>JBBBDQ010000886.1:495000-860000 GCA_037127315.1 Ascarosepion bandense | reverse complement strand
TCTCAGAATCTGAAAAACAATAAGATAAAAATTCGAGCCTACCTGCATTAGAAATTAAACAACAGCCATCAGCAATGCAAACAGATGATCCCTAAGTAATTTTTTGTATTTGGGAACCTATTACAAAGACCTTATTACCGCCCTGTCTGTCTGTCCTGATAAATAGTGATAAACAATGAGTTAAATACGGCAATCAACGCAAAAGGCGAGGAAAATCACGACAACTGACCCCAAAAACGAGCTCCATTAAAGAGATTTGTGTTGAGATCCTCATAGTATTTATTTATTTAGTTTTTAAAACAAAATTAAACAGTAAATGCACATTCATACAAAGTTACAACACCACTGGAAAAATTTGGTCGAAGAAACGTTCTACAGTCGTCGGAAGAAAAAAAAGTTTTCATGACAATACAAAGCCGTATACAGTAGGAACACAAGTAAAAGTTCGGGAGCTCTGTTTTTATTCCACTCCCATCCGTTATATTCACCTGACCTTGTACCAACCTATTACTTCTTTTCGACGTTGCACAACGGCTTTGATGGCTAAAACCTTCACCATAAAAACCAGATTCAACAATTCGAGAAGTTTTCGCATCAAAACCTTTCGGAGTCTCCTGAAAAGGCTTTTCAAGGACTGTCTGATAAATGGTAACATATCATAAGTAATGGTGAATATATAATTAGACTAGCAGTATAGCCCTGCGTTTCTCGGGTGTAATGAAAGCTTTAAAACTAATCCATGGTCCTGGAGCTCAGACTCTTTGGACGTTGGCACGAAAGACTAAAAAAGCAATAGTTGTTTCCAGTTGAAGCGAAATCGTTGACTGAAAGAAAAATGAACGGATGTAAGTCAAATTTTGATTTCCTGGCATCGATATCAAATAAGATTTTTTTTTTTTTGTCGTAAACTGAATTTTGAAGGTTAAATAAGTCCTGTGAGTAAATGGTTTCATGGATGAGACTAAGAACTACAATAATACATAGAGCCAAACCCGAAGCAAAAACTAAAATAAAAGGGCTGAAAAAATACAGAAATACAGGCAGATAAACACACACACACACACACACACACACACACACACACACACAAATATCTTGCCGTTTATATATATATTCTTTCAATCTTTTCACTCTTACGTAGCCCCCTGCACATCAGTGGCGTAACCGCCTTGCTCGGGATGATATGATTAATATATTAATTACGTAAGAGTGAAAAGATTGGAAAAAAAAAGAAAGCCGGAAACCACATCCTAAACAGGAAACAAGGGATGAGCCTCTTCACCTGTTCAATAGACGTGGGTGGAGTGTGAACCGGGAGATATATATATATATATATATATAATCGATTTTCTGCACTATCGTAAGAACTGCAACCTTGAAACTTCTGAATATCGTTTCTTATGTCTTTGTCTACGAGTGTATCAAATTTGATTAAAATCGGACCACTCCTTCTATAACCCGATTTTTTCGATTATCGATTTTCGATATTTATCGGGGGTACCTCGACACAAAACCTAGCTAAAAACACTCGCAGATGCTTATAGTACAACTGTAAATTTTCAAGGAAATCGGTTCAGCCGTTTCGGAATCTATAGGTAACGGACACACACACACACACACAGTTCCATTTATAAATAAGTTTAGATAAGCTGTAATTGTATTTTTAAGAACAAAGTTGATAAATGAAATTACCTAGCAATTTATTTCAGTTTTTAAAAGATTGGGCTTCATGTGCTTTTTTAAAACAACGAAAACCCGGTATTAAGCTATAATTATTATAGGCTTAGCCTCATCAAGAGTCCATGAATTTACCCCCTCGAAAACCAACTTTTTCTTCTATTCAGGAAAGCAGGGTCTGCGCGTACTACTATGAAACTCTCGACCAGCGGGGTGGCCAGCTTGATTGGGGGACCCGGCAATGCTTTGTGACCCTCGCTATCTTATCAATATTTGCTTTTTCCTACTTACATTTATAGACGTTACAACTGACTATTAAAATGATTTTCTTGAATTGTCATGTTTTTGTCCAAATCCGTGTATTTGTTTTGCTCGATTATATACAACATAAAATTCCCTTTTTTTTTTTTAATCCATAATGTTGAATGTTTAACCTTTTAACAAGAAAAATAAAGTTGATGGACTGATCTATGATGACATGTCTATAATTTTAGATACATTGTATTTATTTTCAATTTTTCTAGTTGAATTGTTCACCTATATTGCATATGATCCAATATTGTGCATAATTACAATAAAATATGTATTTTTGTATATGAAAACCAATGTATGAAAATTTAGATCGAGTAGAGTGGGGATCTGTATCACAGATTTCAATGTGTGTGTGTGTGGTAGGTAGTAGACCCTTGCAAAGACTCAGAATGTATGTCATTTTTCCCAATGAAATCCGGTATTTTTGACTTAAGATAAAATAAGTATCTGATATTATATTTTTCTAAAAGAAAAAAAATATCAAATTAGTATTATAGGCTTTAAAATGTCCGGTATTAATAGTAGGTTTGTACCTAAAGCCAATTAATGTCCATCTCTTTGATTTGATTTGCGTACTCAAGGATGTGCGTTGTGGTGCAGCGTATATCGACTCAGAATGACAAATCGGGGAGCCGAGTTCGAATTCCAGTTGAACTCCTTACATTCACTTATACCTGTATTAATCCGTCTCTTCTCTCCAGTTATGGGTTAAATAATGGGACAGATTGGGTTTTATAGACTTCATTGGCAACCAGTCCGCCGCAGAAAGTAATGGCAACTTACTGCGGGATAATCTTCTGCCCAGTCAGTCATGTCTCTTTCGAGATATGATCGTCCAAGTGTGTATGACGTATGGCACTAAACTGACTCTTTCAGCGGATTTTGACTTGAGAAACATTTTATTAACCTCCGGGATTACCTCACTTGTCCGTCAAGGAACTTTTAATACCCGTTAGGTGGGGTTGTGTTTAGCAGTATATGAAGAAAGTGGCATATTGTCTCTCTTTTTGTTTACCCATAGGATACACAAGATTTCTTAAAATCTGATTCTGCCGCATTCTAACAAAACCAGGTAAATCCGCTTTCTATGAAAATTGGTTTGCTTAGCTTAGTTTTAGTATCAGGCATCAAATATGCGACATTCAATGAGGAGCGAACCAGCGAGCAAAGTTAAAAATTAAACTAGCTCGTTAACCATTAACCAACGTCAAAAGGCCTCTTACTTATTTATTTTTTGTTGCTGGATATAAAGTAAAAATAAAACGAAAAATATTTGGCCAACTAATCATTTTCCTTTCTTATCTATGGAAATTGTCACATTCATATAGGATAATCTTGGCCATTGACAAAGACAAACTGCTAACATACGCACAGAGGCACACATTTGAATTTATGTGTCATTGAATATATACGTACGTACCCATACAGTTGACTGATCTTTATGGAGTAGGTGGATTTTATATATCTGAGAACAGTGTGTGTTTTATTATTTATGTTAGACTTTCTTCCACTTCGCTCCTACACTTATGCAGACACTTACAGCATTAACTTTGTGGTAGAAGCGAATTAGATGGGATAACTGAAGGACAACACACTGGTAGTATCAGAAGACGCTTACAAGTGGTAAACAAATGAAAACTGTAAAGTGATTTAGTCTATTTTTTTCTGACAGTACAAAGATTTTATTATCTACATCAACATGAGAACCCTTTGCGAAACTAAGGAAAACATAATACAAAGAGAATGAGAAAATTATGTTGAAAGAAAGATTGAAGATGTGAAACAAGTGGATAAAGAAAATGATGAAGAGGTCGAAAAGAGGATGAAAGGAAATTATTATAAAAAGTAAAAACTGACGAAAAATGGTTAGAAAGAACAGAAGATATAGAAATACCCAGTTCAATATTCCGGACACCACCCAAACATCTATCTCCATTCTCTTCAGACCAGTCACAGACTTTGTAATTTTGTACATGGCGGGTGACAGGGAATTTTTTTAAATGGGTGGGGGACCGAGTTCTCGTCTACTCAATAGGATGTATTTTATGCACTAGTCATAGATTTCCTGTCTAAAAAGATGACATTATCATGAACAACGAAGAGCTCAAATCTTTCCACCACGACCAAGACCTGTCCACTCTCAAACTATGGCATAAACGTTATATATTGTAAACGGTACATCCTAATGTCATTCATTGGTATCTTATCAGATAAAACTATAAAAACCTGTAAGTTTTTCTAGGATTTGTTAATGATAATCGAGTGCCATTTCCAACAACAATCTCTAGTCAATACCGGGGTTTGGTCGAAGAATCCAGCGCTTTTGATGAGTTTCAACTCTTTCAAAACGTTTTGATGTCGCTTGCTTATCTGACCAATCATATCGACCACTGTTTTTAATACTGACAGAAAGCGCGTTGTATAAGCTATTAATGGACACTGAGCTCTGGGCGTAGAGATTTCAGAGAGGAGGCTGAATGTTTACACACCGTAGAATGGAATGGTTATCGATGACGGGGTTTTGTTCAGCGGTGAATCTCAAGCATTGGGTCGCGGGAGCGGGGAATATTTCAGATAATCGGGGAGAAAGAGCGTATGAATTGGAAGTACTGTTTTTATTTTTGTCGTATTTTGCTTTTTGTCAAGGTTATGAGCCATGGAAGATGTAGGTCTTTGGTTGCAGTTAAAAGCAATGAATTATCTGTAGCTTGCATGCAAAAAGTGAGATATATCTATTCTGTTTCGCCTCTAGACAAAACCTTTAACTTTTATTCCATATTTTCTGGAATTATTTTCTGTTTTTGTTGATTGTTTTTTTTAAACTAGGCACCTCTACTCAATTGCCGAAAAAACAGCATAGCATGATGTTAAAAGGGATCAAATTAAAAAAAAAAAGTTTTATCAAAATGTTTGCTATTATTAAGAGGAAATATAAAATTTTGTTTAATTTTTTAATCCTAAAACATTCGAAATTTCAGTTAAAATTTCTTTATTCGCCGTCAGCGATTTACGCTATGTTTACGTAATGTGACTATTAAGTCAAACGTAATATTACGTAAGTCGTTTTTTTGGCGTTGAAAGAAACATTAATTCGAAAATTCTTGCAAAAATCAACTAATTGTCTGATTTTAATGACACTTTCAGGACTTATTCACAAATGAATTTAATTTTTTATGCAATTATTAGTCATGCTAAAAATATTCTTTACATGTTAGCCCCACAACTAATTAATTGCATAAAACTTCTAGAAATACATTATCTATACCAATTTATTATTAGTTAAATGCAGGATTCATTGGGAAATAGAAATCATGTAATTGTTTTTTTTTTATTACCAGTTCATTTTTCCGAAAATCTGCTCCGAATAGTAAAATCAAAAATACATTAAAACTACACTATTTTTTAATGTAGATAAACTTTTGATTTTATAAATAATATAATTTTAGGATATCATATTCTGAAGAAAAAAATTGATGAATAATGAATTTTTATAAGAATTGTTTTAATTTTTTCTTTGCTAATTAAAGTTTCAAACATATTTTTAAATTTCTTCTTCTTACTCAATATCTTCGGTTATTAATTCATTAATAATATTTTATTTGCAAATCGAAAATCCATACGCTTAATACAAATCATTTGGAATAAAGATTTTTAAAATTTCAATTTTTTTTTTATTATGTTAAATTGCACATTTTCTTTTGATATGGAAACTTATAAGAGACTTATTAAAAGATGTTTTAAGGGTTGTCCCCCTTACGAAATGTTAAACTGGGCTATGTCAACTTCTGTCACTATACTTCCAGATTTATTAATAGCAGGAACTGTCATCGACTACTTGAAAGATCAGCGAGTCAGCCCTTTGTGATTAAGAAATACTTTTATTCTAAATTTCATGCCATAAGCAAGAAATTTGTTTCAAATTAGATTGATTTAACTTTAAATTTGATAATTTCCAAAAAAATAACGAGTGAGAGATGCATGTTTTATTTTTGCAAGATTCTTACAACCGTGAATTATCTTTAGTTTATAAATGTGTCAATCGCTCAAAAAATGGCCGAAAAATTGAATATTTCGAGAATCTCAATTTTAGATTCCAATGAATATAACTTCTGTTTAAAATACACCAGAGTATTTTGCTTAGTAGAAATAGTAAATTTACTCATTCAGCTTTCAATTAAACTAAAATTAAAGTTTCAAATGTTATTTCTAAAAATTCAATTTAAAACTTGGGTATCGAAAATGGAGTGGAGGTATCAACTTTTAAATCAACTTTTTTTTTCTTTTTCAGTTCGTATATCGAAATAACGAATCCGCCTTCCAGAACCTAAGTAATGAACAGGTAAGAAAATTTCGTTAGAATTATACTGCTGAATTATGTCATTTATCCCCCCCCTATATCGTAGTAACCGCTGGACAATTACCTCACAGAGAAAGAATTCAAAAGCGATAGTTTTAGTTAATTAAGAACGTACTGATATTTATAAGGGAAATGGAAACTAAAAGCACATTTATATCTAAAATATGACAGTTGACACCTTTGTAACAGAGTTTGAGGAAAAGAACTTGAAAATTTAATATCCAGGGGACATTGACGGTCAGAGGTGAAACGACGAATAACCTATTTCGGGTAAATGACTGGCAAAGAGTGGACCAAAAAAGGATGATAAAGTTAAATGTTGTTTTGTACAAGTGACAGGAAAATATGGATAGTTATGATCTCCTACGTTCAAAAGGGATACAGCACATAAAAATGTTTGTATTGTGTCCGACACTCTTTATCGAACTCACTACAGCACTATGGTATCAGATTGCTACCCACTAATCTCTACGACGAATTTTCCTGAGTATGGCGATAAACTACATTCGGCAGCAAGGTCTCTGATCAGGAGATTGAAGGCTTTGGGGAGCGGAGAACCACCTTTTTGAATTACTGTTGCTCTCGGGTCCAACCTGACTTCGAGTGGCAACACACGTTAGGGTTCCAGCTACGGGTAAATAGTGAACCCCAAATCAAAAACAAGACACTGAAAGTATAAAAATACTTATTTACAGTGAAGGGCTTTATTTACGAAACAAAACATCCGGTATTAAATGATCCAGCGGATCGATATGCCGTAAGACAAACAAAAAACAAATGAATTATCCAACGTGTTTATTGATTTTCGTTTAAAACAAAGCCGCAACTTTAAAGCACCAAATAGATTGAATACTTTGAATGGTTAGCATTCTAGCCACGGTTTTATGGCGAGGAGCTCGGATATTAGAAAATATTAGTTTAAGGTTACAAGTTTAATTCGTTAAAGAAGTTTAAATTTTTGTACTTTTTAAAATTTGAATCGTAACGCCTCCTCAGCGTCGATTTGAAACCGTGAATCAGAACCAGCTGGATGTATAATTATTAGAAAGTTATTTTCACTTTAATTCCTTAACTCTTATTTTGAATAGATGCATCTCTAAATAAAGCTTTGAAGTATGTCGATTTCAGTGATAAATTCAAATAACAAGTTTTGAATGTAGAAAAGAATGTGTTTTTATATACATCTTGTTTTATATACAGGAAAGTCTTCTAATGAATTGAAGTATCGAATATTACTTGAATGAATGTATAATTTCTGAGAAACAAGTAAATTGTATTTTTTTTAGAAGTAGTCATAATTGTACTAATCACTTTTTACTTCATTATAAAGGTCATAACACTTTGCAAGTTCCTCATGCCGTGCTATTTACTGCTGGTTCATCCAATATAAACCCCAAAACCCACTCGAGGTAGAGGGTTGTTGGATGAGTTTGATCAACGTAAGCAGTAAGAAGTACAGTTTGAGGATATGTAGGAATGATAACGGTTAACGTTTTTAATCAGTTCACCCCCAATCAAAAGAAAAACAGGACTGCCACTGGTGCGCAGGGGGTTACAGTGATGGAATAAATAAGCTACGGAAGATGTCGAAGAAAGGATAAGAGATGGATGGGGGTCAAGTAGATAGAAGATAGCAATTTACGCTGCATTCAAACCACTGGAGACTGCAGCTATCAGGGAAGCAAGAAAATGGTAGAAAGTTCTACAAACGGGAAGTGCGAGAAAAGAAACTAATAGAATAGAAGAGATAGTTACATTTAATAAAAGGGTGGGACCTAGATGTAAATCTAGTAGCAAATTTAAACTTGAAGTTGTTAAGATTGTAGTGATTGGTAAAGCATCCTCTCGGGAGCTTGTTCTATAAAGTAACTGTTCTTGAGAAGCTGTCCGATTGGAACTTTCTTCTTACTAACGAAATACGAAGGAAATGGAGAGAATTCATTCCAGTGTCCGTAGCATGACGGATATTAGCTGTGGGGGTGAGACTAAGGAATGCAGCTCATCAGAACATTTGGCAGGGAAATGGTAACAGTCGTGAGTCTGTGGGCAAACGGGTTGTAGAGTAGAAAAGAATTATCACCCACAAGGCCTCGAAGACGCTTCTGAACTCTATAAAGACTGGGGGCAGAAGACTGGATAGCTCAATTTGTCTAGCTCTTGTAAAGATAAAGCATACTAGGGGTCGGGTACAACTTGGAGCGATACAAGTAACCGATCACCTCCCAACACAGCATCTTTAGCCAAGGATCCTATTCTCACTTGAAGCTTGTGGTGAACTTAAGTCCCAATAGAAAATATCTCAAGATTCGCTTCTTGGTCCAACACTCTTTTTACTTCATATAAATGATCTGCCGAAGAATATACTCTGATCATTTTTGAATATCTATGCTGATGATACGATATACTGTGATCACTTTTGAATATGTATGATGCTACGATATACGGATCAGTCAGTCAGTTAAGTGCCAATCCATATAACTGCTTCGGTGATCATGTCTCGAAAGAGACATAACTGACTGGGCAGAAGATTTTCCCGTAGTAGGTTGCCATTACATTCTGCGGTAGACTGACTGCCAACCAAGGCTATAGAATCTTTCCTGCTATTTAACCCATAGCTGGAGGGAGAAGCGACGGATTAATACCTTTCCCAAGAGTATTTGCGCGTAAGTGAATGCAACGAATTCAACTGGAATTCGAACTTGGCTCCCCAATTTCTCGTTCCGAACCGATATCCACTGCACCACAACACACAGCTAAAACTCTAGATGACCAGCTGATCTCTCCTATGAAGTAGCCCTCCCAACTCAGTGGGGAGAAACTGGGACGTTACATTCGAAAACCAAACTAGTGATGTTCCATCATTACCAAACGGATCCAGAAATTTCACTGATCACGCTGAACGGGAGTTGACACATAGTGGCTCCAGGTCTTAAGTGTCTATGGGAACAAACACAATTCAGATTTCAAGTGGAATTCAGATATACGATCCATCGCTATAGACATTTGAAAAACGGTCGGTTCGCTGTAGCGCTGGTCCTGGTTATGACCGTAAACTGCATCCGGCAGCAAGGCCTCTGATTGGGAAGTTTTGAAGAGCATGGAACCACCTCTTAATTGCTGTTGTTTCCATGTCTACCCTGACACGGAGTGATAGCACTTGTTAGGGTCCCAGCTATGGGTAAATAGTTAACGCCCAGACGGGTATCACGTATCAGTGAACATTCTTTCACCCTCTCTTTCTCTCATCTCGCTAGCTACACATCGTCCTGATCTACAAATATTTCTTACAAAGAGTACGTACACTCCTGGTCAAAAATTTAAGAATTTTTTTTTTTTTTTTACGGATAGATTTTAAAATTCTACCACTTAAGGTTATCAATACTACAATCTAAAAGGTTATGGAAACAAAAAGCTACATTCCAAACATTTTATTTAGAAATTTTCATTTTTATAAAATGAGGCGATTTACACATGATCAAAATTATAAGACCGGAGACAAAAATTCTACGAAATTGTACAAAAAGTGTGTGAAAACAAGACATTGAAACAAACTATAAGAATGTGTTTGTATATATTAAGTAAACGTGTTATAGATTCGTGAGTGAATGTGTATGTGTGAGAAAATTCAAAAAGTTAACAAAACTAAAGAAGCGAACGCGCCCTAGCGGCAGCATTCTTCACGTTCATCTCTGTCTGAAATAGTTAAAGTGCGCAACATAGTGAGCGTTTTTAATCAGAGCCAAGTGGAGAAACCCACAATAATCAGCCACTGTCTACTTATGTTCAAATATAGTCGATTTTTTGTGTCCGTTTCTTTTATTTCTGTGTTGTATCAATATTGATATTTCTTACATTGTGCATTTTTTTTATTCCTAGTTTTATTTATTTCAGATGCTCCATTTCTACATCTTTTCTCCTTGATTTTAGAGTTTAATTATTTTACATATGTCCAATTGACTTTCTAGTTATTTTTCGTTCTTTTTCATAATTTATTCCAAATTCTATTTCCAGTTGCACTTGATATCGCCCCCACCTTGCGCTCTCGCGCCCCCTCTTCCGCCTTGCGCTCTCGCGCCCCCTCTTCCGCCTTGCGCTCTCGCGCCCCCTCTGCCGCCCTGCGCTCTCGCGCCCCCTCTTTTACTTTTGCTCACTATTCTCTTATTTCTTTCATTCTTGCTTTTCTCCATTTATTTTACAATACTTCTCTCTGGTCATATTTTTTCTTTTTTTCCACAATATCTGATTTTTTTCCCCTCTTTTGCTCCCAAAGAGGGCATTTTTTTTATCATCTTATCCTCTCGCTATCCAAGGCCACACAGTTACTTTATGACCCTCACTGATTTATTGCTTTTTTTATTGCTTGTCTACAAGCTTTGAATGTTTTTCTCTGCATATGACATCGACTGAATGCTATCTTTATTGTATCAATACTCAATACCATCAAACACTATTATCCACCCATTTAACTCTTTTCAATCTTACGTAGCTATTATACGTGCATCATTTGCTTGCTTGCTTGCTTCAGCAGTGAAACAGAAGCCTGGAGGTCCCGAGCGTTAAAGTTCTAACCTGTGTGAAGGCTAACTGGGGACTTTTACAGTCTAACGAGACTTTTAGATAAGTCCGCCGACTGGAACGAGAAGATTTAAATCTAACCCTTCATGTAAAAAGCTTGTATGTTTACTTTTTTACTTACGTTGCAGGTCACTGATTGAAATATCGTGAAATTCGTTGATACAATCCGGATCATTAACGAAATTTGACGTTCTGTGTCCGTAAAAAGGTCTGAACCAGTTTTCATATAAATTTACAAGCGTTGTTCTGATTTTTTCATTATTTTATCACAACGTTTACACCTTCAAGTGTGTGAGAAGATAATTTTTATATACGAGAACGATGTTATGATTGAAAATTGATGACAAGGTGTGTTTTTGAATTTAATTCAAGTATCAATGTGGGATAACAGAAGCTGGGAAAATAATCTAACAAGATCTGGCTAGACTACATACCAAAACACATGTGTGCTGTTTCTCATTTTATTTTCCACACACACACACACTCAATAAAAATTAATTCACACCACGTGTATCTCAAACAAATACAATTGCGTGGAAATACACTCTTTACCATACCCCGTGGGGTCAAAAACAAGGACGGCGCACCCAAAAACTCGGACGTAGTGGAAAGCACACCACGTGGTCAAAAATGATTTTTTGACCAATCAGGGCTCGACATAAACACATTTCTTAATCTCCCCGGATCCTCACCATTCAGATAAAAGGAAGGTAGAAACTCTCAACAGACCAGAGGGAACAGCGACTAGCTGACACCAAAAGGTCACACGGACAGCTCGCAGTACACACACAGAGAATTCAGCAGTTCACACACCAGGCAGTATCACGTATCAGTGAACATTCTTTCACCCTCTCTTTCTCTCATCTCGCTAGCTACACATCGTCCTACCTTTCCCTCTCACATTCCCAGTTCCTTTCTTTCTTCCTTTTTTTACAGCTTTACGGACAATTTCATTTTTGTACAAAATTTTTTTTTTTTTTTACGAAAATAAACAAAAGTTTATTTTACTTTATTTGTAGTGCATTTTTCTTTTTATTATTTGTTTGAGGGACTTCTTAGCCCCTCTACACATGTAAAAATAAAAAATAAAAAAATTGTATAACAATCTTAAGAATTAAAATTTTATATTTTTTTTATATTTACATTATATTATTCCTATTATAGGATAATATAAAATTTATATACGAGAACAATGTTATGAAAATTAATGGCAAGGTGAAATTGTTTTTTATTTACTTTAACTTAGGTATCATAATGAGATAAATAAGAAAATCAGGTTAGACTATATAAATAAATAAAAAAAAAGTTTAAAACAGAATCGCTCTTTCCCTCTCACGCATCAATAGAAACATCGCTATAGACGAAACATATCACAGAAATATATTCTTTCCTTTTTGTCATTAATTCTCCTAATCTCTAGGTGCACAGTTTGAAAGTAACGTGGAGTGGTTTTATATGCAAATAATTGTCGAACAAAATATTAAACCTCATTTCCATTGAGACTTATCCGGAATTTTATCTTCCACAACTACTTGGAATTAAGCAACTATATCTGTAGGGGCCTCGGTAATGCTTGGTGAATTGGCCTTGTGCCAAACACGTCCAAAGTCCCCATAATTTAAATATCAGAAGATTGAAATGTGAAAGGATAAAATACCTCGTGTGTACATCAAAGTAAAGATTTATTTACAGAATGACAAAAGTGTTCTTGCTTTCCTGACGGCTATAACCTCCAGAAATTTAAATGCAAAGTCAATACTCATCTACTAACCACTGGACTCTAGCTTTCTCCCCACCCCCGTATTACCTTCCCCTTCTCTCCACCTATGTATCTGTCATCGCACCTGCTTTCTCAGCTTTCTATTGTTCCTTTCTAACTAGCTTGTACTCCTCACTCTTTTCTAATTAATCTTTTTACATTTATGTAGCCCCCTGCACATCAGTGGCGTTTCCGCCTTGCTCGGGGTGAAATGATTAAAAAAAAAAAAAGGAAAATATAAGTGAAATATTGTTAACTGAGCACTATATTCGCGAAAAGATAAATGTCCATTGAGAAAATGCATGTAGTTTTGTATTTCAAATTGTTCGTAGCAGTAATGTAGGTATTTGAAATGTCTGCAAAAGTTCATGGTAGTGCAGTAGCGGAATGTAAAAGCTTTGTTCCTTCCTCTTTTTAGTAGGTCGAGGCTGGTTGAGAGAAAGAGAAAGCAAAACAAAGGAGTGGTACTTAACGTGTCCATTTTGTCGTTGTATTGTCCTCTTCAGCGGCGTGGTGTGAAAATGAAGGAAAGGACATTAGAAGAAGAGGGCGAATGAAACTGACGTGCCCTGCGTCCTGGTCGGCTTTTGGAATTTTTCTTTCGTTATATTGCCACGAGGTCGTCAGCTAACCGCTCCCATATCGGACTGATTTTGACAGGTTAACGTCGTGGCTGAATAGTCAAGCTTCTCATGATGCCGGAGTGAAAATACGTAATTTATAAATTTGCTGTTTTTAATCCAATCAGCATTCAGAATTAGATTTTCGCACTGACTTGCGAATTTCTTTTAGTTGGGTTTTTTCCAAAGTCGTTTGAATCTCTTTTTGCGGGTGTGAAATTTTACTTTGGGTTTTTCCCAAATGCTGTAGTTGTTTGGGGCTTGTGTGTGTTTTAGTTGGTTGATCGATTATATAGGACTAGCAGTATAGCCCGGCGTTGCTCGGGTGTAATGAAAGCTTTAAAACTAATTCATGGTCCTGGTGCTCAGACTCAGCCTAAAGAATATTTGTGTGAAGTTTGATGAGAATCGGATAAAAATTGTGGATTTGCATAAAGGACATACAGACAGATAAATACACACACACACACACACACACACACACACACACACACAAACATCTTGCCTTATATATATATATATATATATATATATATAATCGATTTTCTGCACTATTGTAAGAACTGCAACCTTGAAACTTCTGAATATCGTTTCTTATGTCTTTGTTTATGAGTGTATCAAATTTGATTAAAATCGGATCACTCCTTCTATTATCTGATTTTTTCGATTATCGATTTTCGATATTTATCCCTTCAGAAAGTAGGCGACCATGGCCTTCCACATACCCCTCTCTTGTGGATCTTAGTCCGCTTTCTCCTATTATCCTACCCAAACCCTGCTCTACCACCCGTTTGCTTCGGGTTTGGCTCTAAGTAAATATAATTGTAGTTCTTAGTCTCAGCCATGATACTATTTACTCAGAGGACTTTAGCCTTCAAAATTTAGTTTACGACGAAAAAAACTTATTTGATATCGATACCAGGAAATCAAAATTTGACTTACATCCATTCATTTCTCTTTCAGTCTACGGTTTCGCGTTAACTGGAAACAACTATTGCTTTTGAATTTTTCGTGCCAACGTCCAAAGAGTCTGAGCTCCAGGACCATGGATTAGTTTTGAAGCTTTCATTACATCCGAGCAACGTCGGGCTATACTGCTAGTAATACCTAAACACGCCAAAAACATTTGACATAGGACATTATTAACCCTCTTGGCTCAATTGTGTAATCGTTATTCTTGACCATTGCATTTATTTTTTTATAGTTTCTTACGAAATTACTACATACTGATAGGTATTTTACATCATTTTTTTCTGATTAATATCTTAGAGTTCCAAAATCGAAGATAGCCCTTCCATAAATTATCAGGACTTTGTGCTGAGTATGCGAATGCGAATACCTAATTTTACTGTTCTTCTTCTTCTATGTGCCCTGTCCCTTCAGGACGTAGGCGATCATGGCTCTCCACGTCTCCCTATCCCTTGTGGCTCTTAGTATGTTTGCTCCTGTTGCTCCTGGCAACCCCCGTTCCGTCATCCACCTGATCAGGCCCTGCAAATATGTTATCCGCTGCCTTCCTCTGTCTCTCCTTCCTTCTATCTGACCAGTCAGTATCAGGTTCTCCAGGCTCTCCTTCCTCATTGCATGTCCCAGGAACTTCAGTTGTCTCTTCCTGATGCTCAGCATCAATTTCCTTTTTGTTGCCATTCTTTCTAACACCTCGTCGTTGCTTGTATGCTCAGTCCACGATATCCGTAGCATCCTTCTGTAGAACCACATTTCGGCCGCTTCCAGTTTTGTCCTCATTTTCGATGATATTGTCCAGCATTCACAGCCGTACTGAAGAACTGACATCACGTAGCAGTCTAGCACTCTTTTCTTCGTTTCTATTGAGATCTTCCTGTGTGTTAGTATTTTGCTCATCTTCTGGAACGCGTCCTTTGCCATGCCAATTCGCCTTCGGATCTCCGTGTCGCACTTTCCATCTCCTGTTAGAACACTTCCTAGGTACTTAAATTCTTGGACTTGTTTGATTCTGTTATCCCCCACCTGTATTTGGCATTTTGGGTTGTATCTTTTGCTGATGACCATGCACTCAGTTTTCTTAAAGTTTATTTGTAGTCCCATCTTGTCACTCTCCACTGCTACTTTCTGTATGAGATCTTGCAGTTTCCTTTCCGTGTCCGCAATCAGTACTGTATCGTCCGCGTATCTTATGTTGTTCAGGTTGTGGCCCCCAATAATAAATCCTGGTGTGTCATCTAGGGTCCTCAAAATATTCTCGCTGTATAGGTTGAACAAATCCGGTGAAAAGACACAGCCTTGTCTTACGCCTTTTTCTATCTTTGTGTATCTACTGAGGTCGTTACCTGTCCGTATGCAGGCCGTTTGCTGCCAGTAGAGATTCTTGATTATTCTTATATTTTACTGTTATGTTCTATAAATACTTTTATGACTTCTGCTCCAACGAACTTAAGTCACTGGTGCCTCTGCGACAGGTGTTTACTCGTGCAACCAAACTGGAAACTGGGTCTCACTCATTCACAGTTAGATCGACCAAATGCAGATGACAATTCTCTCACTTCCCGCCTGTGGAACTTGCTTCCATATTCTTGCTTTTCTGACGGCGACAACCTCCAGGAATTTAAATGTAATGTCAATACTCAGCCACTGGACTCTAGTTCTTTCTTCACCACTCCGTATATCCTTTCCTTCCTCTCCACCTTTGCCACTGTCATCACACTTGTATTCCCATCCTTCTCTTGCTCCTTTCTAACTGGTTCGTCTCTCACTTTACTCTCCTTCTATCTAATCTCTTTACTCGTATGTAGTCCCCTGCACATCAGTGGCGTTACTAGTTCTCTGGTTCAAGAAACAGCAAAACATTCCCAGAGAAGAATGATCCCATCTTTTTCTTCTTCTATGAGCTCTGTCCCTTCAGGACGTAGGCGATCATGGCTCTCCACGTCTCCCTATCCCTTGTGGCTCTTAGTATGTTTGCTCCTGTTGCTCCTGGCAACCCCCGTTCCGTCAACCACCTGATCAGGCCCTGCAAATATGTTATCCGCTGCCTTCCTCTGTCTCTCCTTCCTTCTATCTGGCCAGTCAGTATCAGGTTCTCCAGGCTCTCCTTCCTCATTGCATGTCCCAGGAACTTCAGTTGTCTCTTCCTGATGCTCAGCATCAATTTCCTTTTTGTTGCCATTCTTTCTAACACCTCGTCGTTGCTTGTATGCTCGGTCCACGATATCCGTAGCATCCTTCTGTAGAACCACATTTTGGCCGCTTCCAGTTTTGTCCTCATTTTCGATGATATTGTCCAGCATTCACAGCCGTATTGAAGAACTGACATCACGTAGCAGTCTAGAACTCTTTTCTTCGTTTCTATTGAGATTTTCCTGTGTGTTAGTATTTTGCTCATCTTCTGGAACGCGTCCTTTGCCATGCCAATTCTCCTTCGGATCTATTTAATTGTAAGTAGGGTACATATTTATTTTCTTAGCTTTGTTCCCTTTCCTTCACACACAACGGAAGTTCATGATTTCAAAATAAGAGCTAGGGAATTGAAGTGAAAATAAGTTTCCAATAATTATACATCCAAGAGATTCTGATACAGTTTCAAATCGACGCTGAGGAGGCGTCACGAGTCAAATTTTAAAAAGTACAAAAATTTAAACTTCTTTGACGAATTAAACTTGTAACCTTATATTTAAATAAACTAATATTTTCTAATATCTGAGATCCTCGCCATAAAACCGTGGCTAGGATGCTAACCATTCAAAGTATTCAATCTATTTGGTGCTCTAAAGTTGCGGCTTTTAGACGAAAATCAATAAGCACGTTGGATAATTCATGTTTTTTATTTGTCTTATGGTATATCAATCCACTGGATCATTTAATACCGGATGTTTTGTTTCGTAAATAAAGTCCTTCACTGTAAATAGGTATTTTTTATACATTGTGTTTTGTTTTTGATTTGGGGTTCACTATTTACCCGTAGCTGGAACCCTAACGTGTGTTGCCACTCGAAGTCAGGTTGGACCCGAGAGAAACAGCAATTCAAAAAGGTGGCTCTACGCTCCCCAAAACCTTCAATCTCCTGATCAGAGACCTTGTTACCGAATGAAGTTTATCGCCATACCCAGGAAAATTGGTCGTAAAAATTAGTGGGTAGCAATCTGATACTATAGTTCTAGATAGCGTCTTGCATTTTAAGTGTTCAGCTTTAACCAATGAAGGATTTACCGTGGGCAACAAGTCTTACTCAATAAAAGCATTTAGTGACTGTTTTTGCCGATACATTTAACCCTGATGTTTTTACATGATTGTCAATGTTTCTTGTCATTAAGTGAGGATTCTTCAATATATCTCTAACAATTTTCTTTTCCATTCTCTCATAATGTGGAGTGTGAACCGGGCGATAGTTTAGTCTATCTACTCCAATTGAAAAAAAAATAAAAAAGGAAAAGAGTGAAAAGTTTGGAAAAGAGAAAACCAGAAACCGCATCCTAAACAGGAAACAAGGGATGAGCCTCTTCACCCGTTCAATAGATGTGGGTGGAGTGTGAACCGGGCGATAGTTTAGTCTATCTACTCCAATTCTCTCATAAACTAACCGTTTTCTGCCACTCCTGAATTTATTCTCAGCACAAGCAGTTTCGTACTTCTTGATAATGTTACGAATTGTCAATCTAGGAACATTTAAACACTTGGTTGCATATACATCACCTAGTCTGTACGCATGAACTATTGTAATATAACAATCTGGCCCCACCCGAGGAAGGCTGATGCAAGAGGGGGTGTTTCCGGTCGTTGAAAGGAACGGATGTTTGTTTGACCTTATTTCCGGCAGTAGCGGAAATGGCTACAGAAGCAAACAGAACAGGTGTCTCTGAGAATTACGTGGGCGTGCGTGGGCGAGGCAAAACCGGAAGAAAAAGTTCCGGTTCTGGATTATAAAAAGACCTCGGCGCACGGATTCACCAGAGTAGCAGTAGAGAGAGAGAGAGACAACAGATACGACGACACTCCCGTCAACCCTTAGAAGCGCGCTCTCTTAATTCTCTGTCCCCTATGCTACACGGTTCATCGTCATTAATAAAAATATAACTCATATTTTTATATATATGCGTGTTTGTTGTTTGTCGATATACAACACTATCTTCATATGGAATTCCTGAGCGGACCTCCTGATTAACGCACAATGAAATGCGGGGCCATTCCTCGCCCGAACGAGGTGTTTCAGAGCAATTCAACATTCACAATAGGAACCAGAAGACATTATTTTTAACCTAGCCCCAACTACCAAAGCTTGATCCTTCTTGATAAGGAGACCAACTCAAGACTAGGTAGGGCTGTACCTTCACTGTCAAGATTTGATGGCTTAAATAACTTTTTCTTCACCTGAAGTTTGTGCTGCTAATCTACCAATATTGAGTCGGTGACTGTATTTACTAGCCTTCCCACGCAAGGCTGGATGTGACACATGGTCATTTTATAGTGGGTATTCCCGGCCATATAGCCGGGCCAAAAAATATCTGTCTATTTTTCCCCAGTCATGGTTCTACCCTTCGGCGGAACCACGACTAGGTTATTGCTCTCTACGCGAAGGCAGAGAGCTGACAGTGTCGTAGAGTCGTCGGTGACTATGAAAGTAGTAGTCACATAGTCTTTATTACCTTTTACAGTGTTATCACTTCAGTACTATTTCATTTTCAACGGGTGCTTGCATTAAATATCAAATTTTAAAAAAAAATTACAATACAAATAGAGAAATATTTCAAAATTTTCAATAAATTTGGACTATAACATTTTTTTAGAAAAATCTATAACTAAAAATGATAGTGAAACTTCTAAAACTTTCACAAATTTTTCAAAACTAAATACCGAATCAATTATGTTAAGTTCAGTATGTACTTGAAAATATCATTTCGTTAAAAATATGCAGTGTGGGGTTCGAATAATTCTGTCCACAACTGCATATGCACAGTTTTGTCAACCAAACTTTTCCTTAAAATATTGGCATAAAACTACATCAATTTATATTAAGCGTCACAATAATAAAAATGTGCTATTAACCCAACTTTTGATTGTTAATATTTTGCTTTGCTTTTAGAAGGCATATTTCACTATGCCAATGTATTACTTCATTAGAAACCAAACAAAGAGTACTAAACTGTTTTTCAATATTAATTTTAAGTGGCAGTAAATAGTGGACATTTGCCTCGCAGATGAAGATTGATTTGTGGTTCTGCAAAAGAGAATATCATCGTCTGAACATGTGAGCAACAACAACAGTTTTAGAAAATGGAAATAAACACGGACAAGGCAGTTGAAATTTCTAGGGAATAAAATGAAGAAAAAAGACTTGTGAAATTTTGATCTTCACATGAGAGATGAAAGGAAAGAGGGAAAAGATGAAATGACGCAAGACCTACCTAACACATTTGAATAAATGGATGGCCGAACAAGGTTTGGGACAGATAACAAAAAAAGACAATGTATTAAGTGCTACAAAAGTAGAAAAATGAGGAGAAAAAGTTACTAATTACAATTTCCGATAGAGTATGTCTTTCGACTCAGTTAAAGCCAGAATTATATTTTACACCCAATGGTACACTAGATTATCAAGGGAGTCAGATGCAGAGTCAACCTGAATTAACCTCCCGGCCGCCGAAGTCAGACTTTTTTAACGGGACTGCTTACCCTTCGGAATGAGACCTATCACAGATATATAATAGCCTTCTCCAAAGGTAGTGTCTCTAGTACACCAAAGAGAATGAGTATGTAAATACCACGTTTCTGTTGAGGCTCACGCACGCATGCATGCACTGGTTGACGGTCACTTACGACATACGAGATTGTCTCGTGTTTTCATTAATCAGTTACCGACGATATATGTACAAAAGCAAATAATTCGTTTTTTTATACTAATGTTCTCAATACAAGGCTCATGAACCACTCAAGCTAGTGAGTTATTGAATAGGTTTGTTGTAAGGAGGAAGAAAGAAGTGCATATTATTGAGACGTGTAGGAGAACGGTTCACATGAAACTTTCAAAGGTTAAGATCATACTAATCGTGGTATCATCTTTTCGGGAGTCGGTTCTACAAAGTAAGTTCTAGGAAATAGCTGTTTAATTAAGTGGGATCAGAAGGGAATGTGGATGAATCGGCCCTGTGTACGCGGCATGGAACGTTCGAGCTGTAAAAATCTGAACTGGTAAACCTAAAGATTGTATTTCGCCACAGGTAAATTGCTATGAACCTTAGTTAAAAAAAAAAATCTTTGACCCATTAAAAATTGTTTTGAGATGATTGTTACCTACCTGTCCCGCTTCCGACGTGCCATTGTAACGCTCCTGTCCCGCTTCCGACGTGCCATTGTAACGCTCCTGTCCCGCTTCCGACGTGCCATTGTAACGCTCCTGTCCCGCTTCCGACGTGCCATTGTAACGCTCCTGTCCCGCTTCCGACGTGCCATTGTAACGCGCCTGTCTATGCATTCCTGACCTTTTTAAGCAATGTGCATCATCATTCAGAATGTGACTTGTCTCATAGGTTCATTACTGCCTTAATGACAACATTCAGTTTTTTGTAATTTCTGTGAAAGTCGAAAATACTGGAATAAAAACAAAAGCATCAATTTCGAACCGTTTATCCAAAAACATTTTTTTTTATCTATGACAATTTACTCGAAATTTTAACCTGTGTGAATGCTCTTACTCTGACTTTTAAATTCTGACTTTCCCCTTCAAATGGGTTCAAATGTTGAAAAAAAAACCCAGCAACTATTTCTTCACAACCAAAATGCATTTGTTAGATGTAATACTCTGTTTAGAAATACAAGACCGTTGGATATAAAACCCTTAATGATTAGATACCTCTTCACAATCAGCTAAGGTAATATAGTAAAATCAATGATTAAAGTATTTGTAAAATCTGCAATACTATCTGTATACTTGAAGCTGTTCAAAAAAAATAAAATCTCCATCAGAATCGATTCTGTAAATGTAAAATCTCAATAGCCATAGATGTACCATAGCATCTAGACGTCCAATTTGAATCCAAGAGAAGAAAGGATAAAAATTATTGCTAATCCCATTTTGTTTATATGCCCAACTCTCTTGGATTTTTTTTCATCGAAAAAATACAATAAAAAATAAGTCTAGGGCTTTTATCTTGAACTGATTTGTGTTTTAATGTTTTTGAAAAGAGTATACACTTTTGTTTTATGCTATTTTTTTAAATCAATAAATCAACTTTTTTCTTTAAGATAATTGATAAGTATTTATTTATTACACCAAGTCATTCATACATTATTGCCTGAATAGAGGATTTCCCTTATCTACTATTCTTGGATTATATATGTACATAATGTCTTCATGTTTTATTTATTTTATCAGTTAAATAACAAATGTACTTTATAAAGAAATATTTTAAATTTATTGTTTATGTATGATGCATGAAAACGAAGTTCTATGAGAATTGAGATGCTTTCCTTGTACAAGAAACACCTTACAGAAAAAAAAATGTAATAACATATTCAGGAAAGCTAATAATAAAATCCCATAATGCAACATTTAAGCTAATTCCTCAATGCAGTTTGTCAAAGTAATGTTTATCATTTGTCACCATTGACATTACTGAAAAACTTTAATTTCATACAAGCAAAAGGCTTACTGCCACATGAGCTTGAAACACTGGCACCTGTGCGATCTCCAAAGCTAAACAATGTTGAGTTCGAAAAATGTCTACACTACCGGCCATAATTATTAGGCCACCTCAATGTTTTAAAAACAAATTATGTATTTCATACTATTTTTTAGTATTTATTACCAAATGAATAATTGTAAATGAAAATAGAATGGTTCTTTTGCTAATACTGCACAATAACATGTGCATCAAATGAATTTATAAATATTTAATAATTACCTATATTACAGTTTCATCAATGAAAGAAAGAATTTAGGGTGATTTGGACAAGTTTATTTTTGCTTCGTTGCTTTGTAAAATTTTGCGAAGTAATAACAAAAGAACCATTCCGTTTTCATTTAGAATTATCCACTTGGCAATAAATGCTAAAATTAGTATGTATAATTTCTTTTAAAAAACTGGGGTGGTCTAATAATTATGGCTGATAGTGTCGATGGTTGACCACTTGGGAATACCAGGTGTTGCAAGCATGGATATGGAGGTGGTGCAATGGAAGATGGCTCCAAATTGTTAATCAGAAAGCTGAGTTCCAATTACTGTTGGGTTCATTATATTCACTTATACACAAATACGCTTGTGAAAAATATGAATCTTAGAAAATTTATCACTTAACTGTTCTCAAAAAATAAACAATTCAAAATTGTTACAATATGAAAATGCTTTCAGGTTTTAAATAACCTGTAAAGGCTTGAGAACCATAAAAGAAAATTGATCAATAACAGCAAAAATATTTAATTGCATATTTTAAAAATATTAATGTTCACCTAATACAAGGCTCAAGGCAGTGAGTTGTATGGTATGGAAATAAGAAATAAAACTAGTGAAGATTACAAGCATATAGAGGATAGATAATTATTGATCCTATGCTTGAAGTGGTTAAGATTGCAACATTCAGGGATCTAACCTCATGAGACAATTGGGACAATCTAGCAAAAAGTGACCATTGTATATGAAAGACATAGCTAGACAGAAACTAGTTCAATTGGTGATAAGCCTGATTTAAACAGGCCTCTAGTTAATCCTAAGAATGTTTTATTTCCTCCATTGCATATAAAGCTTGGGCTGATGGAGCAGTTTGCAAAAGCCTTGCCAAAATGATGACTGTTTGAAATACTAAGAAACTGTTTAGTTTTTCCTTGTGAAAAAATTAAGACTGGTGTGTTTAATGGGTTGCAGATCAAGACCATGGAGTCTAGATATTGAGACAAGTGGAACACAAACATGATGGCTGACTATTACTGGTGTCTCTAAAGAAACTGTTGCAATGCAAGTTATTTACATAAAGCAAAGAGGAAGTTCACACTTTTAGTCCAGTTTGACAGAAATATCTATTCCTAAGATGTGTAATTAAACATTTTCTGGAATACTTAAACAATAAAACGTACTATTTGAGTTGTCACTTATTTCAGTATTGTATTTAATGATGGAATTTATATATTAAAATATAAGTATCTTTTTAACAAAAAAGTCACATGATAGAAAGTTGCTGAGGATATTTCTGAACACAGGATGAAAAGTTGATTTTCTAAGCACTGCTTAGATGTGGTACAGCCAAAAGTATGGTGTACTCGGTGAGGATTGAACTCACTACTCAGTTTTAATAGGTTTCAGCAAGACAAACTTGCTATCCATTACACCATACCGAGGTGCCCTAAATGATTTTGTAAGCATAGATGTGGCACAAGGCTAAATGTGTAAAGCACCTAATGGAGATTGAACTTATTATTCATAATTGATATAACAAGATAAGCTTGATAACTATTACGCCACATGAAGGTACCCAAAGAGAGATTGAGTAGAAACAATTGTAAAAAAACAAGAAAAATATATTTTTTTTTAATATTTGGCAACAGCCTTTTTTCATTTTTTTTTTTGTAATAGCCAAGATTTGGTTAAAATATTTCAACTTCATAGAGTTGATTAATGCAAAATGTTACTGTAAAATGGATAATGATGATTGCAAGTGAAGAAAAGATAGTTTATGATCAGGCGATAAAAAAAACCAGCCTGCTGGTCATATGGTTAAACAGGATTGAATATATCACAATGTCAGGTCTAGGCTTCACTTGAGATCTTTTTATAGATAACTTCCTCTTTTTTCACATTCTGTGTGTGTGTGTGTGTATATATATATATATATATATTTATATGTGTGTGTGCAAAGTTGGAAGACTGAAGCCAAAACTGCTGACTTTCAGCAGTTTGCTAGTAGAAAGGCATTTAAGGAAAGCAGGCTTTGCAACAAAGTGCTTAATATCAGATGAATATAGTATTAATACAATTAATATAAAAAAATTGTCACTTAACTGATCATATCGCTTGTTACTTTTGTGTGTAAGTCTGCTAGTGATTGTTTTTTGCTTGATGAATGTTGTGTTATCTGTTTCTTTTATTTTTACTTTCTTTCATTATATTCTACTTGAAGGCTGATTTTTAAAGAGTGATGGATTTTTAGTGATTTATTATGTATGTTAATTGCTTCAATTTAAGCATGACTGTTGAGTGTATGTATGCATGTGTGCACATGTTTTGTGTCTGAGTGTATTTATATATGAGTGCAGTCCTGGGTAAGTGAGGAGCATGGAACCTCCTCTTAATTTCTGTTCTTCTCAGGTCCACCCTGACCTGGAGTAGTACCACCTGTTAGGCCCCCAACTATGGGCAAATAATTAACCCCCAAACTGGGGTCAAAGCACTATGAAAATATAAAAAATAGACTTTTATAGAAATATACATTTTTGAAGGAAAGAATTATTGTCATAACACATTTTTTCGAAGGAAAGAAATTATTAGCAGCAATGCATTTTTGAATACAAAACTAGAAGACACTTTTCAGTTTTATAAAATAATAAAAATAAATTTTTTTACTCAAAATCTGACTAAATCATCTTTCTCACTATAACTGAATATTTAAAAAAATACCTTAAAACCTTACCTTTTTGGCATTAAATAAATCACAGAGGTCAATATGCTGTTAAAGAAAGCTCAAGCATGTGTGCATACACACATACCTGCATTATTGTTGGTGTTTGTTGTTTGTTTTCAATGTAAATTGGTATATTTCTGGTGATTGTATTTTTGATCTTTGTGAGTAGCATTGTTGTTTTTCATTTTTTTCATAATTTCTTTTACTATTTTATTATTATTATTATTGGTATTATTATATATATATATATATATATAGCCTGGTATTGAACTCACAACTGGTAAAAGAATGCTAGAGAAAACTATTACCATCAAAGATTCCAATATAAACTCTGGTTTAAAAAAAAAAATGGTTACCAAGACAGGGCTATAAGTCCCAGAAATTCACATGCTGATGACCTCAAGGACACATTGGATCTAAATATTGGTTAGTTTGAGTGACTTGACTGGAAATCTTGTGAGTTCAATACCAAGGTACAGCAGTAGTGAACAAATAATTTAGAAAAGTGAAGTTAAAGGAAAATCACTACATCGCGACCAAAAGTAGCATTGTACATGGAACAAGAATGATATATCGTAGTGATCATAAAGGGTTTCATTTGAAATTCCTAGCACCTGAAGAGGGCTGGAGCGTACAATGGACCAAATAACGTAAGTAGTGTTGCTGGAATTTGTTGATACTTTAAGGGTCTAGGTATGGGTTTGAATACATTGGGAGGCTATTGGAGATTTTGTTGATGTATATATCTACTTTTCTATATGGTTTGTATGTATTGTTTAAATTGATTGTTATATTTAGGAAATTTACTACTTTTCAATAAATTTTAATGTGTATTGTAAATCCCTGTGTCCTGAGGAGTTTTATAATTTTATTTTTTCTGTAGTTTTGCATTAGTTTCTTATTAGGTTTATACAGGAATAATGTGTATGTCCCTGTATAAAATAAAAAGTTGTATATATGCATGTATATATATATATATATATATATATATATATATATATATATATGCACACATACTCATCATTTTAATCATTTCACCCCTAGCAAGTTAAGTCTGCCACTTGTACACAGGGGGTAACAGTGAGGGGGGAAAAGAAAGAAGGTACAATGGGTATTCGAGATAGGATAAGAGATGGATGGGATTCAGAGATTGAAAATGGCAACTGACATTGTATTTAGACTTTCGGAGATATTATCTATCAGGGAAGCAAGTAAACACAAGGGGTTCCACAGATGGGAAATGTGAGAAAAGAAACTGTTGGAGTAGAAGAGGTGGTTATATTTAACTATCTAGACAGTAAAAGGGTGGAAACTGGATGCCAATCTAGTAACAAGTGTAAAATCAGGTGAACCAGTGGGAAAGAAACTCCTCAGAGCAGTTGCTATGATTATAATTCTAGAGAAGGAAGAAGGAAGTTGCATTACATTGCTGAGAAAGTGACTGAAGATAGGCTGCCAAGTCAGGTTTTATAACATTGCAGATCCTTCTTTTGGACTTTGAGAACCTCGAGGTGACTGGCAGAAGCATCTGACTAAATATGGCAACAGTATTCAATGCACAGACAAATGGTAGATTTATGAATGTGAAAGATGGTTTCTGTATCAGGCCAAATGTTCTGACCTGACACAGTGACCCAACTCTCCTAGCAGTAGATACAGCTATAAATTCTAAAAATATCTTGGATGAAAAAAAAGTGCCTGGAGGAGAAATAGGTTCATATCTTAAATATTATTTACCAATCTTCAAATAAGTGAGTACTGGATGTTGCAATTTTAGTTGGAATAGTAAAAATTTAACATTTATAATTCTATAAAAAATAACTGTTCGCACCCTCCCTATTATTTTTAAAGATTATCCAAAATTACTGGGAAACCTTTTTCTCACTAATCTCAAAGTGGATTTACAAGAATTTTTGGTTGGTTGGTTGTTTTATTTCTATGGCATATCAGCCTCAGCGGGCCATTTATTGCCAACTAAATTTTATTTATTTATTGCTGGTAATACCTTTTTCTTTCAACAATTTATTGTTTTTTATATAAGTTTTTGTGTCTAGTAATACTTTTCCTTTTCGAGTATCAAGATTCATTGGGATTTGTTTTTAAGAGCAGGGTCTCCAAGTCCTACCCTGTTATTTAACCCATAACTGGAGGGAAGGGATGGATTAATACCTTTCCCAAGGGTACCAGTGCTTAAGTGAATGCAGGGTATTCAACTGGAATTCAAACTCGGCTCAGCGATTTCTCTTTCCGAGCCAATATCTACTACACCACAATGCACTAAATGCTTACAGCACCTGGTATACCCGAGCAGTCACCCATCTAAGTACTGACCAGGCTCAACATTGCTTACCTTCAGTGATCAATCAAGAACTAGTGTATTCAACATGATATGGCTGTAAGTCACAAGAATTTTTGGGAAGAATGTCTGGAATTAAGAGAAATGCTTGTATGAACAGAATTTATAAGCCTGTTTGTTCAGAAACTGCCATAATTAGCCAGGAAAAGTCAATATGAAAATGAATCTTTCTAATGTTAAAGGTGAAGTATTGACATCATTTTCTAATATATGAAATTCACTCAGGTGCTAATGAAATGTTTAAATAAAACAATTACTGAATTTAAAAATTAAAAACAATTTCTAAAAATTTGTCAAATGTTTATTTGAACAAATGTTTGAGATTTTATGATTTCTTACAATCAAAACAAGATTCTTTTTTATTCTCTACCTTTTCCCTCTCCGCTGTGGCCCGTCTCTCTGCCATATTTCTGTCAATTCTATTTTTTATTTTGATTCTCTTAATTTTCTTAACTCCCTTTTATTCTATACAAGCTATAATTCATATTTATTTTCTTCATATTTTAAAATTTTTAAAAAATGTTTTGCCTTTGTTCTTTGCCTCATTCTTCCTTCCTTTTCAATATCTTTTAAAAATTTAAATTTTTCATTTTTTTGCTCTCCTTTCAAGATCACTTTCAATGTCTTTTGTTTTCTTATTCTCTATTTCCATTTCGTTTTCTAATTAAAGATCTTTACTTAAATTTTATTCTTTGAATTTTTACAAAGGTTCTTCAGGTACTGATTTTTATATCCCAGAAGAAGCAAAGAAGAATACTACAAATCAGGGAGTGGTCATATCTTTGAAAATAACTTGTCAATGAAATTCTTTGGAAACAAAACATTTTTGCCTGAATTACAATGGAATTCAAAGAGCTATCCCAATGTTCCCTTGAAGCTATGTAACCTGTTCTATTGATAATCCCTTGCTCGTTGCTTGTTTCTCCTCCTACTTGGCTCGCATTTTAAGAATCTTTTAATTTGTCAAGAATATTGGATTATTTAGAACAAACCTATTATCGGTGCATTGTTTTCATTGCAAAGGATTAAATTTTAAAAGACAAGGAAAATCTCATGGAAAAATTCTTTGATCTGTTATAATGAAATCAATTTATTGAATAATTTTAACATTGATTAAAATAGAGAAAAAACTCTTTGTTATTGAACACACAAGAAGACCTTATCAATAATTCTTTTCCTTTCATTGAAAGTAGCATAAAAATATATTTTTTGGCAGTTATTGATTAAATAAGGCCCTTCGTAGATGTTAAAGAAATTTCATTTTTATATTTTGAATAAAGAATTCAAAATTTTTGCAATTTATTTATATGGGCAGTTGCTACAATCATTTGTGTCAGAATTCCAAAATATTTCTCAACAGCTTTGGATGTGATCTAAAGGCCATGTCCCTTCAATACAAGGCTGATCATGGCTTCTTATCCTTCAGAGCTCTTAGTAATATTTTTTCTCCCATTCCTTGCAATCTATTTATACTAGCTTGTTAGGTAACTTTCTGCTTTCCTCTGTTTCTCTTGCCTTCTGCATGTCATGTAAGTGTCAGTTCTTCCAGGCCTTTTTTCCTCTTTGTGTCCAAGAAATGTTAACTCTTACTGGTATTATGTATATTTGTGCTCCTTGTCTCCATTTTCCTTGAAACATTCTCATTACTTACAAGCTCAGTGGTATGCTCAGCATCATTTATAAGCATCTCTTTTTGCATCAATTTTTTCATTTGTGAGGAAATTGTCCATATAAAAGGATGAATATTATATAGCTGTTCGGCAGCTTTTTCTGTGTTGTCTTTGCTGATCTTTTGAAAGGTATCTATTGCTATTCTAATGCACCACTAGGTTTTGTGGTCAGATTTTGTCATTTGTTGATATACTTTCCAGATATTTTAGTACTTGATTGATTTAGACATCTCAAGTTCATAGCTTTCATTTTAGGCTTTTTTCTATTGCTAACAACCATACATTCATCTTTTTTTACAATTGATTGTTAGTCCTTTCTTCCCTCTTTCCATTACTATCTTTCAAGAAGTTCTTCCAGCCTTCTTTCTTTAAATTATACCAATAACATAAAGTTGGCATTGGCTAAGAAGAGCAGTAAGCCCAAATGAGATTATGAAAAAGGTGCTTGCAGAATAAAGGATGGCAGTTTTCTGGAGTTTGATATCAATTTCCAATTTTTCCTAAGCACTCCTTCCATTCTCTTGATGTTCTAACTGCTTTTATGACTGGAATAATTCAATACTTATGTTTCATAGCTTCTTCAAATCTTGTTACTGTTTATTTTTTCATACTAGTATATGGAATAGCAAAATCAATAATTTGACAATCGCTACTGTCTTGATCTCATCAGGAAGGTCATTAATGAAAACTAAAAACAAAGTGGGACCAAGGCTAGTTCTTTGGACACCTACATTAGAAGGATCGAGAAGAGAGGATGTTCAGGACAACTCACATTTCATGATTTGGTTACTTTTCTTTTTTCTTCATTGTATTACTATTATAATAAAGAGAACAGCATTTTCTGAAAATTAAGAATTTTATATAAAATCAACATTGAATGACCCAATATTAATAAAATCAACATTGAATGACCCAATATTAATAAAATCAACATGAATGACCCAATATTAATAAATCAACATTGAATGACCCAATATTAATAAAATCAACATTGAATGACCCAATATTAATAAAATCAACATTGAATGACCCAATATTAATAAAATCAACATTGAATGACCCAATATTAATAAAATCAACATTGAATGACCCAATATTAATAAAATCAACATTGAATGACCCAATATTAATAAAATCAACATTGAATGACCCAATATTAATAAAATCAACATTGAATGACCCAATATTAATAAAATCAACATTGAATGACCCAATATTAATAAAATCAACATTGAATGACCCAATATTAATAAAATCAACATTGAATGACCCAATATTAATAAAATCAACATTGAATGACCCAATATTAATAAAATCAACATTGAATGACCCAATATTAATAAAATCAACATTGAATGACCCAATATTAATAAAATCAACATTGAATGACCCAATATTAATAAAATCAACATTGAATGACCCAATATTAATAAAATCAACATTGAATGACCCAATATTAATAAAATCAACATTGAATAACCCAATATTAATAAAATCAACATTGAATGACCCAATATTAATAAAATCAACATTGAATGACCCAATATTAATAAAATCAACATTGAATGACCCAATATTAATAAAATCAACATTGAATGACCAATATTAATAAAATCAACATTGAATGACCCAATATTAATAAAATCAACATTGAATGACCCAATATTAATAAAATCAACATTGAATGACCCAATATTAATAAAATCAACATTGAATGACCCAATATTAATAAAATCAACATTGAATGACCCAATATTAATAAAATCAACATTGAATGACCCAATATTAATAAAATCAACATTGAATGACCAATATTAATAAAATCAACATTGAATGACCCAATATTAATAAAATCAACATTGAATGACCCAATATTAATAAAATCAACATTGAATGACCCAATATTAATAAAATCAACATTGAATGACCCAATATTAATAAAATCAACATTGAATGACCCAATATTAATAAAATCAACATTGAATGACCCAATATTAATAAAATCAACATTGAATGACCCAATATTAATAAAATCAACATTGAATGACCCAATATTAATAAAATCAACATTGAATGACCCAATATTAATAAAATCAACATTGAATGACCCAATATTAATAAAATCAACATTGAATGACCCAATATTAATAAAATCAACATTGAATGACCCAATATTAATAAAATCAACATTGAATGACCCAATATTAATAAAATCAACATTGAATGACCCAATATTAATAAAATCAACATTGAATGACCCAATATTAATAAAATCAACATTGAATGACCCAATATTAATAAAATCAGCATTGAATGACCCAATATTAATAAAATCAACATTGAATGACCCAATATTAATAAAATCAACATTGAATGACCCAATATTAATAAAATCAACATTGAATGACCCAATATTAATAAAATCAACATTGAATGACCCAATATTAATAAAATCAACATTGAATGACCCAATATTAATAAAATCAACATTGAATGACCCAATATTAATAAAATCAGCATTGAACAGGCAATATTAATAAAATCAACATTGAATGACCCAATATTAATAAAATCAACATTGAATGACCCAATATTAATAAAATCAACATTGAATGACCCAATATTAATAAAATCAACATTGAATGACCCAATATTAATAAAATCAACATTGAATGACCCAATATTAATAAAATCAACATTGAATGACCCAATATTAATAAAATCAACATTGAATGACCCAATATTAATAAAATCAACATTGAATGACCCAATATTAAAATTGTAAATGTGCTTTCCCTATATTACTCAATAAACTTGCTTAAAAGTTTAGTGTCCTGACCTACCTCTCATAGAAGGCTAATTGAGCTCTCCAGCACAAATCTAAAAGGGGTTTATGGTCCCGCTTAGAAAACAGTGATGATAATTTACAAGAATTCCTCAATTCATGCCACCTTCTATGTGCCCTGTCCTTTCAGGACGCAGGCGATCATGGCTTTCCACATCTCCCTATCCCTGGTGGCTCTTAGCACACCTTCTCCTGTTACTTCACGCATCCCTCGTTCCGTCATCTACATGATCAGGTCTTTAAATATGTTATCTACTGCTTTCCCCTGTCTCTTTTTACCTCTATCTGGCCTGTTAGTATCAGGTTCTCCAAGCCCTCCTTCCTCATTGCATGTCCCAGGAACTTCAGCTATCTCTTCCTGATGCTCAGTATTAATTTCCTTTTCGTTTCCATCATTTCCAAAACCTCAGCATTGCTCACATGCTTGATCCATGATATTCGCAGCACCCTTCTGTAGAACCACATTTAAGTTGCTTCAAATTTTTCCTTCATCTTTGATGATGTTGTTCAACATTTACTGCCATATTGAAGAACTGACATCACATAGCAATCCAGTACTCTCTTGTTTGTTTCTAGTGAAATTGTCTTGGTTTTTAATACTTTATTCAACTTCTGGAATGCTTCCTTAGCCATGCCAATTTGCCTTCAGATCTGTGTTGCACTTTGTCTTCTGTTAGAACACTTCCCAAGTATTCAAATTTTTGTACCTGCTTGATTTTAGTATCCCCCCACCTGTATTTGGCATTTAAGCTGCCCTTTTTACTAATGACCATGCATTTAATTTTCTTGCAGTTTATTTGTAGTCTTTTCTTGTCACTCTCTTCAGCTACCTTCTGTAACAGATCTTGTAGTTCCCTTTCCGTGTCTGCTATCAACATTGTATCATCTGTGTACCTTATATAGTTTAAATTGTGGCCTCTGATAACAAATCCAGGCATAACATCGAGGGTCCTCAGAATAGTCTTGCTGTACAAGTTGAATAGATCCTGTGAAAAGACACCATGCCATGGAACTTTAAAAACACACTTTGACTCTGATTCAGGCTATAAGTTTAATTCCAACCAAAAGACTGATTTGTGCCAAAAATCTAATCCAGGCAAAAATTGAGTTCTTCAAATCACAAATTTGAAAACCTTCAAAACCTCACACTTTACCTCTGATCCTTGGCATTTTGAAAAAAGCAAAATTGATTTCCTCAAGTTTTGAAGATATTTTAGATCAAATTTAAAATTTAAAAAATTAAGTACTTTGACATTTTAAAATCAATATAAATTAAAATCTTTTAAAATCACTGTAAAACAGTGATTTTAAAATTTGAATTTTTAACTCTTCCGTCCTCATTTGGATCCCAATTCTGGATGTTTAAGCACCAGAAGAAAGACAGCTTTTCTATCTCAGGATTACCCTGATTTCAAAAAGGTATAGTATTGTAATATAACAATCTGGCCCCACCCGAGGAAGGCTGATGCAAGCGAGGGTGTTTCCGGTCGTTGAAAGGAACGGATGTTGTTTGACCTTATTTCCGGCAGCAGCGGAAATAACTACAGAGGCAAACAGAACAGGTGTCTCTGAGAATTACGTGGGCGTGGCAAAACCGGAAGAAAAAGTCCCGGTTCTGGAAGATTATAAAAAGACCTCGGCACACGGATTCGCCAGTAGTAGTAGAGGAGCAACAGAGATCGGCCGGTGAAGAGAGACACAACAGATAAAACTACACTCCCGTCAACCCATTAGAAGCGCGCTCTCTCAATTCTCTGTTCCCTATTCTACACGGTCCATCGTCATTAATAAAAATATAACTTCATATTTTTATATATATGCGTGTTTGTTGTTTGTCGATATATAACAGTATATCTTTGTAGAGCAAATGTGTTTTGAGAACGAGGGGTTTCAGATAAACATAGAATTATCTTTTTATTTATGTGGATAGTTATTGAGTTGTGTTATTAAAAGAATGTTCCATTGGATAATAATTATTTTTACTAATGATAAGAATATCATATTTTTAGTGTCACATCTTGGCATAGATATGTGACAGCATAAAAATGATGTTTTTGAAGCATGGTGTAAATAAAACACCTTGTAACCCAAGACACTTTTGGAAAATCCTCACAGTAAATGATGACAGTTTTTTTGAGATCTACAATCCTGTTCTAAAATAAATCTAAACATATTTATAAATGGAACTTTGTTTGTGTGTGTGTGTGTTCATTTCCTATAGACTCCAAAACAGTTGAACCGATTTTCTTGAAAATTTACACAGTTGTACTAAAAGCATCTGCGAGTGTTCTTAGCTAGGTTTTGTGTCAAGGTACCCCCAATAAATATCGAAACTTGATAATCAAAAAAATCAGGTGATAGGAGTGGTCCGATTTTAATCGAATTTGGTACACTCATAGACAAAGACATAAGAAACGATATTCAGAAGTTTCAAGATTGCAGTTCTTACAATAGTACAGAAAATTGATTTTATATATATATATATATATAAATATAAATATATATATATATATATATAAAAGGCAAGATATTTGTGTGTGTGTCTGTTTATCTACCTGTAGGTCTGTATTTTTTCAGCCCTTTTATTTTAGTTTTTGCTTTGGGTTTGGTTCTAAGTAGGTATAATTGTAGTTCTTAGTCTCAGCCATGATACCATTTACTCAGAGGACTTATTTAGCCTTCAAAATTCAGTTTACGACGAAAAAAACATATTTGATATCAACACCAAGAAAATTAAAATTTGACTTACATCCATTCATCTTTCTTTCAGTCTATGGTTTCGTTTTAACTAGAAACAACTATTGCTTTTTAGTCTTTCATGCCCATGTCCAAAGAGTCTGAGCTCCAGGACCATGGATTAGTTTTAAAGCTTTTATTACACCCGAGCAATGCCGGGCTTTACTGCTAGTTTTTCATAAAGCACACTTTTGTTGGTGTTTTAAGAACATTACTACAAAAATTACTTTAACAGCTATGTTCCATAGCTTCAACTCTCTGGTTTGATCTTGGTATTCGTCAATCTTTTCAGTTTCTTTGAAGTTCACTCTTGTATGGAATAGCAAAGTCAATGATGGCTTCTTTCTTTATCTATCAAAATAAGGTTAGGTCTTTGTGCTTCAATGGCATGATTTTACTGAATCAAGAAATCCTATATCTTGTGACCCACTTTTTTTCCTTCACCCTCTGGTTGATATTCATACCATTTCTCTTTTCACAATGAAGTGCAATTAATGACATCCATCCCAATGAATACTCTTACCAATCTAATCATATTGTTGATTATACTCTTTCTCGGCCAACTTGGGAACATTTCTAAGAATTATTTTTTTCAACCAATAAAATCTTACCTAAAGGTTTGTCTGATAAACTATCATTACAAGGGCAAATGTTGTCAAACTACTTGTGAACATAGTTGTAGATATACCATGTGTTGCTTTTTATTTTTTTTGTTGGACTATTTAAAAAATAACTACCTTCACCACTCTCACAAATTCTCAAAAAACATGAGCCAGTGCAAAACTAATTAATATCTTTTATTCAAAAAGTTCACACCACTATAGGAAGTTAGATTTTGAATTCCCTTAGGATATATAAAATAGCTTACTACTTCTCGTGGCTCAAAACAATTTTGGAGGCCAGTTTGATGTACATGTGCACACATACCTATGCACACAATAGAAGAGACAGCCAGTAGCTACCAAGTAAGGCTTTTCCTGCACACAATAGGAATTAACTAGCAACCACCTAAGGCTTTGTCTGTGACCTCACAAACACACTAGGCTAACCATTTATAAAGTACGTTCCCACATTTCAAACTGCAGTAAGAATACTCAATGATTTATAAAACAAACTTCACTGTAAAAACAAATTGAAGATTTTATTGCTATTGTATATTTCTGAAAAGATTTCCAACTGATCTGCTATTTTTCCTTTAGAAAATAACCTTTTTAATGTTTCATTTAAAAGGTGTTATTTTTAAATGTTTGGAATCACAACACTCAGCAACAAAAACCTGGGTAGACAAATCACAACACATTCACCAAGTATATGGCTGTCTCTTCAGCTTATTTATATTATTAACTTAATCAAAATGAGGAATAGTCCACAAAGATAATGTTACTAAATAATTTGTAATATTTAGTTCATACTGATGTAAGCATGACTAGTCTTCTTTGAAATATACATAAAAGAACTCACAGCAATAAACGTATTTAATTCAAGGCTCTGGATGGAACTTGTAAAACTTTTTCTTTATTTATTCTCTTCAAAAAGCTGTTGATAGTTTTATAGATATTCTATTAAGCTCTCTGGTCAATTTGTTATGACAGCTTCCATCTTTGATTAAATATTTGTAAAGAAAAAAATAAAGCTTGCGAATTGACGGTAACTTCAGTAGATTTTCTTAGACAATCTTCTAGTGTAAAACTAAATTCTCAACTAAAAAAAAAAAAAGAAACAATATTATCATTGATCATTAGCTTCATTTTCCTGCACTCTTATATTTTCTTTTTATTACATTTTTTTCAAGACAGACCTCCACCCAGCCTCTCCATTTTGGGCCAAGGAACACCTGGGTTAATAGAAATGGACTAAGTTAAATGAGGGCAGAACTTTTTCCATTTCATCATCCTATTTGTGTGATGATTTCTTTTGATTGTGTCTCACTAGATCAGTCAAAAGATGCAAACAAAACTAAAAAGAGCTTCAAAAGGCACATTTATTTTGATGCTTACTATAATATATACATTCAGATGACTATACATATAATATTTCTTAATAATTTGTAGGCTTTTTGTCTTTCTCCTTTGAGATAGATACCATTTTATTTTAGAATACTTCTTTCGAAAAGCAAGGCATTTTGCCTTGTCTTCAACCAATCAAATCCTTTCATTAATTTCACTTCCCATCTAATTTCTGTCATCCTTTATAATGTCTATATTCTTGCTCACACAACAGTGACTCAGCCCAGAACAATTTCTGTGAACAGCCATTTTAGGATCAAAAATTAAGAAAAAATATTAGAATTTAAAATTGGAAAAGGGGGGCATTTCATTTTGAGAAATTTTCTGAAGAAAAATATGATTTAGCCATTTGCTTTTGACTTTTTTTTTTTTAAATTTACTCATAATCTAAGTACTTATAGATTTAAATTTATAGGTAAGTGTATGTGTGTAGATCTGAGACAAAATGAAATAACTTAAAGCTTTCTTTGATTATTAGAAATTCTTAAGGATAATACTGTTATAGAAAAATTTCAACAAAAAAAAATACAATAGATTTGCACAAAGTAAGGAATAAAATAAAATTCTTATTCTTTGTTATTTTTGAAAATATTAATCCTTTCAGAAATTCTTGAATGAATGAAAAATAAATGGAAACAATTCTTTTTGTAAAAAGTTTATCAAAGTTTCATTTATTTATGAACCTGTCATTTCACATTTTTTTGGCTTGTAAAACTTTATAAACTTGATTACAATGTCTAACAATAAAATTGGACGAATTAGATTGTCTTCCTCGGAGATTACAAATAAATAAGTTTCTTGCTTAGATTAGAAATAGATCTGTAATGTTTATGAAAAGAAAAAAAAACGTGAAAAATTTATATAAATTAAGATTTTATAAAATGAATAAAACATTCAAATTATATCAGGTGTGTTATTAGAACATATTTTATTGATCAATTTTGGACAAAACTCTTTTTTATTGAAAACTATTAAGACAAAATATCATTACTGAGTGGGCATGAACTTCATTAAAAAAAATATAAATTACACAGCATTGAAAACACATCCAATTATTAAACTGTAAATTTTCTGCTTTTAAACATGTATAGCCATTGTAAATCTTATTCCCTCCAAAATAGACAAACATATCAAGGATTTTGTCAACATGATCTGAGCAGTAGGTGGTTACAACAGTCCACATCAAAGAAGAGAGGAATCAGTAAAGAAAAAAATACTTCCTGTTTCTCATCTTTTCTGTTGTACAAAACTATCAAGATAAGAAAGTTTTGTATAAAACAAAGATGTTTTTGTAAAGCACATCAATTTCTGATAGATAAAATTTTATTTAAATAATCTTTTTTCTTTTTTTTTTCTTTGTAGACAATTAGAATAATTTTTTTCAAGGCCAAATTTTCACCAAGTTTTTCAGTTCCTTGTTTCTGTCTAAAGATTTCAGGATAAACCTAACCAATAAGATTTTTGGTGATGAAACCTCACATTTCTTATCTTACAATGTTCCCATATTTGGTAAATTAAACATGTGGGTATTCATCAACATGTTATAAATTTAAGTTTTATAAGATACTAGCAGTATAGCCTGGCGTTGCTCGGGTGTAATGAAAGATTTAAAACTAACCCATGGTCCTGGAGCTCAGACTCAGCCTAAAGAATATTTGTGTGAAGTTTGGTGAGAATCAGATAAAAATTGTGGATTTGTATAAAGGACATACAGACAGATAAACACACACATACAAACATCTTGCCTTTTTTATATATATATATATATATATATAAAATCCATTTTCTGCACTATTGTAAGAACTTCAACCTTGAAACTTCTGAATATCGTTTGTCTTTGTCTATGAGTCTATCAAATTTGACTAAAATCGGAGCACTCCTTCTATAACTTGATTTTTTCGATTATCGATTTTTGGTATTTATCAGGAGTAGCTCAACACAAAACCTAAGAACATTCACAGATGCTTATAGTACAACTGTGTAAATTTGAAAGAAAATCAGTTCAATCGCTTAGGAGCCTATAGGTAACGGATACACACACACAGACAAAGTTCCACTTATAAATAAGTTTAGATTTCTCATTTGACAATCAGTCAAGTGCCATTTGTGAGACAGTTGGCTGATCATGTCTCAAAAGAGACATGACTGATTGGCAGAAGATTTTCCCTCAGTACGTTGTCATAATTTTGTGGTAGACTGGTTGCTGACCAAGACTATCAAACCCAATCTGTCATGTTATTTCACCCATAGCTGGAGGAAGATGAATTAATACCATTTCCAAGATACTTGTGCACAAGTGCATGCAATGAATTTGACTAGAATTCAAACTTTGTTCTCAAACTTCTCATTCTCCGAACGATCTTGTCCTTTCAGGATGTAGGTGATCATGGCCTTCCACGTCTCCCTATCACTGGTGACTCTTAACACGCTTTCTCCTGTTACACCATGCAATCCCCATTCTGCCATCCATCTGCTAAGGCCAGTCAAGAACGTTACACACTTTCCCCTCTCTCCTTCCCTCTATCTGGCCTGTTAGTATCAAGTTCTCCAAGCCCTCTTTCCTCATTGCATGTCCCAGGAACTTTAGTTGTCTCTTCCTGATGCTCAGTATTAATTTGCTTTTTGTTTCCATTCTTTACAAAGCCTCATTGCTCACATGCTCGGTCCATGATATTCACAGCAGCCTTCTGTAGAACCACATTTCAGTTGCTTCAAATTTTTCTTAATCTTCGATGATATTATCCAGCATTCACTGTCATATTGAAGAACTGACATCACATAGCAATCCAGTACTTTCTTCTTTGTTTCTAGTGAAAGTTTCTTGTCTCTTTATACTTTACTTAGCTTCTGGAATGCGTCCTTTGCTATGCCAATTTGCCTTCAGATCTCTGCATTGTACTTTCCGTCTTCTGTAAGAACGCTTCCTAGTTATTTAAATTTTTGTACCTGCTTGATTTTAGTATCCCCCACCTGTATATGGCATTTTGGACTGCCCTTTTTGCTGATGACCATGCATTCGGTTTTCTTGCAGCTTATTCGTAGTCTTTCCTTGTCACTCACTTCCGCTATCTTTTGTATGAGTTTTTGTAGTTTCCTTTCCGTGTCTGCTATCAGTACCGTATTATCTGCATACCTTATGTTGTTCAAATTGTGGCCTCCAATTACAAATCCAGGCATAACATCTAGGGTCCTCAGAATAGTCTTGCTGTACAAGTTGAATAGATCTGGTGAAAAGACACATCATTGTTTTATACCCCTTTCTATCTTTGTATATCTGCTGAATTTATTACCTGTCCATAAGCAGACAGTTTGCTACCAGATTCTTGAATACTCTTATGTCTTTCCCGAATATGCTGAGTTTGCTGAGAATCTCCTTCAATTCTTTGTGGCATATTTTGTCAAATGTCTTTTCACAATCAATAAAACATAGGTACACATCCTTCATTTTTATTGCCCTTTCGGCGAGCATCTTAATCATGAATATGGCATTACTTTTTCTAGTGTCTTTGACAAACCCACACTGTTCTTGTCCTATTTTTGGCCTGATTCTGTTTCTCGTTCTATTCATCAGGATTTGGATGATCAGTTTTGTAATGTGACTCATTAAACTGGTTGTGTGGTAGAGTTTGCACTCATTTGTACCTGACTACTTAGGCAGTACTATGAAAATCAACTTGTTTAGGTCATCTGATATTACACCACTATTATAAACTTCATTATTTCTGTAATTTTCTTAATGCTGAATGCTTCTAGGGCTATCAGCAGTTTTATTACAATGCCATCTGGTCTAGCTGCTTTGTTTCTATTCAGTTTGAACATTGCAGCTTCCACTTCAACTTGAATATTTCTGGTTGGTCCTCATCTTTGTGTATTATTGGTTGCTCTCTCTTGTCATAGAAAAGATCTTTTATATATTCTTCCCATCACTGGAGTATTTCCTCTTTCTCCAATAATATTGTTCCATCCTTGGATTTTATACATCCTGTTGAGGAGCAGTTTTTTTGTCCTGTCAGTTCTCTTTATACATGTCAATTTTATTAGATCTGCTCAATTTCTGTATTTCTGCCCATTTGTTGTTGAGCCATTCCTCTGCATTTGCTCCTTATTTCCTTAGTAGTTTCCTGTATACCATTCCATGTATCAGCATCATTTTCTGTCTCATTTTTTTTCTTCAGCATCTGATTTTTTGTGGGGCAATGATGTTTGCTGATGTCACTAGTGCTTTCTTTAGTGAGTTACATTTCGAGCTTCTTTTTCCAATTTGTTCTTCATATGTGTTTTCCACACTTTTAGTGTATTCTTTCTGCAGGTTGAGGTCATTCACGAATGTGTTGTATTGCAGTCTTGGTGATGCGCTTGGCTTCTTCATTCTCTGAAGTTTCATCGTCAGTTTGCAGGTAACTGGGAGGTGGTCGCTTCCATAGTTGGCACTTGGAGAAGTTTTGCATTTAACCACTGCATTTCTGAATCTCCTGTTTATTGCTATGTAGTATATTTGGTTTTTCATGTTGTCTCTTAGGCTTCTCCATGTCCATTGAAGTCGTAGCTGTTCTTGAAACCAGGTATTTATTACCTGGTCATTTGCTGTATACCATTGGATCCATTTTTCTTTTCATTTGTTGCAGATCCAAAGTTGCCAGTTGTCTCCCCTTCCTTCTCTTTACCTACCTTGGCATTTAAGTCACCTATTGTGATTTTAATTTTTTTGGCATTGTCCAATATGGAGTAGAATGATTCTATTTCTTCCTCAGTGCTTTGCGTTGTTGGTGCATAAACTACTATAATAAATATGCTGAAGGGTTTTCCTCTCAGTTTGACCAAAGGACTCTCTCGAAAAACTGGCAGTATCTCAGAATGCATTTTTTCATCCCATATTAAACAACTCTTTTTTCATTATATTTGCCTATTGCAAATATTATCCTGTGGTTATAGTTTGTCAAAAAAAAATCCAACAATACACTTGATTGTTAGTGTGTAATCAAATTTTTTTTTTTTTTTTTACAAAATTTTCAATAAACAGGTAAATCTTTCTTCATTCTTGCTTTGAAGGCTTTTGAAAAATACAGAAGTTTGGAAAATATTATTAATGGAAAATTAAGCTGGTGCTTAAAAACTTGACTTGCTCTCTCATTTTAAAATGTGTCTACATAGTGTTTCGGAACATTTCTTGTTTGCCACTGTGTTTAAGGACTAATTTTCAGTTAGTCTATTTACTTTTTTAGTTAAATTATCTTATTAGCAAAAATTATTTGGGTATTGAATGAGGCAACAACAATTATAGCATAAAATACTTTAACCACACAACATGACTCGGCAATTAAATTTATTCTCGACTTTTAGAGATGTGGAATTAAAAAGTTTTACTCACCTATGCTTTTAGCCAAAAGTTTGGTACAGACTCTGAATTTTGAAGAATCACCTAGAAATCATGTGCCATTTTTAAAATTAATTTTGTAGCACATTTTGGGCCAGGGATTCTTTCCATTTCTAAATGTTTTATTCTATATTCAGTAATAATAATAATGAAATTAACCCATTACTTCCTAAAGTTTCCTTAAAATTTTAGTTCATTTTGGCCACTCAAAAGCTGGCAGATTTAAAACTTTAGGTAACCCCTTCTAAAAAATAGGAAGCCTTGCACTAATGGGTTAAATAGTTCCAGCATTCTACCTTAATAGGAATTAAACTAAAGAAGGTATAAAACTTAATCATTATTAAATCCAGAGAATGGTCCCAAAATGTTGGCCTATAGTGTTTTTTCTAGTCTAGTGGATTTTAACTTTTACTCTTAAATAATAGCCACTCTTACTGGGTTAAAACTTTTACAGTTGGTAAAAAGTAGGATTTTACTGATGGGACCACATTTATATTCCCTTGTGGACTAAAGAGATGCCATATGTTACAGTGTTTAATGACTTGAATTGAGACCTATCAATGAATAAAGTGACAAGAATTAGTAGTTATATCCTGAGTTATTGCTTAGAAAGTAAGCAATTGAAGAATAGCAGTTTAAGATGAGGCTCTCTTTATTATTTGAGATAAATCATTCTATAGGCTATTGACATTAAAAATGTACTATTTTCTTGAGCAGTGCTGTACTTAGTTTTGTATATGAATGTATGTAAAGTCATAAATGCAGATAGGTAAATGTCTTTTGTTTTGCTGGGTTAGACATTAACAATAAATATGCCTATAGAGCAGTGATTTTTCAACTTTTTTTCTTCTGGACTACATTTTTGAAATGAAAGTTTGCTTGTGCCTCACAAAATTGTGATAAAAAGTACATTTAAGAATTAAAAAAAAAAAAGGACTGAAGGGAGATAACATCAGATTCAAAGTCAGAAAATTATCATTGATAACTATCTCCTTCAATTTGCAGGCTTTTATTTACGAAAAGCTTAATACTTGATATAATGTAAAAATATCAATGATAAAATCAGTCAGTGATTATAACTAATTATACTAAGACTTATGCATGCAATTACAAATAATCCATAATATTATTTTAAATTTTGAGATCATTTATTTTTGTCATATGAAATTTTTGTACCAGTTTCTAAATTTTTGATTGTCTTTCAATTATTCTGCCTCAACCTCTATTCTCTTTCATTGCATATATGAGGCACACTGCAGCATTTAGGAACCACTGCTATAGAGAGTAAACAATGACTTCACAACTATAAAAGGAATTCATTAATGTGCAGAAGATATTTTCCCATCATTGCATTTAAGGTCAGGTCTTGAGCTAACTTCCTGATATCATGGCTAACAAATCTAGACCTATTTTAAAAGTATATATATTAAAGATTCTATATTCTGTATTATAGATTAACCCTTAGAAAAAGAATTAGATAATTTTTATTCCCGTAATTTTGTTATGATTTCATATACCAGCAGACCAGCAATTTTCTTGCAGCTGCTATGGTGGAAAATCAAATCATATCCTTTCTCTTTCTATTCCATTAGTCAGGAGTAAGTTCTCTTCAGATAGCTTCTTTCCAAGAGCAGCAAGTAAGTAACCTCTGTCTTCAAGGTCCTGGATATGACGGTAATATTTTTGATAATCATTGCTCTGTATATCTATTGGATATGCGTTTTGGTTCAGTAGATATCAGCTCAGAATGAGTAGTCAGAGCTAAGTTTGAATTCCAGTTGAATTAATTTCATTCAATTAAAAATATCCTTGGGAAAGGTATTAAGCCATCTCTTCTTCCTCCAGCTATGGGTTAAATGGTAGAACAGATCGACTATATATTGGTTGGCAGCCAGTCTAATGCAGAAAATGATGGCAACCTAATTAATGATCTCAGTGTGAGGATCATCAGTCCTTTGATCATGGTACTTAATAAAGATCATTATTGCGTATTCCTAAATTTTTTTGCTCATGAGTCTGTCCTTAAATGACAATCTTGTATAATTTGAAATTGTTATATAAATTATAAGTTTAAGTAATTGAATAGCTTTTAATTGTAAATGCACAAATCACTTAAACAGTTGGCATAAAAGCTAAATATGCCACTAATTAGACTATTAGTAAATTCATCAGTTTTATTGTAAGCTTTAAATCTAATCTACTAGTGATCAATTTTTTATGATTATTTGTATCAGATTGTAGGAGATTCCCCCCCCCCCCAGATACTCAATTCGTCTGATCTTGACCAAGTACATAATTCTTAAGGTTGATTAATCAAATTAATCTTTCTATTTAAACAGAACCAATAAATATTGCTTTGCTAATTCCTGACTACTGAAAATACATTCTGGTCTATTTTTTTTTTTAAAAAACGGGGATTATCTAGAATCAATTCAAATTAGTTTTGAAAGGGCTGCTTACTCATTATTCTGCTTTTCATGGGTCCTTTTCTGTCTGAGGCTTTTATAGAATCTTCTGATCATGCATCCATGTAAATACATTCATAGAAAGGAGGAACAATATGGTGACCTGAGAAGAAAAACAGGAAATTTGAAGAGTATCTATTTTATCCAAACTTGCTTATTTACAGCTGCTTCTTGTTAGTTCAAGAACCACTAGAATGGAATTTTTGCTTCATTACCTGAAAAGGGGTAGGGGTGGAGAGAAAAAGTTAAATATTAGATTAGTAGCAAGATTAAATAAGTCTGAACTCTTAAGTCATTTATACATCCTGTTTTCATGAAATCTGAATCAGGGAACACTTTATTTAAGAAAAGTGTCTCAAAAAAGTTATTTCAGAGATTAAAAAATAAAAACAAAACAAAGACACTTCAGTGAATTTTTTGCACTGAAACATGAGGCATCTGTTCTCTTGGGAGTGTTGTCTTGAATAAAAAAAATAAGTGACCGCCTTGAAGTTTTCCATATCACCAGCACTGAACTGAGGACCTTCCAAAATTTAATCTGTCTTTTTGAGATTTAAGGAAAAAAACAATCATAACACTGGTAACAATAAAAAGAATATATTATTCCATATTGAGTCAGGATATTAAATATGGATGCTCAGTTCTGTCAAAAGATTAGAGGACTATATCTTCAGTTTTTGCTAAAAATGATGAATTTTCAAATTTTTCTTTCATTTTAAAAATTTAGATAGCGTTCTTCATAATACAGACGTTTTGTTCAAAATATGAAAAAAATAACCGACAGGAAATTTGATTAAAGTATAGAAGGCATGAAACCATTTTCTTTTTTTTTTTTTTTTTGTATTTGCAATCATTTCATTCAATAAAGAAATAGTAAAATTAATATAAATAAAATATAGATATATGAATATAATAGGACCAACATAAGAATGTAATATGAAGAAACCATTGGGAAGAAGTATTCAATCTCTTCTTGTTATTAATCATTTTTCTTGGAGAAGTCTTAAGCCAAGAAAATAGTGCTTATTTTTTATTTTTATTTGTTTTTAGGGAATGTTGTCCATTAGAAATGACTTTCACAAAGATTTTCCAAATATCTAAAATTGTTTAAGGTCTTTTCTCTGACCCTTCAAACCTCACATTCTTGTATCTACAAAATGCGGTTGGGTTTAAACATTTGGTAGCAGTTAGATTGCATTAAATGAGTAAAGGTGTTTATTATCTATCAATCTACTTTATATTTGTAATATACCTATTACAGGCAGATATTTTTACTAGATGAATAAACCTTAAATTCAGTAATTCTAAGCTTAGTTATTAACAGAAAAAGACCAAGAGTGGGGACATGACTGTTAAGCCATGCTTAGAGCTTTACTTGACATTAGTCCAATTCTATTCATGATGTGTAAAGGTAACTATTTTTCTTAATACACTTTATACTATGTATTTTGACATTTTTATAATGAATTTTAAAACCACATTGAAAATAGAATCTTAATTTTTATGATAGTAGTCATTTGTTTGCTGTGAATTTTCAAACTTTCTTCCCAGGGATTGTTCAAGAAGCTTTTTTTTTTCTCAGAGTTAATGGGACTTTTATTCAAGATGCATATATTCCTGGTTTGAACATAAGCTAACATTTGATTCTTTTTTCTGACTACATTGATAAGGTATGTCCCTTGCATAATTGATACACTTGTTTAAATATTTTTCTAAGCAATTACAGATTCCTACAAAATTGCAACATAATTGAGTAATGAAAATCTTCAAATTCTATCAGCAGAACTTGGAAAAGTGATAAGCTGTGCAGAACAAAGCTGAAAACAAAATAGTTATGCTGAAAAAGATTAAGCAGTGAATTCAGTTTAAGAAAAAGAAAAGGACCAAAATATCTAATTCCAGGTAAGCTTCTCTTTTTTAACTATAAATTGTATTCTTCGTATATATTAGCAATGCAAAATAATGATTCAGTGATTAAGAGTATTTGTTTCACAATTGGAAATTGGATCAAACCCCACTCAAGGTATACTGAGGCCATCTTATAGGCTATGAACAGTGAGTCCACTTTTTACAGTGGTATCTCTTGGTCTGTTTACTGACAATGTAAAAGTAATTCAAGTACCTCACCTACCATGACTTGGTGAAATGAGTTGAATCCTTACAGGTGAATGATGACTGAACTAAACTAATCTCGGTAAATATGTATACAAATGTAAAAAGGTAATTTTATTAGAAAAAAAAAATTAATTTAATGTGATTCCAAAATTGTTCCAGATTCTAATATGTAAAAAATAATTGCTTTTTGGATATATAAGCCATTTAGAATAAGTTAATAAGGTAAAATGAGCAGAGGGTAAAGATCCATAACATGTGGAATATGCTACATGGATAAAGTCATCTTTAATAAAATTTCTTTCTTTATTCAGTATTGGGAACCACTAGAATAAATTATCTAAAATTTTCACAAAAAAAAAAAAAAAATTAATAAGATAGAAAAACAATTTCTTAGGAGAATGATGATTTTACTATGATGGTTTTATATGCCTGATATTATTTACATTATTTAATTCTAATTCTCTATTCTAATGCATTTCTCCTTATTTAAAATTCTATGTATTGTGTGTGTATATATATATATATATATATATATATATACATACATACATACACGCATACACACACACAGTCTCCTTGATGTGGTATAATGGATAGCAAGCTTGTCTTGCTAGAACAATTATGACTAGCTAAGCAATGAGTTTGATTCTCACTGTATCCCATACTTTTGGCCTTGTGATACATCTAAGCTCTGCTTAGAAAATCTCACATGCGCGCACACACACACACATATATATATATATATAGGTTTGCCTATTGTATGGTTCACACTTCTTGCCATCTTTCAAACAGGAATGGTGTTTCATCTTTTCTTACCTGTTTAGGATTGGGCTTTTAATTCTTAAATTCTACTTCAACTCTGAAATTTTATTTGCTAATTAAATCTTCAATTCTAGAATAAGCTGTTTAACTTTTCCTTTTATTTTACCCTTTCTTATGCTAATACAATTCTACACAGTGACTCTCTACCTTGAGTTGTCCTTGGGCCTTATATTGGGTGGACAGTAGTAAATATACACACATACACACACATAGCTTACATCCGTATCCCATTGAAACTCCAGTTTCCATATGATCACCAAAGATAAGCAATGTTGGACCTGGTCAGTACCAGGATGAGAGACCAGCTTGGGAATACCAAGTGTAGAAAGGTTTAATGGGTGGGTGACATGATTAATCCACTTCTCTCTAAAGTATGGGTTAGGAGAACTTTCATCAGTAAACTTCTTTTTTTTTTAATCATATTGCTCCAAGCAAAGGGTTACATAGGAAAGTTATGAGAAAGAATGGCAGGTTACAGTGGGTATGAGGAAGTGGCTAACAGATGGGTGAGAATACTGATAGTGGAGTGGACAGAGATAGAAGGGTGAGAGAGAGAGGATGCAAGTTAGTGAGATAGATTACTATTGACTTTACATTTAAACTCCTGGAGATTGTAGCTGTCGGGATTTCAAAAAATATCATCTGGTTTTAAATAACCTGCAATGGTTTGATAAACTATAAAAAACAATCAATATACACATGCATAAATATGTGAGTGGTGTAATGGATAAAGGTTTGGAAAGAAAAATGCAATGAAGTTTCTTTTATTCAATAATGTCCAAACATTATTTAATGTCCAAACATCTTTTATTCAATAATGTCCAAACATTATTTAATGTCCAAACATTATTGAATGTCCAAACATCTTTTATTCAATAATGTCCAAACATTATTGAATGTCCAAACATCTTTTATTCAATAATGTCCAAACATTATTGAATGTCCAAACATCTTTTATTCAATAATGTCCAAACATTATTGAATGTCCAAACATCTTTTATTCAATAATGTCCAAACATTATTGAATGTCCAAACATCTTTTATTCAATAATGTCCAAACATTATTGAATGTCCAAACATCTTTTATTCAATAATGTCCAAACATTATTGAATGTCCAAACTTTTATTCTTTTAATTCCAAATAATTGTCCAAACATCTTTTATTCAATAATGTCCAAACATCTTTTATTCAATAATGTCCAAACATCTTTTATTCAATAATGTCCAAACATCTTTTATTCAATAATGTCCAAACATCTTTTATTCAATAATTGTCCAAACATTATTGAATGTCCAAACATCTTTTATTCAATAATGTCCAAATAATCTTGAAAGATAGGGATACATCTATTATCCTCCCACCTCTGGGTTAAATAGAAAACCAGGCTATTCAAAACATATTGCAGTGAATGTTGCAAAATATCATTAAAGATGGAGGAAAAACTTGAAGCAACTGAAATGTGGTTCTACAGAAGGATACTGCGGATATCATACTGAGGAAAGAGGGCTTGGAGAACCTGATACTAACAGGCTAGATAGAGGGAAAAAGATACAGGGAAAAGCAGCGGATAACATATTTGAAGGATTTGATCAGGTGGATGACGGAACGAGGGTTGCATGGTGTAACAGAAGAAGGCGTGCTAAGAGCCACCATTGATAGGGAGACGTGGAAAGCCATGATTGCTTATGTCCTGAAAGGACAGGGCATATAGAAGAAGGCACGCTATATGTCCCAGTTATCAGTACTCAGTTTTCTGCATTCAGCATTATAATCAAATCATGTCCTGATGGTGCCACTATGACTCATATTGGAGGGGCCACTGATTGTGAAAGAATATAAGAAAGAAAACATTAAGGAGAGAAAACAAAAAAAAAACAGAATGTAAATAATGACTGACAATTTAAATTTTTGAATATCAAACTTGACTGAAAAGCAAAAAGCTGGAAAAGATCCACAAGCAAGAGCGGCAAAAAAATAAACTATTAGCGTAGAACTTCTAGCAATTTCAACTGTAAAATGATCTTGCTGCAAATCTAGTCAGTCAGTTAAGTACCATACATAATACATGCTTGGGTGATCATGTCTCGAAAGAGACATGACTGACTGCGCAGAAAATTATCTCATAGAAGGTTGCCATTACGTTCTACAGTAGACTATTTGCCAGCAAAGGCTATAGAACCCAATCTCTCCTGTTATTTAACCCATAACTGGAGGGATGAGATGGATTACTTTTCCCAATGGTATTTGCATATAAGTGAATGCAACAAATTCAACTGGAATTTGAACTCGGCTCCCCAATTTCTCAATCTGAGCTGATATCCACTGCAACACAATGTGCAAATCTAGGACTGCACTTAAATTCATGAAATCGAGGTACCATAGAGAAAGGGTCATCAGAACAATTACCATAAAATATTTTTAGAAAAGGCACAGGGAAGCTACACTTTAGAGATGGGAAAGTGACTGAAACAGATGTCAGGACCAATGACATTGCAGATTCTTCTTTGGATTTTGTCAAGAGTTGCTAAATATATAACAGGAGCACAAGACCATATGTAGCAGTAATATTCCAAGCAAGAATGAATGGTAGACTTATAAATATGTAAGCATGGAGTACTGCTGCCATTTATTGTCAGGTGCCCCTGCCGTTCTCCTCAGTGTTCTTGACAGGCTCCAAAGGAGAGTCTGTAATGTGATAGGTACTGATCTGGTGGCTCAACTGCAGCCACTTTCCCATCGTCGAAATGTGGCCTCCCTTTGTCTGTTCTACAAATACTTTCATGGCTTCTGCTCAGACAAACTTAAGTCACTGATGCCTCCTCAACAGATGTTTACTTGTGCAACCAGACTGGCAACTGGGTCCCACCCATTCACAGTCAGACGACAATTCTACTCCTGCAGCTTCTTCTCTCGCACTTCCTGCCTGTGGAACTCGCTCCCATATTCTTGCTTTCCTGATGGCTACAACCTCCAGAAATTTAAATGCAAAGTCAATACTCATCTACTAACCACTGGACTCTAGCTTTCTCCCCACCCCCGTATAACCTTCCCTTTCTCTCCACCTATGTATCTGTCATCGCACCTGCTTTCTCAGCTTTCTATTGTTCCTTTCTAACTAGTTTGTACTACTCACTCTTTTTTAATTAATCTTTTTACATTTATGTAGCCCCCTGCACATCAGTGGCATTTCTGCCTTGCTCGGGGTGAAATGATTAAAAAAAAAAAAAAAAAGATAAATTCAGACGAGAAAAAATGTCTAGTGACCCAACTTTCCTAGCAGTAGATCTAGCAATTGATTCGATATAACCTTTCCATTTAATGTCAGCAGAAAACTTAAGTATTTGAAGATGCAATGAGCACTTGGATGTTATCACCCATGCTTATAAAATGCAGAAAGTCTTCTCAGATGATTAAAGAGCATCTATATATTGTACATTTGGGTAGCAATCTCTCTTTTATGCAGGTTTCATTAAAAATGACAGACAAGGTGTAATTAAGTTTATGCAATTTTTCATCTGATCTTATGATTTTTTATTTTTTATTTTGAGGACATAAAAACTCTCCAAATATTTTGTTTATCCAAGCACTTTTGGCTATATTTTTAGCCATTTTTAAAGATAAATGTTACTTTACATATAATGTGGTGTTATGTATGATGTAGAGTAGTAGCATATGTTATGGACTGAAAACGATAAACATGTTTTTTGCATGTTCATAGTTAATATAATTAAGTATTAGGTTTTTCTTTTTATCAATAAAGCTTCCATATTTTTAATCTTTCTTTTTTTTTTTTTTGCATGTGGATGTTGCTATGATAATTGTTTTGTCAACAAGTGTGTTCCATATAGGGTTTGGTGGGTCTCTGCTTGTGTTTAAATGAGATCGAATTGAGCTACATAAAATAACATTCATCCTCAAAAATGCCTGAAAGTATAATATTCTTAATAAGAATTATCGGATCCAAATTTTTACTTTCTCATATTTGATAATACAATTTACTTTAATTTTACCTTTTGTTACATCTTCTCATGGCACTATGAAAATTAACTTGTCTATTCATAAAAATAGTGAATTTATTTTTTGTTTTTTTTTTATGAGAAATAAATTTCATATGTCAGCATTCATTAGACCTTGATATTTGCCAAAAGTATTTTTTTTCTTTAAATCATTTCATTAGTGGTGTTCGGTCCATAATATAAAGTGTCAAATTGATTCCTGATTGAATGAATTCTGTATATCAGGCTAAAACCTGAAGGAGAAATTTACTCTATTGCCTGTAATAATTGTCATGACTACAAAGGAGAAATCTCAAGGCATCTAAAAAGATTAAATACAAAAGGAACATTTTACTAAACAATATGTCAAATGCATTGGTTATCATCATAATAAAACTAAGCAAAATTTTCACATCAAAAAATTCTACTTTGATCAAAGGAGAAAACAATTTGCTTCAATGTAAATGTCTAGAGTGCCTTAATCACATGGTCATGTACAGTAAGTTCGCACCCTGGCTTTTATAACATTTCACCTTTCCTGGTAGATCAGTTACCACAGTGTGGGACACTTACTAACAAGTAATGAAAAGGAAAAGACTAAATAAAATTGGATTTTATCTCTCTCTCTCATATATATATATATATATATATATATATACATACGCTCTCACACCTTGATTGAGCACTCTGGAAGAATGGTAGACTTTGAAAAACAGTAGCTACTCTGGTATCTATGCATCGTTCATTCAGCAATGAATTAGAACACTCTCAGCTATTGGGCATGTATAATGATAATATACACACTAAAAAGTCTGCCTCTTTCTACCAAGCGTCCGTAGCTCAGAGGTAGAAGTGCTGACTGACGCCAATTCGGTCGGGTTTCAATCTTGGGTAAAAAGACAATCGGCTGTCTAATTGTACTGATGAGCTGTGATACAGTAAAACAGATCTGTCTGCGGAGGATGACTATATATATATATATATATATATATATATATATATATATATAAAATAAAATTACAAATTATTCCAGATTAATTCCAAAATCCCCAACACCCCTCATTTGTGTACATACAGCATCAGCTGTACCAACATAATGGATTTAGTCTGATGGTTCTGAAGAATTAAACATGTCACAAGTAAGCATTCCACTTTGTCATGCATTTTCACCTTTGTTGTTCTCTATATATTTTCATGTCTTTATATACAAATGTAAATGCTGAAACTATTTATATTACCATTGATAACTGTTGCATTACTTATGTTGTCCTTTTGCCATTTTGTTGTAGTACGTAATTATCAATGACCTAAACACAGTTTCAAAATTGACATCCTCTCTATTATAATAAAGACCATTGTGTGTGTGTGTGTGTGTGTGTGTGTAATATATATAAAACAGAAATAGGGGTTGTTCCAATGAGAGAAATTAGTATAGGTGAAAAAAGTGTGAATTTTGTTTAAAGTATAGATTTGTTATTATTAATATTTATCTTTTGAATACATTATATCACTAAATGTTTTGAGTACAAATATGACTCTCTAGGCAAATAAATTTTCACACTGACTTGCATGTAAAAAAAAAAAAAATTTCTGGCCAGTGAAAATTGAGAAATTCTTAAAACTGAGAAAAATTTAACAAGCCAGTGTGAAAATACCCAGTAAATGAACAATCATGCTTACCAACATTTTTACCTGTGTAATCAGTTATCTCTCTCTCTCTCTTTTATTTATATAAAGTTGTTTTTGGCCATCTGAAAAATGAATCTCAATATGTAATGTCAAATTTATTAACTTAAATTGGACTTAAAACGTGTGTAGTGACACAAATATATTTATGGACACTTAATGTATTTTACGAAAGATAAATAATAATAAATCTACACTTTAAACAAAATGTTGACTTCTCACACTTTTCACTTATATCTTCCTCCTGTCACACACATGGAGAGAGAGACAATAGTGAAGCGGCATCATTGGCTCAGTTCGTTAGAGAGACACAATGAGGCATCATTGGCTCAGTTCGTTAGAGAGACACAATGAGGCATCATTGGCTCAGTTCGTTAGAGAGACACAATGAGGCATCATTGGCTCAGTTCGTTAGAGAGACACAATGAGGCATCATTGGCTCAGTTCGTTAGAGAGACACAATGAGGCATCATTGGCTCAGTTCGTTAGAGAGACACAATGAGGCATCATTGGCTCAGTTCGTTAGAGAGACACAATGAGGCATCATTGGCTCAGTTCGTTAGAGAGACACAATGAGGCATCATTGGCTCAGTTCGTTAGAGAGACACAATGAGGCATCATTGGCTCAGTTCGTTAGAGAGACACAATGAGGCATCATTGGCTCAGTTCGTTAGAGAGACACAATGAGGCATCATTGGCTCAGTTCGTTAGAGAGACACAATGAGGCATCATTGGCTCAGTTCGTTAGAGAGACACAATGAGGCATCATTGGCTCAGTTCGTTAGAGAGACACAATGAGGCATCATTGGCTCAGTTTGTTAGAGAGACACAATGAGGCATCATTGGCTCAGTTCATTCTCTTGACTACCAGTTATGAAAGCTCTTGATGCATGTTTGCTCTTTAGTAGTGCCTTATTTTTTTTTTTGGCAATAATTGTCATCAAGTAGTGAAAAACATATCTATAATAATAAAGATTGCTGTGTGTGTCTGTATGTATATACATATATATTTCCCTCCAGTCACACTTAGGGATTTAGATTTTTTTTCTTATTTTTTTTCTTATTTTTTTTCTTATTTTTTTTCTTATTTTTTTTCTAATGTAAGATACTCAATATTAGGTACATCGGTATATATGTTGCGACCATTTTAGAATGCATATTAATATATTTTACTGTCATTTTTTATGGCACGGGCCAACTCATTTGTAAATAAAGACAAAGTGCATATAACTCTCTTAAGAAGTTGGCAACCAATTTGACACTATGAACAAGATGCTCCTTCTAAAATTATGAAGGTATTTTTTCAATAGCTAAATGTTGTAGTTTAAAGAAATTCTAATGAGTGCTAATCTAAATAAAAAGAGAATTCTTCCCTGTTTTTGACAAGTCAATTTAAGTAGTGACAATATCTCTAATTTATTCCGCACCCTTGACACAAATATTTCTAATTTATTCCCCACTCTTTAAATATTTGAACCTTAAATTTTGTAAGTTTCTCTTCAGTTGGTTGGCATTAAGCCACCTAATGTAATGGCTAAATTTTCATCTACAAATAATTAACTGTTTCCAACTCCCTTATAATGTCACAAATTCTAATGATGCATGAAGGATAGATGGTATTTACCTATGGCCAATGCATGTCAAAAGGTATTAGTCAGGATTTTAGATGTATCTTTGAGAAAGAGGTAGATAGGTGATATATATAAATTTTGTCATTCGGAGCACTTGCTCAGCATAAATTTATGTAATAATTAATGATTCAGGTGAGAAATGTTGGAGGTGAGAAAATGGTTGAAAACTTTTTTTTTTATCTTTTGTATTGGAAGCCAACAAACATTCTACATAAAAAGATAAAAAAAAAACAAAAAAATGTAAAACTCAAGGGATTGACTAGGCTACAACTCTATTTGCTTTTGCATTCTACAATAAATCACTTTGATTTAATGTGATAGATTTTCTGGAAGAATTAGCAAATTGTACAAGAATAACTCAAATGCCATATCTATTTAACGGGTGGATAGTAATGAAATACATGCCAACTGTAATAGCTAATATGAGAATGAGGAAAAAAACAAAGAAAAAGGAATTGTGGTAACTGGAATAAGTGTAAGGAAGGAAAAAAGAATGTGGATGGAGAGAAAAATGATAAAAGAAGGACAAAGAAAAACAAATTAAGAAGCAAATGATATGAGTAATGACAGATTATTTACAGAAAATTGATGTTGGTTAAATGATTTCTGTCTATTGGTAAATTTTCTTTGAATGGATATAAACATGCGAATGAACCATACATGCATTTATCAATAACATTAACACAGTATATTTGCATTCATTAATATGTGCATAAAACAGATAACTTGATGTGCACCATCTTAATGTCTAATGTTACTAAAAGGAATCTTGTTTGTGTGTGTATGTATGTATATATATATATACACACACACACACACACACACAAACAAGATTCCTTTTAGTAAGAAATCTTTTATTTTTATTTATATATATATATATATATATATATAATAGTTTAGAATAGTACAAATTATAACTTACTAAAAAAGTGTACCTTTTGTTTTGACATCAAATGTACACTTTTGTAGTAAATTTTGTACATGTTCTAAACTATAATTCATAAATATTCATAGCTCTATTTCTATAAAACAACACTAATAAACATGGAAGTAATCAAAAAACAGAAAAATCTTCAAGAATAACTGTCCTGAACTTTACTTACAAGCTCAATATTAACAATAAAATCCCTTTCCTTGACATATTAGTCAATGCTAATAGTTATAATTTTACCACTTCTCTTTACAAAAAAACTTGCTCATGATTACTTAACTACAAAAATGAATGTCTTCACAGATTCAAAATAGCTGTTATAAAAACGATTTACTGAGCCAAAGTAATCTCTTCTTCAGATATATTTTATAAGGGATTTAGCAATGTTAAGCAAGCTCTAATCAACAATAACTTCCCTAACCACATAAGTCAGTTAATTGCCATACATGATACACACTTGGGCTGATCATGTCACTTTTGAGACATGACCGACTAGGCAGAATATTTTCCTGCAGTAGATTGCCATTACTTTTTATGGTAGACCAGTTGCCAACCAAGGCTATAGAACCCAATCTGTCCTGCTATGTTATTTGGTCCTGGGGATAATGGTAAACTGCATCCAGCAGTAATGCCTCTGATTGGGACATTGTGAGGAGCATAGAACAACCTCTTAATTGCTGTTGTTCTCAGATCCACTCTGACTCAGAGTGGTAGCACCTGTTAGGGTCCCAGCTATGGACAAATAGTTAACCCCCAAACTGGGGTCAAAACACTATGAAAGTATAAAATAGACTTTTATAGAAAATAAATATTTTTGAAGAAAAAATTATTAACATAATGCATTTTTGAAGGAAAAAAATTCTCAGCAAAACATTTTTTGGATGCAAAACTAGAAGAGAATTTTAGTTTTCTAAAATAAAAAAAGAATAAAAACAAATTTTCCTTAAAATCTGACTAAATCAACCTTCTCACTATAAGCAAATATTAAAAAAAAAATAATGCTTAAAACCCCACCTTTTTGGCATTAAATAACCCATAGCGGTTGATATGCCATTAAACAAAACTCCTGCTATTTAACTCACAGCTGGAGAGAGAAGTGATAGATTAATAACTTTCCTCAGGTTATTTGTGTATAAGTGAATGAAACAAATTCGAGTTGAATTCAAACTTGGTTCTCTTTTTTTTTTCCATTCTGAACTGATATTCATTATACTATGAGGCACATCTATCAATGAACAAATAAAATTTGCATTAACAAATTTTAGAAAAAAACAAAACCACTCTCTGACACAAACAAAAATAAACACCCCATTAACTTATTTTATTATAACCAGACGTATCCTAATTATAATCAGGATTAACAAGCAATTAAAAGTATAATTCAGCAGTACATCTCTCTTAAAAATCCTAACAAATACTTAAGATCTATTATCTACCACAAAAGTTTAAAACATGTCATTTAATTATCAATAACATTAGTCCTCAAAAATTTGCCCCTGTGTAAAGAACAAAAAAGTTATCAATGAATTTTCATAGTTGCTTGAAAATAAATGAAAATTACACCATGCATTGGCCGAAGCCTTTCAAGTGAAATTAGGGAGACAAAAATATTTAGTGTAATGGATAAGTCACTGATTGTTTTACCAGCACAAAGTTGCAAGAGGGTCTGAGCATACTGATATTATTTAGCTACAGATTATGCATTCTCTCTCAGAAACAGTAACTAAGGTTTGCACAGTTTCAGTATAAGCCATATGGTGGTGATAGCTGAACAAATCTAAATTTACATGAGCAGATATCTACAACAGAAAAATGAAGAAAATGAGTGGCCAACTGTTAGTATTATAGGAGTTAAATTCTGTTGACAGTGATCCAAAATTTAATATCACATCCTCATCAGTCCAGGCATGGGTGTTGGGTCACTGTGCATATGAGCACCTGACTAGCTCTTTCCACTTGTTTCAGTTGCATGCCAATGTCTGTCTGAATGATCTTCAAGTTCATTCACTGATGTTGTCAACATATTCCCTTTCACTTTGTCTGCATTTTTTGCCTAAGATGATACATTGCATGATGGCAGTGCAAACTGGCAATTGAACCTTGTGGACAAATTCAGGTGTAGTGGTTCAGAGGCTTATACAATTGGACAATTCTACTGAGATGGTAATTACTGTGAGTTTGGACTAGTTGCAGATTGAATCTACAGATTGACAGGGAAGAAACATTACTGGACTTTTTAGATTGAAGTCAATGGCTAGAATGACTACATGTCTGTGACCAAAGCAAACCTTTATCCAAGAGGATAACGGCTATGGTATAAACTTGAGAAGAATGGGCTCTGCCAGATCTTTCTTGCCTAATACAAGATGCACATTGAATGAATAATCATATATATGACATGATAAAACAAATCCAGCCAAATATTTCAAATCCTTTTGTTTAAAATGAAAATACACAGACACAAGTTTGAGTTGAACATAAAGCAAGTAAAAAAGAAAAAACTTCTGAAAGAATTTATGTATAAGTTAGGCTAGGAGGATCCCATGAGTAGGCCTGATATAGAATTAAATGCAGTATGGGAGTCATTAATAAACAAAGAAATGGCAGCAGTCAGAATATGACAGCCAGCAGCAGTTGTAATATATATATATATATATATATATAAAAGGCAATCTGTGAGTCTGAGTGCAACACTGACCTATGCACACCGACATTTTTTAAGCTATGCCATTCAAACTTTCTAGGGACACATATCTACAGGGAAGCCAGGTCAACACATACTTTCTTAGTTTAAGTTCAGTAATTTTCCCTTTTGCACTTTTAGGTCAATGAAGCTGATTGTTTACATTTGCTCTGTAAAACATCTATGATCTAAGATGGTTGCTAAATTATGTTACAGAAATCAAATCACTGGTGTCAAATGCGACTAAAATATTTTTTATTAACAAAAAATGCCTTTATATTTAATTTTTATTCTGACATTTTAAAAATTCATTTGGTCAACAAAAAAATGTGAATATTTTTCCCTGTAAACAAAAATATTTTTTAAAAAAAACATTTTTGAAACAAAAGAAATATTTTTTAAATTTTTTTATCTTTTTTTTTTTTTTTTTTTTTCAAACAAAAACAAAATATGTAAAAAAAAAATTTAAAAAAAGTGCCAATGGTTTATTTAAATATTTATATTTAAGTCTTTTTCTTTTTTTTTTTTTTTTTCAGATTTAATATTTCATATTTCAAACAAAGCTTTTTATTTTTACTAAATATTTAATGCAGAAAATCAAATGTCTGTAATTCGTGTGACATTAATGTAACTTTTTCCTTTAAAATTAAATGTCTACATTTGTAAATATTCTTCAAAAATTTCTGAACTCAGAGTGTAATAGTTTTATTTTTAATTTCAGTAAATTAAAATAATCTTTACTTTCATGTTAAATTCATTTAACTAACAAAAAATAAAACATCAAATTGTTTATGTAAAACAAAAAATAGATTTTTTAATGAAATTTCTGAACAATTTTGAAACAATTTTTTATATAATTATTTTTTTTATATAACCAAGTTTTAAAGGAATTTATCCATTCAATATTATAAACATTATTGTATCACGAGATTTGATTTTTGTGTGAGTATTGTAAACATTGCATTCCAAGTAATTTAGCAGCCATCTTTGATTAAAGTAACAAGCACTCACACTAGGTGTGCTCAGTCTTTGTAGATTTTTTCACATGCCTCCTAAAAAAGAGCTCAGTTAGGGCGTATGACCGCTAAAGCTGCAGCAGTCAGGGCAACAAGGGCAATTACTGCATCCAGCACCAATGTTGAGGCAGCGACTACAAGCGCTTGGAAATCGCAACATGCTGAATTAATGACAGCCATACGCGAAGCAGAAACATCTACAAATACTAAAATGTTGTGAGTTGCACGGGCAATACCAGGCTATGATGCTAGTCTAATCTATAGCCAGTCTAAGTTTATTACAGCAAATTGCCCTATGGGACAATGGTGACATAGTGGTTTTGATTTCAATTCCTGGGTCAGGCAGTGTATACTTGCACTTAGTGAAAGCACAACAATTATAACTAGAATAAGAACTCAACAATATCCCTAGACAAAAACAGTGGAATCAAAATGGAGTTCAGTTCAGAATTCCCTGTAGATTAGTCATATCAATATACACCTGAGGAATATCGGATGGCGAAACAACTAAAACATTAAGATAACACCACCAAAGATGAGAACTATATTTCAAATATAAATAGTTGAAATAATAAAAAAAATCTACTATCAGGATAGATAATGAGTATAAATTGATACTTAATATTTATAAGATCTATATGAGCAGATATAGCAGTACACAAAGGTATTGAAGGCAGTATGTATATACTCTGTTAGTTGCACATCCTATCAAGCATATCTAGAAAGTCACAATGGAAAACTTGGAAGAGAAACATGCCCCTTGACAAAAAACAAGAATGAAAATGATGTTCAGAGATACGAAAAGGGTAATTGTTTTTCAGAATTGTAAGACCTTATTTCTTGATATTAGAAAATTTTATTTTATAAACAAGATCTGTAGTCTTGGAGAATGGCGTCTGGATCAGAAATTCCATAATATTAATAGAAATAGACACAAATGGCTTGACTCTTTTCCTTGCATACACTGGGCACCATCACTAAACACACATGCATATATTCTTCTTTCTGAACTCAGAGTGAAATAGTTTTATTTTTAATTTCAGTAAAATAAAATAATCTTTGTGATGTCTCTTCAGGCCATGAGGAATTATGGTTCTCTACAACTTCCAATCTTTTGTAGCAGTAAGCAATTTTTTTTTAATATCCTTCTCATTTTTGTCATCATTTTAAACAAACTTGTTAATTCACTTGATGTTTTCCTCTGTTCTTTTTGCATTCAGTATGCCTTGTGGGTGTTAAATTCTCCATGACATTTTTCCTCATTCTGTCTAAACAATTTCAACTCTTTGTCTCTTTTGCTTTCATTTTCTGGAGAACTTTCCACACACACACACTCTCTCTCTCTCTCTCTCAAGTATATCATCCTGTCAAGACTATGAGGATAACATTTTTTATCTTGGTCTAAGTATGTTAGTTATGGAATATACAGATGGTATAATAGTGGGCTGAAACAAGAAATTAAAGAGCAGAATTAAAATCCCAGGGCTTAATATTAACTTATATTCATATATGCTTCAGAAAAGTAGTTCATCATCTTCACCTACTAGCTATTGATGAAATAGTAGGGTAGACTGGTTGCTAACCAAAGCTGAAGAACAGTCTTGAAGAATGACAACTTTGAATTCAAAACTAGTTAAGCTGAGCCATCCTATGAAAAAGTTGCATGTTATTGAAATCATGGCAACAATGTTTAGTGTGCTGAGATGGTGACCCCCTTGCTTCAAATTTGGAGTGAATAGGTTTTGAGAAAGAAGTTATGGAAGAGTTATTTTCCAAACTTATTAGTCCTCCATCCTCTTCTGTCAACTATCAAACCAGTGCCAATAGATTTAAATTATTTGACAAGGTAGCAATGCAAAGAGAAATGGATCTCTGAATTTCCAAAAGGCAATGAACAAAATCTACCTCTGATAGAATTCAAATGAATCTTTCTTTTTTTCCATGGAAACGATCATGAAATCAAGCCAAAGTCTTGAATATCTTGCGAATTGTTTCTTGAGAATTGACAGAGCTCAAAATCCAGTCAGAAGGTAACTAATTGCATATCTGCAGACAAATCTCCAGAGCAGTGGTTCTCAAACTTCTTTTCTCCAGGCCGTATTTTTGGAATTAATATTAGCTCACACCTCTCCAAATGGATGTCCTAGTGAAAAGTTACAAACAGTCCTATAGCAAAAAAAAACAAAAAATCTAGCCATGGTTAAAGGGAGATAACCACAGATTTTAAGAACCTTATCATTGATAACTCTCTCCTCCAATTTGCGGACCCTAGTTACTATATTCTTAATGCTTAATATAATGGGAAAACATTACAATAATAAAATGAGTCAATAATTATTTATAACTACTGGGACTCATGCAGGCAATTACAAGTAATCCATGATAATATTTTTAACTTTGAAATCATTTATTTTTGGCATATGAATTTTTAAAAAACCGTTTTTAAATTTAGGATTGTCTTCAATTGTTATTCTCTTTCACCATATCTATGAGGCATGCTTCACCGTAGAGAGTTAGCAGTGATATATTATTGTGTAAGCTTGTGTAAAGAACTTACGTTATTAAACAACCTTGTCAAATATAGACTGTTATAGAAGCCTTGCATGTTATTCAACTAGTTCAGAAATGTCTAAACTATGAAGTAGAAACAAACATTTTCTCAGATCAATGATTAAGAATAGCTTCAAGCAAAAGAAGCATACAGGTATTACAGAATCACAAAGAGCTTCACCAAATAACAAAAACACATCATTTGAAGACTTCCAACAGCAGTAACAGCTAAAATAGATAGCACATGTAATTAGAAGGGAATATATCAAGTTGCTGGCATTTCAGACTGATTTTAAACAAACGGTGTGGAAGGAAACTTCTGGCAGTGCTAGAAAGAGCAATAACAGTTGACTTGAAAACTTTTACGAGAAAGATTTTATAAATGTCATTTAAAAGTAATGTTAACTACTTGGTCAATGGACACCAAAGGTTTACTGCATGGAAATGATTAATCTTGCTGTCACATTTGCAATGGTCAAATGAAAAGATCTTTCATGTCATGCACAGGACTTGAATTTGTTTAATGGGAACTAAGTTTTAGCACTTGTATCAAAATAAATATATATAAGTTTTTTATTCTAACTTTACTTTTTTCTTTGCCCAGCTTAGTATCATGTTGAAACACCAGTTATCTGGTTACCAATGTTAAGCAAGTCGAGCCTGGTTAATACATAGATGGATGACCACTTGAGTATACCAGGTGGCATCAGTTTGGAAGTTCAGATGCTGCAAGCTTGGATGTGCAGGTGGTACAATGGATAATGGTTTGGAATTGTTAACTGGAGAGACGAGTTCCAATTTCAGTTGGGTTCGTTATATTCACTTATGTATAAATACCATTGGGAAAGGTATAAATCCACCTCTTCTACCCCAGTTATGGGTTAATTAGTAAGACTTGTACCATGATATCAGCCTGAAATGAGAAATCAGAAAGCCAAATTTGTTGTATTCACATATGAGCAAATACTCTTGGGAAAAGTATTAATCCATTGCTTCTTCCTCCACCTATGGGTTAAATAGGACAGATTGGTTAGCCTTGGTTGGCAAGTAGTCTCCTACAGAAAATAATGGCAACCTACTGCAGGAAATTCTTCTGTTTCTCTTGAGACACGATCGCCTAAGAGTGTATCATGTGTTGCACTTAACTGAATGATCACTCAATCTCTGTTGTGTCAAAAAAAAAAACTTCTTACAAGTTCAAAATATTTTCTGGCTTTAAAAAACCTACAAACGGTTAAGCTGTAGAAAATGAATCAATATTTTCCCAACATGGGCCAGCACAGCCAGGCAACAATACTATAACAGCAGTGAAAATTATTAAAACGGCTCAATCAATTCAAACCAGTTTAGCATTTTCTCCTACCTGTGACCCATGACAAGAAATGTTACATGTAATAAAAGATTTAGCAAAGAACTTTGTTTCCGTTCAGCACAATTTGCAGTTTTAATTGTCTGGTTGAAGAATAACTAACATCCCCCTTGTCTGATCTTGCTAAGAAAAATGGGAATTCAAAAACAACTTGTCTCCGGGCATTTTATTTTTTTGTGACTGACAATATTTTGATGTCATCAACTTGTAAAAATAAAATTAAAAAAATAAAAAAAATATTAGTTTTCTTGTCCTCAATACATGTCAAAGGTAATTTTTGAAAATACAAAGATTTGAGATTAAATCTTTTGTATTCAACATTGTTGATGGTAAAGAAATAATATTCATTTGTTCGTTATGTTTGTTTATTTTGTTTTACTTCTTTCTTTGTTGCCTTTTTTTTTCTGGCAATGATTCCTTTTTAAGCAATCATTTTTTTCCAATCTCAGCTTCACACTTTCTTTCCCACCTTTTGTTTAACAATTTCTGTTTTTCCTAACGTATTAATATTCTTGTTCTTTTTTAGATTATTTTCTTAGATTTTTTTAAGGTTATTTCTTTCCAAGATTTTTTAATTTTCATTGTTTTTCTTTAAATTTTTTCTTAAACTTGCTCATTTTTTTATTGTCCTTTAATATATTTCCTTTTGCTCATTACTTTCTTGAACCTTTTATCTTTTTTTTCCTTTTTCAGGATATATTCCTTATTTTCCAACTCTATTTTTTTTCTCAAATCTTTTTTAACAGCATATTTTTGATTTCCTTTATTTGCATTTATTAATATTTTCTTTTCTTTATTTGACTTTTCAGACATCTTTTGCTGGATTTAATTTTTTATCTTTTTTGTTTAATACTGTACTCATTTCCTTCCTCATTGATTTCTATTTTAAAATCTTTCTTTTCTCTGAAGACCTTGTTAAATTTTCTTTTCACTTTTTTCTTCACTCATTTCAAAAAAAAAATTTCTATTTTTCTTCATATTATTTAACTTCTTTTTACTTCACTTTTACTTTTTTCCTTCATTTTAATTTTTTTTTATTTTATTTTTTGATTTAAACATTTTTTCTTTCTCCTGCTTTTTTCTTAGCTGTTCTCTTTTTCTTCCTCAATCTTTTCTCTTTCCCCCACCATTTTTCTTCCTCCTCTGTTTCTATTTCTTCTATTTTTCTTTTTCCCACCTCTGCTCTCTTCTCTCTTCTCCTCTGCTCTCTTCTCTCTTCTCCTCTGCTCTCCTCTCTTCTCCTCTTCTCCTCTCTCTTCTCTCTTCTCCTCTCTCTCTCTTCTTCTCCTCTTCTTCTCTCTTCTCTTCTTCTCTCTTCTCTCTCTCTCTCTCTCTCTCTCTCTCTCTCTCTCTCTCTCTCTCTCTCTCTCTTCTCTCTCTCTCTCTTCTCTCTCTTCTCTCTTCTCCTCTCTTCTCTCTCTCTCTCTTCTCTCTCTCTCTCTCTCTCTCTCTCTCTCTCTCTCTCTCTCTCTCTCTTCTCTCTCTCTCTCTCTCTCTCTCTCTCTCCTCTCTCTCCTCGCTCTCTATTCTTTTCTCTTTTAAATTTTTCATATATCAATTTTTCTCTTCATCTTTGTTATAATCTGCCAAAGTGAAAATTAAATTCTTAAAAAAGCCAAACCAAAATGCAATCTATGAAAAAATACTATCAAAGGAAAAAACAGAACAATACACTCAATAAGTTTTCTCTTTGCTTTATCAACTTTCTCTGAACAATTTCATGTGTCAGAAATTCTATTATCAAATCATGATTGCTGACTGGCAAAATTATGGGAAATCTTTAGGTTTTCATGTCATTTTTGTGCTTTGCACATGATTTTCTCAAGAAAAAAAACATTACAAATGGTTAAAGTGAGTATTGATTAATGATTGATGGGGAAAGTAATTTCTAATTTTCTTTTTCTTAATTGATTCTTATCACCATTCTGTCAACATTGTCTCTGTCCCATGACACCCACATATCTTCCTACCCTTCTTACTTTGCCTGGGTCTACAACAGCCAGACTCCCAGCATGCATCCAGATCACTTCCATTCCCACATCTTCCAGGACAAACACTTTCAACTGTTGACTGCATGGAATGTCTTTTTTCTTTTCTCCTCCTAGTGTCATGGGCTTCAAAATAAAGATGAAATGTTATGTGATAAATGTCATTAGTAGCTTTTATTTCTAATTATTTTATGGTGTTTTCCCTTTTAAATGTTTTTGTTTACAACATATACAATTATTTTTTTATTTTTTTGAGAGTTTATTTGTAGCTAATTTTCTTCATTTAACTTTTTGAGAAGTGAATACAGAAAAGACAAGTGTACATTTAGTTTGCCTGTTTATACAATTAAGAATAAAAAAAAATGAACACTTTATTTTTTTTTTGCTTTTTTTTAAATAGATTATTTCTCTTTAGTTTAAAATTGTTTCTTTTAAACTTTTTTTAAAAATAATGTAACTAATATCAAATAAATGTAACGAAATTATCTGATGTTTTATTCAAGAAACTTTTCCTCAATTAAACCAATGTTTGATAAATTGGATCCTTCTGCATTTTAAAGAGTGCTCTTTTCATTTAGGAGGAAACATTCAAATTGTGTGTAATTTGCAGCTTTATAGGTATTACATACTGTTTAATTTTATTTCAATTTTGTTAGTTTCTGAGAGCAAAAATAATCTATTTTACTTTTCTAATAAAATGAAAAATAGTCATGCATTTATTTGAGCCCAAAATGTTTAATTTGAGTCCTGAAGAATCATAACATCCAAGCAGGGCCGTAGCTGATGCTAAAAAACACCGGGCACAGAGAAAATTGCCTGGATTTATTAGTCGACAATGTGATGACGTCATCTGTTTCCAGAAACTAAGATTTTTGCAGATTTTTTCGCCTATTCCAATGGAAATTAAGCACAGAACGTGAACAAAAGCAGGAAATTGGGTTTGGACTTTCTGAGTATAACCAGTCTTTTCTCCCAAAATTAATAAATAAACAGATTTTTACTGCTTTTATTTGAATGTTTTCTTCATTTTTCTTTCTTTCTTCATGAATTGTTGAGTGTGATTTCTGACGAAGACATTTTTCCTTGCCTGGATTTTCACTATGATTGCACGGATCGGCCCGGACCCATGCCTGGTAGTCAGATACAGCTAGCTTCACTTGGTATCTATTGGGTATTTATTGTGAGCAACTTTTAGAGTTACATTAAATGGCACATATAATAGTATGTAAAATTCCACACTCCTAAAATATTAATAAATGGAAAGCAGTAGAGATTGATTTCATTATTTTATGCTAGAACTTAATAAAGCCAGTCTGTTATATTTAAGTATCTGAACTCGTGAACTGAAACTTTGTACCGTTTCTTCAAATGTGGTTCATTAAGAGACAATAACAGGTACACTTGATTAGTTCTTCAAACATGAATGAACAGGTAAATTTTTTATTTATTCCTCAAAGGCCTTTACCCCTTCAAATTTTTCCAAAACATCCTTATTTCTGTGCAAATGTATATGTTGAACTTAATAACTTCGGGGAATAAATAAAAAATTTACCAATGAACATTAAGGATTACACCAATTTGGTACATTATTAAATTTTATATGAAAGCTGAAATACTTTTTAAAAATTTGTCTAGAAAATAAAAATGAATAAAATACTGTATAGTTAATTTGGGAATTAGATTAAACAGGTGGGAATAAATTTCCCTTTTATCATATGACAAGTGAAAATGCAAATATTTTAATTATATTTTGCTGGACACAATTTGGGCAGCCACATAATTGGGACAAATAACTTTATTTTCATGCATAGAAATGAATGAAAATCTATATCGTTTTAGAAAATTTTAATTTTTTTTTTAAGACCTTGGATACATATTTTATAAATTCTAGTAAAATGAAAACATTAGAATTTGCCAAACATGTTTTGATGAACAGACTTGATCATCACTTGAAATTTTTTTATAATGACTTCAGTAAAGTGAGAGTTGAATGGACTGTAATGTATAAAAATGAACTTTGGACAATTTAAAATTATTTATCCTGATATAAAATGGCTCAGTTAGAAAAACTATATAAAATATTGAACAGAACTTTTTGGTGTTATTCCAGAAAACTTACTTGATTAAATTCTTGATGCATAGATACACCTTGTTATCTGGTGTATCTATTAATTTATATCCAGTTTAAATAATACAAGCTTTTTAAATATTCTGAGTGACTTTAATTTTTCAATGGTTTGAAAGAGACAATGTAAGTAAATTTACATTGTGGAAATACATCCTGATTTATAACCATCTGTGTTGAGTTTTCCTTTCTTTCTCTTGGCTGATAATATTGCAAATTCTTAGTTGCATTTTGTCCAGAATCTTGAAATACATAGCAGACATACTGGACCACATATGACAGCAATATATAATGTATGGACAAATGGCAGACTTATAAAGTTCTAAGATGGATTCTGACAAGAAAAATAATTTATTCACACTGTGTGTGTATATATATATATATATATATATATATATATATATATATATATATATATGTATATACACTTTTTTTTTTTTCTTTTTACTGGGAGGAACCGTATGTATTGTCGGTCCCAAGCAGTTTTCTTTTTTTCCCCCCTCTTTGCCCAAAGCTTTATAGCCGAGGGCATTAACGGATTTAGATTCTGCTGGTCATTCATAGTCTTAGAAAGTCCCTTCTATAAAATTTTGAGATTAGAATACACGCAGAGTCGGTTTAATAATTATTGTTATTATTGTTATTATTGTTATTATATATGTATATACATATACACACACACACACTCACACGAGTGGGCCCATGCCATAAAAAATTATGGCAACATCTTTATTGGTGTACCTACTCTTGAGTATCTTACATTAAGACATGAGAAAAAAAGCCTGGTATTGAACTCAAAACTATTTGGGTCAAGTCCTTAGAACTAATCAGCATCTATATCCACTGGGCTATCTATCCTTGAGGACAAGAACTGAATTTCTAGGACTTTTCCCACTAGTATTTTTTTTTTTATGTTAATGGCTTTTTCTGGTATTTTTACCAGACTTCATATTGCAGCTTTTGATAATGGTTTTCTCCCATATTTTTTTTTGCCAGAGCACATATTGCAATTTTGACACAAATGATTTTCTCTGACAGTCTATATTACTGGTTCCCATATTGTATAAATCTCTATGCTTAATTGGCTTAGGAGATTTGTAGCCCAGCATATGCACTGATTCCTTAAGGTTATGTAGTTTCGAGTGGCATTCTCTATTATTTTAACTTCATCCCATAGGAGGCAGTGATCCCCTTTCTCCCTCCAGATGTGGTCAGCTATGTCTGATTGTTCCATCTCTCCTCGTGTTATGGCCTTGCAATGTTCTTGTAGCCTTACCTTAAGTGGGTGGCCTGTTTCTTTTTTATATTTCTTTCCACAACTATATGAAATGGAGTACGCATAGTCCTTAGTCATGTCCTCCTCTGTTGGGAGTCTTAATTGGGAGAGGTACCTGTGAAGGGCAGACCCACTTCTGATAATCATCTCAATGTTATATGAACCACAGATCATTTGTATTTTATCTGATAACCCCTTTATATAGGGTAGACAGACCGAGGCTGTTTTCTGAGAGTTGTTATCCTCATACACTCTCCCTTCCATGTTTGTTGGAGTTGTTGTCATGTGCCCTGGATAATTGTTACGTTGTAGGGTACTGCTTATACTGACCATTTCCTCTTTGTATGTCTCTGGGTTGCCACTTTTAGCTTTTGCTTGATGTTGCAAACAGTGGATGATTCCTTTTTTTTTTATATTTGGTAGTGTGGGTTGAAGTTGAGGTATTGTCCAGTAAATGTTGGCTTGCGGTATATGGATGTCTTGAACCCCACCTCTGTTTGAGTTATTAGCACATCCAGGAATGTCAGTTTGTTGTCACCCTTTCTCTGTAGTGAACTCTATAGATGATCTTAATGAGTTCACATGGTCCAGTAGTGTCTGGACCTTCTCCTGGTGTGACCAGAGTATAAAGGTGTCATCAATGTATCCCAGTTATAGAGTTGGCAATAGAGCTGTGGTTTCTAATGCCATCTCTTCAAAGTATTCCATGGATATGTTAGTGATGGTGGTAATGTCAAACCCATTGCTAAGCTCCCATCATGCTGATATATATCTGATCCCAATCCGAAGTGTGTTTGTGTGCATAAAGTCAGCATCTTCATCAGGTTGTCTAGTAGAATACTACTACGTTCTCCTAGGGATGAGACTGAGGCCAGTCTGTCCCTGACTACTAATAATGCCTCCTCCGTGGATACCTTGGTGAACGCTCACCACATTCAGGCTCACCATCTGGTTGCATTGATGGGAGCATCTTTGATGAGTTTCACAAAGTGAGTGAAGTTTCAAACCAATGATAGTGACTTTCATATCAGTGGGTCAGTTATATCTACAAGGAAGTGCCTCAAAGGGTGGCACACCAAGCCTAGGCTGTTAACACTCAGGCTGAGTGGAATACCATCTTTATGAATCTTGGGTAGACTGTAGTGTAGAGAGCTGGTTAATGTTTCTTTTGTTCAGCCTTGTCTTTCTTAACTGAACTCCCTCCAGCTTAGAGGATTTATGTTGAATAATATTCATCAGAAGGTTTTTCATCATAAGGTTGGTTGTTGGCAGATTGGAGTATGTAAAATTAGTGTAAAAGAGTGGGATAATAAAATATACACTTTGAATGCTGAAATAGAAATTTATTATAAGAAGGAATAACAAGAGTTGTAGAAATTAATGTTCAATTATAAACCTTAGTAAAAAGTTGTGAGTAGAGTTCATATTCATTGATGAGGTTGAGGTATTAAAAGAATTTGTACAAAATGTTTGTAGCAGTAATTGTTGAGATAGATAAGGAGAAAGAGAGAGTGGACAATGTTCAGGTCACTTGAAGTTGAGAGTTACATCTTCAATGTGTGTCAGCAACTTGCCTCCTCTGACCGATTAGTGACCATTCTTAAATATTCAATCCAGTCATGTGGGGTGGATTAGAAACAATGTTTTTCTTTAGTAATGGAAAAAAACGTTTCTCTGACTTATTTTGAATTTTGCGATTTGATGACCAATCAGGATCCAGAGTTCTGCTACATGTCTGTAAAAGGAATTTGGTATTTATTTTTGGTTTACCTGGAACTTCTGCACGGAGCCCAGATGTGCAAAGACCAGTTTTGGTCATTTGCTTTCTCTGAGGGCAAACATCAGGTCCCTCGCTTGCTCGGTATCACCACAAGACCATACATGTGAGGTAGCTTGCTGTAACATTGAGACAACTGCCTATATGTCCTAGGCTGGAAGTGATCCTTGTTCTTGATTAGGATCTGTGACAGCTTTCGTTCATTTTTTAATGTGGGGTCTTTCTTTAACTTGCTAGCTACTGCTTTTAATGAGGTCTTTTAGTTTCTTAGTGTATTCAGTTTTGTCCATTACTACAGTTGTATTGCCTTTGTCAGCTGGTAATATGATGATGTTCTTAATTCTCTGTAGGGTCTCGATTGCCAGCCCCTCCTCATTTGTGAGGTTTGGTTTAGTGGCTTTTTCCAATGTCTGTCTCACTTTCCATCTTAGCTCATTCGCCTGAGCCTGAGGAATGTTCAAGGCTATTTTATTTCCTCAATGATGTTTAAATATGATATCCACCTTGTTCAGCACTGACTCTTTAGAGGCACTCAGCTGATGATAACTGCCCTCACAGGTGGGTGATGGATCTTACGTGTTCTCTTCAGGTCATTTAATCTATTTAGTTTCATATTTAGTGACCCTTGACTGCATCAAATTCTTACCGGAAAGATTTGTCCAACTTATTCTGGATCCTTTTTTGATCTTCATCAGTGATCCTGCTGAGGAATACCTCAAATCTCTAGGAGATATCTGAATGTAATTTTTGTTTAATCCATCAGTTGTACTGGATACATTATTGGACCAGGGTGTGTCCTGCTTTTTCTATGACCAGAAGAGCTCTCCTTGAATTGACAAGTCTTGGTGCTAAGCCTGCAGGGATGAGTTGTAGTTCCCTGCATCAGTGTAGGAATGTCAGGTGGTTTGATATTCATGCCAGCTTTGGGTAGGACTTTCTATTCATCTCCATATTTTTGGTGTATGTTATTGCAAATCACCTGAAGACACCACATGGTAAAAACCTAGGTCGTGTCATAACTCATTTACAAATGAAAAATATTCAAAAGTTCTACAATTGTATTGAACACTTTTTTATACAACTGTGTACTGGTGTAATTTTATTAGGACCAAAAACTAAATAATTAATATATATATATAAGTTAATAGTCATCTCCTGTCTTACTAACTTACATCCTCTCTCTCTCATGCTTTTCTACATCCAACCCACTCTCATCTTCCTGACACCCCCTGCAACCTCTCATTCCTCATGACATTCCTCCTATGTAACCCCCTGCACAACAGTGGCAGTAAAATGCCTTGCTTGGGGAGACATGATTATAAAAAAAACAGTATATATCTCCAAAGCAGAAATGTAATATAACGATCTGGCCCACCCAAGAAAGGCTGATACAAGCTGTGTTGTTTCCGGTCGGTGAAAAGTAACGGATGTCACTTTGACCCTATTTCCGGCAGATGCGGAAATAACTCAGAGGCAAACAGACAGGTGACTCTGAGAATTACGTAGGCATCGCGTGGGCGTCGCGTGATCAAGGCAAAGCCGGAAGAAACAAGTCCCGGTTTTGGAAGATATATAAAGACCGCGAAAACACGGATTCGCCAGTCAGAGTCTGGGCAGAGAGACAGAGTCAGGCAGAGAGCCAGACCAGACCAGAGGAGCAACAGATACGACACCCCCCCGTCAACCCTTGGAAGAGTGCTCCCTCAACTCTCTGTATCCTAGGCTACACGGTTCATCGTCATCAATAAAAATATAACTCATATTTTTATATACACCCGTGTTTGTTGTTATTGATATACAACAGAAATGCTAGTTCCTATCTTAATAGCCTTTCTTTTTATTGTGCTGGTAACAAAATATCTAAAGGGAGCAAATTATTTTTGAAAATAGTACAAAGAGTGATACACTGGGTATTGTACAAATGTGCATGTCATATCTTTTCAGGCTGTGTACAAGCATGACTGTTTCCAATTTTCTTTCCCTTGTTGCTCTCGGCAACATTTGACTCACTTGTCTCTCTTCGTCTGCACTTTGTCATCCATTCACTCAAACTCATTTGGTAGTTTACTCAATTTTTCTTTGTCTCATAAGCCTTTGATGTGTCCTGTATATTTTAAATTCATTAAATTCTTTCCTCATTATGTAACGCAGAAATTTTACCAATCTCTTTCTGATTCTATTATTTCTTTAACTTCATTGCTCATGTCCGTGTTCTTCAGAACTTATCTACAGAACCACATTTGCCACTTAGTCTCTTTTTTTCTCAGTTAAGAAATTTTCCAGCACTCATCATTCAGGAGAATAGGTATGACTTTTGTGTTCCAGCACTCTTGTCTTGTAAAATGTATGTTTTAATATTTTACTTAGTTTCTAGAAAGATTTCACTATTTTGATGTGCTTTCAGATTACAGTGCCACACTTCTCATCTCTTATTGTGTTATATTGTGACAAAAGAAGAAAAATGGTTGACCAAAACACAGCCTAATCACAAACAAATATTTAATTTATGATAACACAAAATAAAAATATATTACAAATGTACAATTTTTGCATTCAAATAGAAAACATAGTTTACTATTGGCAGAGTGAAGGTGAAGGAAGGTGAGTCTAGTATCCTTTACCAGTTAAGCTAGCGAAGTAGTTTAAGAGCTATACTTTTTGGAAATCCTCAAATGTGTATATAAAGAATAATTTTCAGTATGGTAAATAAGTCAAAAAATCTATTTACCCTTTTAGCTCCATGAGGTTCTCTTTCAGGTTTTAGTTGGTTGGCAACTTTTCGTAGAGATTCTTTCAGCTGGATATACAAATCCTGAATCGGGTCGGAGTTGATAATGTCAGCAAATCATTTTAACAACTAACTACTCTCTTCACAAAACCTATTTTTATAGGGGCTAACATCTAATTTGCATATTTCTAGAATATTTTAAAATTCTCTAGATTTTACTGGAATATACTACAATCTTCCAAAACATTTTATTCTTAATTACTCTACTTCATTCCTAATTACAACTACTTCATGAATTAAAATATTTTTGTATTAACAAGTAGGACCCAATAGTATTTCTTACTATAACTTTTAACCTTTTTTAGACATTAATATTATATTTTATATAAATGCATCCTCATAACATTATACTAACTCTTAAAAACTAAGAAACTCAGTAAGAATTTTAATTGCAATACAGTTTGGTAAACATGTGATTTTTTTTTTTAAATTGTCATCTAAAGCAAGGCATTCTACTGCCATTATAGCGCAGGGGGTTACATAAAGGGATTGGATATGGGAAATGTCAGAAGGAGGGTGATAGACGACTTAGGATGTACATAGGGAGAGAGTTGGCAAGAGTAGGTGTGAGTTAGTGTGTTAGGTGTCTATTGACCTTACATTTAAACTCCTGGAGGTTGTAGCCGTCGGGGAAGCAAGCATGCGGTAGGGAATTCCACAAGCGGGAAGTGCAAGGAAAGAAGCTGTTGGAGTAGAAATTACGGTTACATTTCATCAGTTTCACTGTAAAAGGGTGTGACCTAGTTGCCAATCTAGTATCTTGTGCAAATTCACATCTAGGGGGCACCAGTGATTTAAGTTCATCAGAGCAGAAGCCATGAAAGTATTTATAGAAGAGGCACAGGGAAGCCACGTCACGCCAGTGAGAGAGATACTGCAGGCAGTCAGCCAAGTCGGTATCAATCACATTACAGATTCTTCGCTGTATTTTGTCAAGAACCCCGAGGAGAATAGAAGGGGCACCCAACCAGATGTGGCACCAGTACTCAATACACGGGTGGATGTTGGATTTATATAAATGCAGGATAGATTCAGGTGGAAAGAATTTCCGGGCCCTGCACAGAGAGCCGACTTTCATAGCTGCGGATTTAGCAATGGATTCGGCATAGTCATTCCACTTGAAGTCTGCCGAGAGTGTCAGGCCAAGCAGGCGTAGTGACTTACTCTCTGGGAGGCAAGCCTGTTCTATGCTAATGGGAGGGATGTGCGGTTGTCTGTGGTGGTTAATTGACAGCAGCTTCGTTTTGGAAGAATTGAATTTTACGAGCCATTTCTTACCCCAATCCACCACGGATTGGAGGTCCTTCTCAAGCTCGGCAGCAAGGGTCACCTTGTCACCTACACCAGATTTTTGATTGAGGCGAGAGTAAACTGTGGTATCATTGGCATACATGCCTACTTGTGATCTTATGGTATCAGGGAGATCATTGATATAGATTAGGTACACCCACATTTGTAGGGTAGTTCTGGGAGGCATGTCCGTTTAATACCACCTTCAGTGTGTGATTAGAGAGGAATGACCGAATTAAGTTCAACAAAGGTCCAGTTATGCCATAGCTTTGCAGTAACCGTAGAAGCCTGGCATGCCATACTCTGTTGAATGCTTTAGAGATATCCAAGGCGATGGTTCGAGCTTCTAACAGCAAGAGTGGGCAATGTTTAAGACTAAATAACAAACCTAGTTCTCAGATATTGTATATTCTTTTATTAAATACCCCCACATCCTCTCCCCTTGTGCAACACAATCTTCCTATACTCATTTAAATATATTTGGTTTTGTGTTGCATGAATTCAAGTTGATTAAACACTGAAATTCATGTTGTAATATTTTTTAAAAGAATTTCAGAATATTTTGGAATTTATTAGTCAAGTGCTATACATGATACACACTTTGGGTGATCATGTCTCGAAAGAGACATGACTGATTAGCCAGAAGATTATCCCGCAGTAGGTTGCCATTGCTTTCTGTGGTAGAATGATTGCCAACCAAGGCTATAGAACCCAATCTGTTCTATTATTTAACCCATAACTAGAGGGAAGATATGGAGTAATACCTTTCCTAAGGATATTTATGTGTAAGTTAATGCAAGGAATTTGACTGGAATTTGAAATCGGTACCCTGATTTGTCATTCCGAGTTGATGTCTGCCGCAAAATGCACATCTGAAATAGACGCTTACAGCACCTGGTATTCCCAAGTGATCACCCGTCTAAGTAATGACCAGGTTTGATGCTGCTTAACTTTGGCAATCGGACGTAAACAGGTGTATTTAATGTGATATGGCTGGAATGTATAGTTATACATTAATATCTTCTTCTATATGCCCTGTCCTTTCAGGATGTAGGTGATCATGGCTTTCCATGTCTTCCTATCCCTAGTGGCTCTTAGCACACCTTCTCCTGTTAGACCATGCAACCCTCATTCCATCATCCACCTGATAAGGTCCTTCAAATATGTTATCCGCTGCTTACCCGTCTCTTTTCCCCTCTATCTGGCCTGTTAGTATCAGATTCTCCAAGCCCTCTTTCCTCATTGCATGTCCAAGGAACTTCAGCTGTCTCTTCCTAATGCTCAGTATTAATTTCCTTTTCATTTCCATCATTTCCAAAACCTCATCATTGCTCACATGCTCAATCCATGATATTTGCAGCATCCTTTTGTAGAACCACATTTCAGTTGCTTCAAGTTTTTTTTCATCTTTGATGATATTGTTCAGCATTAACTGCCATATTGAAGCACTGACATGACATAGCAATCCAGTACACTCTTCTAATATTATTTTTTTAATCACATCACCCCGAGCAAGGCGGTAACACCACTGATGTGCAGGGGGCTATGTAAGAGTGAAAAGATTGGCAAACAGAAAACCGGAAACCACATCCTAAACAGGGAATGAGAGATGAGCCTCTTCACCTGTTCAATAGACGTGGGTGGAGTGTGAACCGGGTGATAGTTTAGTCTATCTACTTCAATTGAAAAAAAAAAAATAAATAAACAAACATAGGGTGGTGGATTGCTAAGTTTTAACTTAGTTAAAGTCCAGTCAGAGAGATTTCTGCTAAATTAAAAAACAAAAAAGAAAACCAATTAAACATGAAAAGTTTAAAATTAGTCAAAAAAAATGACTTACTTTTAGGAATATTTCAAAGTTGATTCCCCTCCCAAAATGAGGGTAGGTAAAAAGTATTTTTAACTTTTTGGTCACAGCAAGTGGATATTGGGGCAAGGTTGGGTTAGTCAACTGAAATAGCCAGTGAGTGACCCCAAGAGGATAGCAAGATGACCAAATTACAGCCCGCCAAGAAGAGAAAAGGAGAGACAAACTAACATAGGGCCAGCAAAAAAAACAAACAAACGAGTAATACACCAGTCAAAGAGATTTCTGCTAAATTTTTAAAAAATAAAGAAAACCAATTAAACATGAAAAGTTTCATGATAAAACATTCTTGGTTGCATGGTGAGAGTTGTCAGTATGACTGGCAGGGAGCAGATACTTTTGTTCTCACTGTTTCCTTTTCTGACTCATCACCTTTACTAACCAATGAAACAAAGTTTTAATTACTGTGACATATGCTAAAAATAAAGCCACAATATGTCACTACAAACTTAAAATTAATGAAGTATATTGCTTACAAGGTGTGAAAAAAAAAAAAATTCTTGGTGGTTATGTCATCCAGTATTGTTCAGTTACAAAGCAAATCTTGAGTAATTGAACAAGCTTGCAAAATGTGTTTTTAAAATCCTGTTGTCTATAAAAAGCCAATAAGTTATTGTGCACATAGATTATGAACCAAATTAATAAAGTGCTACTTTAGTCCAGAAGTTTTAAGATAATGATAAATGAAAATATTGGTCACTCATTTTCACAAATCAGCAACATTTGACGGTAATAAATTTAAAATAAAGCATAAGACTCTGGTTGCGTGCGATGCAACTTGGGGCTGCCTGTGCGGCTGCGAGCGATGCAACTTGGGGCTGCCTGCGCAGCCGCGAGCGATGCAACTGTAACTTGTATTTACCTGATGCATGGCAGTTGTGTGAAAAACTAGGAAAGGGCATCATTAATATGTAACAGGTATTACAGCTGGAAGAAATTTTGCTTCTTTTTCCACTTGTACCTAGAGATGATTTTTTTTTCTTTATTGCCTTGACAGGAGTTACTGTGATTAAAAGAAAATGAAGAAATTTTAAGAGAAGAAATGATGTTTTGTAATTGCTCTTTTTTTCTTTCTTTTTTTCATCAAATTATTTCCTTTTTATAAATTTATGATTTGAGTTTGATATTTGGTTCAGTATGCACAAATGACATGCCACAAAAACATTTTTTAAAAGTAAATACAGTTATATTAAACATATGGTGGCAGAACAAGAAGACATGACAAAAGTTAAGATAATAATTGTATTAACAAAAATACAAGTGGTAAAGGTCTCTTGTTGGAAGAAAGATCTTCTTCTTCTTCTATGTGCCCTGTCCCTTCAGGACGTAGGCGATCATGGATCTCCACGTCTCCCTATCCCTTGTGGCTCTTAGTATGCTTGCTCCTGTTGCTCCTGGCAACCCCCGTTCCGTCATCCACCTGATCAGACCCTGCAAATATGTTATCCGCTGCCTTCCTCTGTCTCTCCTTCCTTCTATCTGTCCAGTCAGTATCAGGTTCTCCGGGCTCTCCTTCCTCATTGCATGTCCCAGGAACCTCAGTTGTCTCTTCCTGATGCTCAGCATCAATTTCCTTTTTGTTGCCATTCTTTCTAACACCTCGTCGTTGCTTGTATGCTCAGTCCACGATATCCTTCTGTAGAACCACATTTCGGCCGCTTCCAGTTTTGTCCTCGTTTTCGATGATATTATCCAGCATTCACAGCCGTATTGAAGAACTGACATCACGTAGCAGTCTAGCACTCTTTTCTTCGTTTCTATTGAGATCTTCCTGTGTGTTAGTATTTTGCTCATCTTCTGGAACGCGTCCTTTGCCATGCCAATTCGCCTTCGGATCTCCGTGTCGCACTTTCCATCTCCTGTTAGAACACTTCCTAGGTACTTAAATTCTTGGACTTGTTTGATTCTGTTATCCCCCACCTGTATTTGGCATTTTGGGTTGTATCTTTTGCTGATGACCATGCACTCAGTTTTCTTAAAGTTTATTTGTAGTCCCTTCTTGTCACTCTCCACTGCTACTTTCTGTATGAGATCTTGCAGTTTCCTTTCCATGTCCGCAATCAGTACTGTATCGTCCGCGTATCTTATGTTGTTCAGGCTGTGGCCTCCAATAACAAATCCTGGTGTGTCATCTAGGGTCCTCAAAATATTCTCGCTGTATAGGTTGAACAAATCCGGTGAAAAGACACATCTTTGTCTTACGCCTTTTTCTATCTTTGTGTATCTACTGAGGTCGTTACCTGTCTGTATGCAGGCTGTTTGCTGCCAGTAGAGATTCTTGATTATTCTTATGTCTTTGCCGAAAATGTTGAGGTTGCCTAGCATTTCCATCAATTCTTTGTGTCGTATTTTGTCGAATGCTTTTGCGTAATCAATGAAGCATAGGTACAAGTCTTTCTTCATTTGTAATGCCCTTTCAGAGAGCATCCTAATCATGAATATGGCGTTCCTTGTTCCAGTGTCTTTGACGAACCCGCACTGTTCCTGCCCTATCTCTGACCTGATTCTGCTTCTCGCTCTATTCATCAGGATTCTGACAATCAGTTTTGTAATGTGACTCATTAAGCTGATAGTTCTGTGTAGTTCGCACTCGTTTACACCAGGTTTCTTCGGCAGCGCTATAAATATCGACATAGGTCGTCTGGTATTATTCCGCTGCTATAAATTTTGTTTATTATGTCGGTAATCTTTTCTATGCCATATTCTTCTAATAGTCATAAAAAGTTGTCTATGGAGGCATACAGAAGGAGAGATAGGGTGAGTTGTGAATTATTGTGTCAGCGGTCTTTAGCAGGCGCTTTTGAAAATGGAAGGTCTGTTGAGGTGAGTGTAGTGAATCATGGCTGGTCTGCCAACCGACTGCCGAAGAAGTCCCTTTGATGTGTTTTTATATCTTTTTTTAGGCTCAGATCGGCTTCAATTTTTATTTTGTTCTTTTGGGTACTATTAAAGAAAATTCTGAATTGTATTTGTCTTTTAGTGTGTAAGTGAAATGAAAGCTATGTGCAGAGCCTATGCGCAGTTGACAAAGTTTTTCATTTTTAGAGTGTTCATATCCAGCCAGTAGTGAAAATTTACATAACATGAATCAGATCTGGCTTTAGTGAAGATTATAACATTTATAAATAAGAAATCTAAACATATCTATGTGGTTATGTAAGTTAACTTGTAACACACTCCTATACAGTATAGGACCATGGCTTTCCATGATTTTCTGTCCTTTGTAGCTTTTGATAAATTTTGTCTTTTTTGTTATAACGCCTGTTCTGCCATCCATTTACTTATGTTCACTAGGTAGATTATGCATATTTCTTCTGTCCCTCTTGCCTTCATTTTGTCTTGTGAGTATGTTTTTTATGTGTGGATGGAGTTGCTAGCCTATAACCAATATTTTGAACTGAGTTGTCCTTCTCTTCAGTTAATTTTCAGGGTTTATAGCCAATTCACATTTAAGATACCAGTTCTCTTCCAAGTGGCCAAAATTAAGAAATGGGTGACTGTTTGGGAATACCAGAGGCTGTAAGCTAGGATGTGCGGGTGGTGTAATGGATAATGAGTCAAAATGATAAACTGAAAAGTTTGAGTTCCAGTCAGGTTCACTGTAGTCACTTATAGGCAAATACCTGAGGGAAATGCATGAATTCATCTGTTCTCCAGCTATAGGTAAATAACAGGACAGAATAATCTTGGAGAAGGAAAATTGCTAAAGTTAATCTATTTTGAGATTGGTCAGTATCTACATTAGTGACCACCCAGTAACACCAGGTATTGTAAGCTAGGATGTACTGGTGATATAATTTGAGAGCTGTGCTTGAATTCCAGTTGGGTTCATTACATTTTCTTAGTTGCAAATACTCTTGGGAAAGGTATGAATCCATCACTTCTGCCATCTATAGTTTAAATAGTAAGATTTGTATCAGAAAATCATTATCTCCCAAAATTCTTACAATTCCAAAGTGTTTTGGCTTTAAATAACCTTAAAAATATTGATAACTCATAAAAAGTAAATCAGTTAATTTCTAACTAAAGCTATAGATCCCAAATTTTATTTATTTATTCTTAACTGGTGTGGAGGAGAAGAGAAAGAGAACTTGGGACTATCTGTCTGGCCATGAATATGAGGTACCTGGGACTCTCCGTCTGGTTGTGAATATGGAGTACCTGGGACTGTTGTGTGGTCCCCAATAATGTAGTTGTGCTTTGTATTTAATTAATGTATGGCAGTTGCATGAAATTCCTAGGGAAGGGCATCATTATTACTTAAGAAATATTACTGACCAGAGGAAATTTTACTTCCCTTTTCACCTGTATTGGGAAGCAAATTTATTTATTTATTTTACTTATTTCACCCCAAGTAAGTCAATAATATGACTAAGATACAATCCTAAGTAATACTTATATCAGAAAATCATTCTCCAAAAATTCTTACAATCTCAAAATATTATTTAAATAACCTTAAAAAGTTTAAGCAGAAAAAAAAATCAATCAAATAATTTTCAACTAAACAAGGATATTCATGTAAAAATGAGTGCAACAACCTCACTTAGAATTCTCGGATTTCTAACTAGACAAAGTAATCAACCTAACAAAGTTGTGTAAATAGATGGAAGGAGCTAAAAGCTACAAAGTCCAGAAAGTTGTGGAGAGACATGATCACCCCAGTTAACATTAACATAAAAGTATTATAAGGTACACCATACATTTGTATAAAAGAAAAACTAATAAATTTGCCACCCTTTGTAAGAAACAAAATTTTTAGCATCCTGGATAATTCTAAAAAAAAAAAAAATCTAGAAATAACATGTTAGTGATAAAAATCAAAGAAAAACCTGACACTGACATTCTACTAAGTATGACTTAATTCATGATATAAATATAAGAGTATACCGAGACCTATTTTCTAAATTCATCCAGAGGTATTGTGAGAAGCACTAAACTCCCACTGTAGACTATGAGAAATTGAGAACAATAATTCTATTAGAAAGCAAAACCTTATAGACATAAAAGAATATCCATTAAAAAATTTTTGGTTGGTTGATTTTGTTTTTATGGCATATTGACCTCAGTGGGTCAATTTATTGCCAACTAAATTTTATTTATTTATGGCTGGTAATAACCTTTTTCTTTCAACAATTGTTGTTTTTATATAAGTTTTGTGTCTAGTAATACTTTATTTTTCAGTATCAAGATTCATTGGGATTTGTTTTTAAGGGCAGGGTCCCGAAGTTCTACCCTTGTTATTTAACCCATAACTAGAGGGAAGGAATGGATTAATACATTTCCCAAGTGCTGAAGTGAATACAGGGTATTCAACTGGAATCCGAACTCGACTCACCAATTTCTCTTTCCGAGTCAATATTCACTGCACCACAATGCACATCCGTCACTAAATGCTTACAGCAGCTGGTATTCTCCATTTAAAAAAAAAATTGGCTATAAAATTTCCAAAGGAAATTTCAGACCCATTAAGATGTTCCAACTGCCAAAGATATTGAACGAGATAAGAATAAATACAAAAGGAAGTCGGAACGTGGAAAATGTTTGGAGAATGATCCTAACCCACACAAATCACATGCCCAAGTGAAACGGCAAAACCTAGAAAAAAGAAAGATATATTAAAAATGAAACTCACCCAAAAAATTCCCTACTCTGAAACAAGGAAAAAGCAGCAAAACAAACTCCAATGCACCATCAAATGCAAAAATTAGCCTAGCAACATCAAGCTACACCTATAAAAATCCATCAAACAAATTACATGAAAAACAAGAACTAACATTTTTAATCCCAGAACTAAAAATTGGTCATGTGGGCCTAACACATTGAAGACTGAAATAGAAAGGCTAATTGGCCAACTTCCCTTTCTGCTAATGAGATTTTAATGCTTACAGCAAAATGTGGAGCTGTAGAAATCCTAGTCAAACTTATAAAATTATAGAATCTCTAATCTTTGTATCCTTAATAACCAAATGCACATATACCCCAGGTACCAGATCAACATCAATTATTGACTTAACCATATGCTCCCTATCAATTTTAATGGACTATCGAAGGAAACTTCATGATGACCAATGTGGTAGGGACCATTCCCCTATTTTCATAAATATAAAAAAGCCTATGCCAAAAGAAAGGAATCCAAAATGGTAACTGCACAAAGCTAATTGTCTAAACTGCTTATTCCAAATCAACATGGAAATTCACAATGAACAAGAACCAATAGACTCCTTTAGAAACATCAGTCATTTAAGTGCCATACATTATACACACTTTGGGTGTTCATGCCTCAAAAGAGAAATAACTGACTAGGCAGAAGATTATTCCACAGTAGGTTGCCATTGCTTTTTGTGGTAGACTGGTTGGCAGCCAAGGGTATAGAACCCAATCTGTTCTATTATTTAACCCATAACTGGAGGGAAGAGATGGATTAAGACCTTTCCCAAGGGTATTTGTGTGCAATTGAATGCAAGGAATTCAACTGGAATTCAAACTCAGCTCCCCAATTTGTCATTCCAAGTCAATATCCACTGCACCACAATGCACTTCCTAAAGTATGGGGTACCCAGTGAGGATTGAACTCATTACTCAAGTTGTGATGATTGCTAACCATTACACCATGCTGAAACATGTGGTTTAGAAACATACTAACACAAATAGCAAGACAAACAATATCCAAACTTTCCTTTAAAGCACATATCAAATCAAAACTCTGGTTTATAGCAGAATGGAGACAAGCAGTTAAAACCAGGAAAAATAAATGCTAAATATATTCCTAAACAATCCAACCACAGTCAATCTAGAAAACAAACAAGCTCTAGTAAAAGTGTCCTGTATAATTAAAAATCAAAAAAGAATCTTGGCAAAACTGTCTATATAGTAAATAACAAAACCCCAATTAATGAGGAAATAACCAATTACCAAGGAAAATAAGGAAAAACATCACAAACTGCAAGAGTCCACTTAACCAAAACAAATGGAGATAAATATGCCAGAAAAAGCTCACCTAATAGCAACAGAATTTTAAAGAAACTCAATAAATCACTACAGTCATGAATTTAAAAAAAGTATAAAAACATTTTGAAACAAGAAAAATTTACATGCACTTCACACAATTAAGGATACAATATTCTCTTTACTATGACAGAACTAAGAGTACATAAACAAAAATAAAAACACTGCAACTGGTCCAGATGAAATTCATTCAGTCAGTTAAGTGCCATACATGATACACACTTGGGTGATCATGTCTCTTTTGAGACATGACTGACTGGGCAGAAGATTATCCAGCAGTGGGTTGCCATTGCTTTCTGCGGTATACTGGTTGCTGACCAAGGCTATAGAACCCAATCTGTCCTGTTGTTTAACCCATAACTGGAAGGAATTGACGGATTAATACCTTTCCCAAGGGTATTTGCGCGTAAGTGAATACAATGAATCCGGCTGGAATTCAAACTCGACTCCCCGATTTCTCGTTCCGAGCCGATATCCAATGCACCACAACGCACATCTGCACCAAGTTCATTCATTACCAAGTTTTAAAACACCTGCCAGAAAAGTCTCTTAATGCTTCTTCAGATTTTCAATAATATATGGAGTTAAAACAAATTTCCAAAATTGTGACTTTAGTCTATCATTGTTCCAATTCCTGAACCTAGCAAGAATTATTCCAACTCAACAAATCACTGACCCATTGCACTAACTAGTTGCATTGACAAGACAATGATAAATGCTCAACTAGCGTGTTACCTGGAGAGAAACAGTCTCTTATCAAGCTACCAAAGTGAATTCCCAAAAAACAAGAAACCAATGATCAAATTTTGCAGCAACAATCATTTTTTAATGGCTTTGTTTGAGGTTCTCATGTGATACTAATATTTTTTAATCATGAAAAGCCTATGACACCATGTGGGAGTACAGTATCTTAAAAGACATGTGCAAGATAAGAATAAAAGAAAGAATGACTATATTCATTCATAACTTCCTATCAAACTGAACAATCAAAGTATGAAATGCAAATACATCATCAGACATACACAAGCAAGAGTACCTCACTGCCTCTATCATTGGTCAGGGAGGGAGATGAACTAGGGGAAAGCTGCATGTATTCCAGAAGAACTCTTTTCCAATCTTTTCACTATTACGTAGCCCCCTGCACATCAGTGGCGTTACCGCCTTGCTTGGGGGTGATGTGATTTAAAAAAAAAAAAAAAACTCTCTCCAACAAGACCTTGTTAACACAAAGGTGACCAGCTAAAAAGTTTCATGTTCATGTCAGGAACATGTTATATTACTTCTGTTTGCCTCATTTGTATCTCCTTGACTATCCTGTCTGGGATATCAAGAGACACCAACTTGCAATACCAAAGAGGCCACCTTCTAGATGAATGGTGACTTTATTAAATACTAGCATCATAGCCCAGCATTGCCTGTGCAATTTTAGTAGTAGGAGAAATGCCACTTTCTATTTTACATATTTTGTTTTTGTTTTAAAAAACACTTTCTTTTAAATTTTTTTTTTTTTTTTTTTTTTTTTTGTTTCAAAATTATGGGGGAAAATATACACACTTTTTTTTTTGTTGACCAAATGAATTTTTAAAACGTCAGAATAAAAATTAAATATAAAGGCTCATGTTTTTAATTTTTTAAATAAAAAATATTTTAGTCGCATTTGACAGGTGTGATTTGATTTGTGACATAATTTAGCAACCATCTTAGATCTGAGATGTTTTACAGAGCAAATGTAAACAATCGTGTCCATTGGCCAAAAAGTGCAAAAGGAAAAATTGCCGAACTTTAACTCAAAAAGTATGTGTCGACCTGGCTTCCCTGTAGATAGGTGTCCCTAGAAAGTTTGAATGATATAGCTTAAAAAATGTAGGCGTGCATAGGGAACAGTCACACACACTCCCAGATTGCCTTTTATATATATATATATATACTTCTACTGGACGCTCTTGGCCTAGGGGTAGAATTGCTGACTGACGCCAATTCTGTTGGGTTTCAATCCTAGGTTAGGAAGCGACCGGAGTCTAAGCTGTACTGATGAGCTGTAATACAGCGAAACAGATATGTCTGTGGATGACTATAGTGTGTGTGTGTGTGTGTGTATATATATATATATATATATATATTTCTCAATTGAACACATATTGTTGTTCAAAATCTACTCATATTTTTTTTTATTATTAATTTTAAAATTTTAAATTTCTCATTTATCTGGTGCAACCTGCATCAACCAATAAATTGGTTTGGGAAGTAGTAGCTAATGTAGTAAACACAAGAGAATGAAATAGTTAAAAACACTTTTTAATTCTATTCTTTGCCACCATCAAGATAACTAAAACTTCCATGCAATTAGTCAAAAGAGAGGTTAGAAAATGTTTATATATATATATACACACACACACACACATAATCTTCACAATTGTTACTGTTATTGTCCAAGGATTTATTGTGGATCAGACAAAATAGTCACTGTATTTTGTTTTGCTGGCATGGAATTCTACATAAGAAGCAGTAATTACCAATAATTGAGAAATATCTGAATGGTATACACATATGTAAATGTAGAACTCTTTAAGTATATATCACATATTTGTTTAAGCAAATCGATAAACCCAGTAAGAGACACAAGGGGTTACTGAGTGCTAGAGGATGAAAGAAAAAAACACAATGAAGGAGAGAGAACATTAAAGAACAAGAAGTAAGACAGTAGAAAACAATTGAAATTACATTTGAATTTTTCAAGATCAAAGTGGACTATGAAGCAAGAAGTGTGATAGAAGTAAACTTAGTATAAAACTTATGGTTATTTTTAGCTATTACAACTGTTTAAAAAAAACAAATGAAATAACTGTTTTGATAAAAACTAATCAAAATCAGTTAATTTTTACTGATAAAGGTTTTTAGCTAAATGAATTCTTTAGGTATTAAAAAAACACTATATTTCATCAGAGCTTATAGACTGACTAAAAATTGACAAAGAGATTTCCCAAATAACGAAAACCACGTCACTTGTACAAAGTTAAGTGTTGCATGTAAATGGAATGTGGGGTGGGAAATCATGATAAAATCAAAATATTAACTTCTAATGCTTAAATGAATGGTTTTAAAGGAAATTCTTATCAGTACTAGACTGATCAAGAATTGGTAATGAACTTCAAGTTTGTTTTCCTGAAGAAAGGTTTCATAAATTTAAATAACAGTAATATTAAATGTTCAAAGATAGTGAACTATGTGGTGCAACAAATGCAGAGAACGGTCACATGTACTATGTCCCTGTCACACCCTTGTACACATCATTTCCTATAGGATGGAAAATGGCTCATAAATTCTAATGCCACCAAAACGAAACTGTTCAAGATAGAGAAGCTTTCATACCAGAAATGGATAATACTAGTCTCTTGGAGAACAGCACACAGTACCTCTTTGGCTTTGCTTTTTCAATCAACCTGAAGTGAGGTACCTACATTGAACTTATAGCTGCATCCACTGCTAGGAAGTTTGGGTTACTATGTTAAGCCAGAAACATTTTCTCATCAGAATCCATCTTGTAGATTTAAAAATCTAGCATTTGTCCAGACATTGAACACTGTTGTCATATCTGCTCTGGTGCTCCTGCTATTCATCTTGAGGTTTTTGACAAAATCCTAAGAAGGATCTGCAATGTTTTCGGTCCTGACATGGCATCTCGATTTCAATCACTTTCTCACCATCCATCATGATGTCATTTTCCTGTCAACTGCTACGACAAGCTTTTTTCCATGCTGCCCTGATCATGTTAATTTAAACATGCTACTAGATTGGCATCTAGGTCCCACCCTGTTACCATTGAAACAGTTAAATGGAACCATCTTTTCTACTCTAACAGTTTTTCTCACACATCTCACCTGTGGAACTCCCTTCCATTTACTTGTTTCTCTGACGGCTACAATCTCTAAAAAATTTCAATGCAATGTCAGTTTCCATTTTCTGTCTACTTGAATCCATTGCATCTTTTATCTTTTCTTCAACACTCCCTGTACCCAGATCTTTCTCTCATTGTAACTGCTTTGCTTTGGGTGAAATGATAAAAAAAAAGAATCAATAAATTTTATCCTACATTCTCCTGGCATGTGTTTAGCCTAAAGCTTCCTTTTTTTGTACCCATAGATATCATTTTGTTTAAAAACTATATTATCAACACCTGTCTATATTTCTGAAATGAGGTAACTATTTTACACATAGCTCAGTGGTTAAAAGCATTGGTTGAAGAAGTAATCTAGTGACTTAATCCAAAGAGTTTTGAGTTCAATACCTGGCCATAGCAGAAGTGAACAAAATTTGTGAGTTGCTACTGAAGCAAAATTTTAAAAATGGCATAGCATGACAAACTAGAAAATCTACCCCAGTGGATGAAATAAAGAGTTTGGTTTGGAAATTTCAATGTATAAGAAGGCAGGAGTAAACAAGGGCTTGAAAAATCATGAATATAACAAAGTTGAGGACAACAACCTGAAACAAAGTAAATATATTTTCTTTATTTTTAGATAAAAAATAAATTTCTCAAATCCAGTTTTTACTTGTAAAACTATAGTTTTTTATATATATATATATATATATATATATATTAATCACATAATTGTTGCTATATCAAATTATAGTTAGATTTATAGTAACAGAATTGATTAGTTGAAACTGACATAAAGTGTATATAGTTACTATTCATTTTTTGTATTTTAATTGTTTTGAGGTCAAAACACTATGAATGTATAGAAATACACTGTTATTGAAATATATACATAAAAATAGACTTCTATAGAAAAATATACATTTTTTGAAGGAAAAATATTACCAACAAAACATTTTTTAAGAGAAAATTATTGCCATAACACATTTTTGAATACAAAACTAGAGGACATTTTTGGTTTTGTAAAAGAAAAAAACAAATTCATTAAAATCTGACTAAAGCAACCTTCTTACTATAACCAAACATTAAAAAACAAATACCTTAAAACCCCATTTTTTTGGCATTAAATAACCCACAGAGGTTGATATGCCATTAAACAAAACTCAGACTTAATTGCTTTGAGAAACAGATATGCATATCTAGACTTTTAAACTAAGGTGAGAAGAACTGAGCATAAACTTCAAGAAAACTGAATGTATGGTCATCAGTAAAAAGAAAACCCCAGAATGCCAACTGCAGGTCAGAGAAACTAAAATAAAACAAGTAAAGAAATTTAAATACCTGGGAAGTGTTCTAACAGAGGATGGTAAGTGTGACATGGAGATCCACAGATGTATTGGCATGGCCAAAGACGTATTTCAGAAGCTAAGCAGAGTACTGAGAGATGGGAAAATCTCATTGGAAACAGAAGAGTGCTGGATTGCTATGTGATATGTCCTTCTGTATAGAAGTGAATGTTTGATGATCTCATCAAAGATGGAGAGGCTTGAGGCAGCAGAAATGTGGTTTTACAGAAGGATGCTGAGGATACCACGAACAAAGCACACGTGCATTGATGGTGTTGGAGAGAATGCAAACTAGAAGAAAACTCACACTTAACATCAGGAAAAGACAGATGAGATTCCTGGGACACACAATGAGGAAGGAAGGCCTGAAGAATTTAATACTCACAGGACAGATAGAAGAAAGGAGAGACAGGAGAAAGCAGCATGAGACCTACTTGATAGGTCAAATCAAATAGATGACAGAGCAGGGTTTATAAGAGGTACCAAGAGAAAAAAAATATTGTGAATGAGAAGACGGACAAGTGCAAGTTTATGCTCACCTACATTCAGAAGAGACAGGGCACATGAAGAAAACCCTTGCAAATTGTGTTTCTGTAGTTAGACTCTCAAAGAATGTCAAATTATGGCTTGATCCAAAACTCTGCTCCACCTAGTAAATATCTGTATGCGTAACCAGTCCGCACATGCACACACAAACAAACATGTAAACTTAAAAATAATTGTGTGTCATACTTTTGTTCATTAATTTGCTAAAAACAAAGTGATGACACAGGTGATTTGAAAACAAAATGAAAAACACAGAAACTATACAAATTTTAGAATTTCTTGGGAAAAGTGGCTTGTATTTCTGATGACAAGATAAAAAGATCTTCATTAATCAAAGCACAATTTTCTTCACTTTCTCTCTGCAATGATTCTAGTACTTTTGAATTTGGTTTTTAATCTTGGACATTTTTTTTCTGTCTTCACTTTATTTTTTTTTATTTTCCATTCATAAGTTATGTAAACAAGTCTGCCAACATGAAAACTTATCTACATCAAATAAAAACGCACGTCTTCAGAGATGATGTTGACAGAAGTTCTTTTTGTTTCATTTAATAAGTATCTTTGAGAATAAGGTATTCATTCTTAGCACCAGGTTCCAGTAATATTTTTCTCCCATCTTTTTGCCATTCTTTCTTTCTTGTTTCAATATTTTTATATCTTATTGCTTTTTTGTTTTTTTTAATACTTTCTTTAGAATATCAAATCAAACATGGCTACCAAAACAAAACAAAATATAGACAAGAAACAAGCAAAGAGACAAAACAACCAATTTCTGTTGAAGTTTGTTTTCCAACTGAAAACCCAAAAATAAAATAAAACCAGATTGAAAATGTTTAGGTATTTGAATTGATATTTCTTTGAAAGAAATGAATCTATTTATTACTTTATGGATTTTTTTTTTACTTCTAGCAATGAATTCACTTGGCTGAACAAGGCATTCTTGATAGTTGTTTGTAAGTCTATTTTCCAATATCACAAAACACCAGATCATGTCTAATTGCTTTTATGCTGAGCTAAATCTGGAATGCAGTGTGATGAGTTGGGGGTGACATCAAAAAGAGAAGAAAAGCAATAGAAAAAAAACATGAATGCTTTTAAGATTGGTAACTTTATTTGAATAAAGTAGATAAAAATGGTACAGGTTCCAATTTTGAACCAATACTAGATCCAAAAATTTCTTTATATGGTGTCATACTCATTGAAAATACTATATGTGTTGATATATTCATGGAGTAATAAAATGTATATACATGATGAAACACATTTGAATACATTTCATTCACTAATTATGCACAAGCCCTGAAAGATTTTATTAGGCAAGTCAGTGTTCAAATAAAATTTATATTAAACAATGGTGTTAAAATTTTCAATATTTAATCAAATTTGTATGATATGACATGTGAATTTTCTTTTTAATCATTTGAATGCAGGCAAGGCAATAAAGGCACTAAGATATGAGGGTTTACTGAGTGAGGGGAAAAGCACATTAATAAGAGAAAAATAAAAATTAAAAGATACTGAATATAAATTTTTGAAGACTGGAAAGCAGGAGGCTGAAAGAGTTCTACTTGTCAGAAGTTGAAAGAAAGAAACTTAATATAGAATGTATGGTTGCTTGTAGTGTAGGAAGATGGTTAATGTTTCTTTGATTTGGCCTTGTGTCAGACATAATCGAACTCCCTACAGGATTTATGCAGAATTAATTTTCATCAGAATTATCAGGCTGGTTGTCGGCATGATGGAACATGTAGAATAGTGTAAGAATAAAATATATATTTTGCATTTTAAAATAGAAATTTATTAAAAGGAAAAAAATAACACAAGTTGTAGAAGTTAATGTTCAATTAGAAATATTATTAAGAAGTTAAGGGTAAAGCTCGTGTTCAATGATAAAGTTATGGGCATCAAGACTTGTAGACAATGTTTGTAGTAGTAATTGTTGAAAGAGTATATGCGTATGTATGTTTAATGTATTCAGTAGAATATCTTTGGATGAAGAAAAAGAAATAAATGAAATCATTACATAAGAAATAAGAAGAAAGAGAGCAATGTGCAACCTGACCTTATCTCCAGGTCGATTTGAAGTTGAAATTACATTTAGTGTTGTCTTTCTCTAATCAAGTCCGTTTATTGTAATCTAGATTTTTCACACTTGATCGCTAAGTCCCTCAAGTCTTGCAAGTTGCTCCCATTGGTCAAAAATCAATTTAATACCTACTTGCGAAATCTGGTTTCAACTTTTTCCTTAAGCACATTGTCAATCCTTTTTCTATTTCAGAAAAACCAGGATTTTTGTATTTTTAGATAAACAGGGACCTTTCCATATTGTATTTAGTCACATCTATAAGTTTATCATAAATATTATCTTCACATCTCTTTGTTGCTATCTGCTCATATTTCTAATTGAAATCTTGTTGGATTAAACAAAATATTTTGTTGTGTGTTCACATTAATTTTCAGTTGTAACAGTCGCCAAGCTTAAAAACACACTTTAAATTGCTGTCATTTTCTTCATTGTTTATAACTTTGAGAATGGATGAAATGTATCCTTTCCGGTATGTGCAAAGACAAAGGGAGTGGTTAATGTTTCTTTGATTTGGCCTTGTGTCAGACATAACCAAACTCCCAACACTTACAAGTTTTATGCAGAATTATTGTCAGAAGGTTGGTTGCTGTCAGGTTGGAATATGTGGAATTGTGTAGAATAGTGTAAGAATAAAATATATATTTTGCATTTTAAAATAGAACTTTATTAAGAGGAAAAAAATAACACAAGTTGTAGAAGTTAATGTTCAATTAGAAATATTATTAAGAAGTTAAGGGTAGAGCTCGTGTTCAATGATAAAGTTATGGGTATCAAGACTTGTAGAAAATGTTTGTAGTAGTAATTGTTGAAAGAGTATGTATGTATGTATGTAGTAGGAATGTCTTGGGATGGAGTAGAAGCAAAAGGAATCAGCTGAAGGAAAGAGGACAAATGTCCAGATCAGCTTGAAGCTTCTCTCTTTACATTTTAGCTTGTCATCTTTGCAGCTTCCATCCCCTGACTGACCAATGCTGATAAAGTCCTTTTATTGTAATCTAGATTTTTTGCACTTACTTGTGAAGTCCTTTTTCATCTTGCAAGTTGCTCCCATTGGTCAAAAATACTTTTAACACCTACTTTCAAAATCTGGTTTTTACTTTTTCTTTAAGCACATAGTCAACCTTTTTCTGTTTGGGAAAAACCAAAATTTCACACGTTATGATATATTCATAGACAAAGACATAAGAAACAATATTCAGAAGCTTCAAGGTTGCAGGTCTTACAAAAGTGCAGAAAATCAAGAATATATATATATATAAAAGGCAAGATGTTTGTGTGTGTGTGTATCTGTTTGTATGTCTGTATTTTTTTTTCAGCCCTTTTATTTTAGTTTTTGCTTCAGGTTTGGCTCTAAGTAGGTATAATTGTAGTTCTTAGTCTCAGCCATGATACCTTTTACTCAGAGGGCTTAGTTAGCCTTCAAAATTCAGTTTACGATAAAAAAATTTATTTGATATTGATACCAGAAAATCAAAATTTGACTTACATCCATTCATTTTTCTTTCAGTCTATGGTTTTGCTTTAACTGGAAACAACTATTGCTTTTTAGTCTTTTGTGCCAATGTCCAAAGAGTCTGAGCTCCAGGATCATGGATTAGTTTTAAAGCTTTCATTACTCCCGAGCAATGCCAGGCTATACTGCTAGTTAGAAATATTTACCAATTTCCAATGTCTATAAAGATTTTTATAGCTCACAAAAAAAGGTATATTTTCAAGTGAAAAACATGGTAAACTACTGTTAGAAAATTGCAAGTTGATCAGAGAACAATAAAGAACATAACTGAAAAAAAATAGCAAGAAAACCCCCATGAAAACGAAATGGGAACAAGAAAAACTCATGTTTAGAAGTATAATTAGCAACCAAATCTTGTCCCTTCAAAGTTGATGTTATCCACATAAATGCTGATAATTTTCATAAGATTTTGGACAAGATGTTTCTATGGATGTGATGCTACAGCTCACAATCAGAAAACCTTTGTGCCAAAGAGTATCAGTCAGTTAAGTGCCATACGTGATACATGCATGGGCGATCATGTCTCGAAAGAGACATGACTGACTGGGCAGAAGATTTTTCCACAGTAAGTTGCCATTATTTCTTTAATAGACTGGTTGCCAACCAAGGCTAAGGAATCCAATCTGTCCTGCTATTTAATGCATAGCTGGAGGGAGAATAGATGGATTAATACTTTTTTCAAGGGTATTTGTGCATAAGTGAATGCAACAGAATCAACTGGAATTCGAACTTGGCTCTCCAATTTCTTGTTTTGAGCCAATATCCATAGCGCCACAAACTATAGAAGAACGTGCTAAAGAGTATGTATTTTATCACCAAGGTGGGAGAAAAATACCCAGAAGATGTATGCTAGGTATCTACAGCACAATATCTATGCTAAGGAATATTAATACAAATAAGGCAAACACCAAAAGACAGCAGCAAATAGAGGAGAGATAAAGTCATTAGCGTCACAGGGAGTCCAGTCTGATTATAATCGTCAATGACACTCCTAAATCCCAGACTGCTGTTACTCTTAATTTTTATAGCTACCTTGGCCCAGGATGTGCATTGTGGTGCAGGGACTTCAACTTGGAATGACAAATCGAGAAGCTGAGTTTGAATTCAAGTTCTTTGCATTCACTTACGCACAAATACTCTTGGGAAAGGTATTAATGTGACTCTTCTCCCCAGTTATTGGTTAACTAACAGGACAGATTGGGTTCTATCCCACCTCTTAATTGTTGTTCTCAGGTCCACCCTGACCCGGAGTGGTCCAAGCTATGGGCAAATAGTGGCAGATAGTTAATTAACCCCCAAACTAAGGTTAAAACACTGTGAAAACATAAAAATAGACTTTTACAGAAAAATATACATTTTTGTGGTGCAGTGGATATCAGCTCCGAACAAGAAATCGGAGAGCCGAGTTCGAATTCCAGTTGAATTCCTTGCATTCACTTACATGCAAATACCCTTGGGAAAGGTATTAATCTGGCTATTCCCTCCAGTTATGGGTTAAATAACAGGACAGATTGGGTTTTATAGCCTTGGTCGGCAACCAGTCTACCGCAGAAAGCAATGGCAACCTACTGCGGGATAATCTTCTGCCCAGTCAGTCATGTCTCTTTCGAGACATGATCACCCAAGCATGTATCACGTATGGCACTTAACTGACCAATTGATACATTTTTGAAGGAAAAATATTATCAGCAATACATTTTTGAAGGAAAAATATTATCAGCAATACATTTTTAAAGAAATAATTGTTACTATAACACATTTTTTAATTAAAAAAATTATTCTCAGCAAAATATTTTTGAAGGGAAAACTAGAAGACATTTTCAGGTTTCTAAAATAAAAAAAGAATTGGTTGAAACATAACTAAGGTGAGGAAATAGTGTCAATAATAGTAACTTTTCAAGCCAGAAATTAAGACAAAATATTTTTATAGCTTTTTTTTTTTTTGGTCTATTCATAAGTAAAAAAAACAAAAAAAAAACTAATCTGCACTTTTTACTATAAAATCTGATACACATAGTTATGAATATGTTCAATAAGGTTAGATATTATAAGCTCAAAATGGCACAACATATTGCTCATATAAATATGTACTAAAAATTGTATGAGCATCGGACAGTTTATACTACTTTTATTGCAAAAATATTGACTTTAGTAATAGAACCTGATACAGCACATGTAATATTTCATTAAGATGACAGACAAGGATTGTTTTTCTTATTTCATATTTTTCTTTTGATAACCTTCTTTAAGTACAAGCGAATATATTTGGGTCCACTGCTAATGTTAGCTTAATGTCTGATATTAAGCATTTTTAATCATAGTTCTGGTTATTTTCAAAATCCAAGTTTAAATAGACATGTCTTTCCTTAACAAAAATATTTTTAAACCTTGGTGTTGCCTATCATACTTAGGATGACATCAATAGCAGGCAAATATGATTATTCATGGGCTAAATATATTATCCCTTGTTGAAGACATTTAAAATCAGTTTTAACTTTGGATCTTTTAAAATTTTACATATTTTAATTTTATAGTTCGCCCAATAAGTTGTAAACTTGCCGGTCACTTTGTAAATGTTTGCTACATATCTAAGTTTAAAGTCAGGTCAGACCACAGCCACTATTCTCCAATATAAAGACTCACCTTGGTCACATATGCCCTTGTAAAAATTGATGGAAACAACTGCTTTAGCTTTTCTTCTTACAGTCACTGGAGTGACAGGGTGTAATCAATTTTTATCTTTTTTCTTAGATTAGGTCATTTGAACTGGTTTGCAATAATATGAATCTTCTTTTGGGATGTATGATGAAATTTGTTTGGCTTTGAAGATATTGCATCATCTGCGATTGCATCAGATTTTTTTCATACCCAAACCCTATTCTCAACTGTCAATTAATTATCTTATGGCCATTATCTGTGACAGACATTACTCTAAGAAAGTGAGCAAAATTGTAACGCTGCACAAACACACTGGCAAGCCTTATAGAGAGATTGCAGATTTTGTTAGTGTCAGCCTTCCAACTTTCAGTCATCAAGACAAGTAAACTGGATCCATCAGTTCAAAATGTAAACGAAAATGCAGTTGTAAGAGAAAAACAAAGCCAAGAGATGATGCATATGTAATCAGAGAAAATGTAAAAGATTTGAGGAAGGCATATGTTTTGTTACAATTTGAACAAAGGTGTACACATGGCTATTAACTCCAATGGGAGAACCTGTCATTACAGCTGTTGCATTTTATGAAGCTCTCTATCCACTGCACTAGTTGCATACATAGCTATGTATTCTAGTCTACCCTGTTGGGCTATAATAGCTACTGATCCCCTACAAGAAATTTCATCTACCCATTGAAAAGTTATCTTTTTTATCTTGCTGAGTATTTAACCATTATCCTCACTAGAGAAGCCGCCTAGTTGAGGAACTGGTTTTGTGGCAGATAATACAGGTTTATATGATAACGGTAGTACTCTGAGTGACCTGACATAAAATTTTATAGTTCGGGTTTTTGAATATTTGCACTTTTGTCTTTTATTTTACAGTTGATTTGTGCATGGGCTAGTAGTTTACCATGCTTTGTTCCCATGTCACATATTTTAAGAAAATATCTTATTAGCGTGATATAAGAGTTGCTGCAAAAGGTGTTGTATGAGTAATTACTATAGTAAACTACTAGCCCATGCACAAATCAACTGTAAAATAAAAGACAAAAGTGCAAATATTAAAAAACCCGAACTATAAAATTGTGGCTCTGATCTGAATTTCATTAAACTAGATATTTTGATAATTGAATGTAGTTGTTTGAACTAATGTCCCTATGTTATTCAAAATAAAACCTGTACAATAAAAAAAAATTGTAATATATGGAGACACTTTAAAATCTGGTATAGATGATCATGTATAAGGAACGCAGTTAAAATAATAGACAAGAAGAAGCTTCAGGTTAAAACAATCTGGCCACTATGTACTCAGATAAATCAGTCAGCAAACCTGATACTGATATCTTGTGATAGCCATTAACAAGAAAGCAATGAACTTAAGATTACATAAGAATGGTCCAAGACATGAAAGGTTACAAGTTCTAGAAGAGATATCAGAGAAAAAAAACAGAATGGGATATGGATGAGAGATGTGCCTGCTCCCCTTAACCCTAGAAAATTGATTTGGTAAAATTTCAGAATATGGTACCAAAGAAAATAAGGAAATTCTATAAAATGAAACAAGAAACAACAAATTTAGGGAAAGTAGTATCTGAAAGAATCCTGACTTTCAGAAATACAATCAGGCAAAGAAAATGAAGGCATCTTCAGTTGGAATTTGAAGTTAACTAGACAAATGTTGTGTAAATTTCTACGAGGGGTATACAATTGTCAGCAAAAGAAATGACCAAAAAGGCAAGCAATAAACTGAATATGTCAAAATCAAGCTATTGCATAATGTGAATCTCTTTGAAGGGTTTTAACAAAAGACAAAGTGTGACCTAAATCAGAAGGTACACTGGAATGGAGAAAAATGTCTTATAAAAGCTCAAAGTATTTAGAGAAAATATTGAACTCTAATGTATTATCAATCCTTTTAGATTGCAGTAAATGCTGGATAATTTCTTCACAAAGAAGAGAACTGGGGTAACAAATGTGGTTCTACAGAAGGATGCTGAGAATACCATAGACTGAACATGTGAGTAATAAGTTTTATCTATCATTTACGCTATTTACATTATTCATGCTGGTGTCCTCATCTTCATCACCATATTCATGATGCTTTGTTGTATGCTCTAGCTTTTTTTTAGGTGAATGAAATTTTGAACTAAGCCTTCATTCTGCTGAATTATGCCTGATCCCATTCCAAATTTTTTTTTCTTATGCATAGAAAATCAGCATCTTCATTAGGTTATCTACTGGTACATTCTTCTGACCTGGACTAATGATAATGTTTCCTGTCTGAGTATATTGGTGAACAAACTCACCACATCCCGGTTCATCATCTGGTTGGATTTGATGGGAACATCTTTGATTATTTCCATAAAGTGAGCAGAGTTTTGAACATATTATAGTTGATTTTAGAGGCACTACATATCAAGTAAAAAACCTCTTATCAATCGCACAGCTTACCAAGTTTCTGGACATGAACTGAGTTGTGTTTAGAGGGTTTATCTGAAATATAATAAAGGTAAATAATTCTTTGCCTCAGAAATTTGATAATTTACATAATTAGTTCCTTCAAAGTTCAAATTCTCTAATGTATTTTTACGGCATTTAAAATCTTTAACAGTTAAGTATTCCATATAATTCACGCATCTACGTGAGCACAAATCTTCACATGTGTATGTTGTTTACATTATTACTGCCTTTGAATTTAAAAATTTTTCATGTTTATTTTCTTTTAAAATATTGTAACACTTTTCCTGCTACAAGGCAAGATTTGATTTTTAAACTGTAATAGTCTCTGATGATGAACAATGACATATGTAATCTTTGGACAATTTTTACAAATATAATTTGGAAATAAAAGCCTAATCAGAAAATATGAAAAAATTCAAAAGAAAATATATAAGACTATGTTGTTTCTATCATTTAACACAACTTGTGTAAAATATATTAGCCAAGACTCAATCAACTATAAACACTGCCACAATATGCTCTCTGAATTTGGAAAATAAAAAAACCCTAGAGATATATAAAAAGATTTTACACATTCAGGTGGAAATGATAAAATGCCTCCTTGATATGGATAATAGAAGAGCTAAAAGTGCTTAGATATATTAAGACAATATTTACACTTTTATGAACACAAAAAGAATTGAATAAAACCTTCTTCATGGTACCTTGTCACTCATTTTTAATGAAACTTGTATAAAAGTGGGATTGCTGCCAAAATACACGTACAGATTGTTGTTTAGCACCAAGATTGTTTTCAATAGTTTTACTGTTAAAAGGTATTTTGGCAAGTAGGTTTTTTATTGTAAAGTTCTTGATGTCGGGATGGAGATAGAGCATTAATAGGATTAGTGCAAAGAATTTGTCACTTTAACTGAGCAGGTTCATGCCAACATAAGTTTCATGAGGACATCATTATGTCTTCATTTATCCAAACCCCAGCTCTGATGAGTGAAGACATCATAAGTGTCCTCACAAAATTTGAAGTCAGCATGAACCTGCTCAGTTAAAGTGAAAAATTCTTTGCATGAAAGGCCTTTCTTTTTTCTTTCTTTTTACATATATATATATATATATATATATATATATATATACACACACACACACACACGAAAGAGCTGGATCCGAACCTTGTAGTTTTTTGTCAGGAAGGTAATTTCATGATGTTTGTGGCCTGGAATATGCTAGAAAGCTACCTAACAGGTTAACCCAAATTTTGTGAGCAAAATTGAGTAAATGAAACTGTTTAAAAATCATTGCTTGTTTTATTATCACAAAGACACAAGTCATTGTGAATGAGGGCTGGAGCATTCTGCCATTATTCAAACATTACGCTATATTATACACCCATCTCCCAAAAACTATAGCTAAGGTCTGCTCAGCAGTTTCAGTATCTGCCACAGGTGTGTTCTTTTGTGGGTGCTGAGCAATCGTGCCTCAAGTTAGAATCTTCAATAGGGTTTGGCTGGCCACCCTAGCATACAGATGCACTCAGGAAATAAGCAGCTGGCCATTTTAAAAACACAGAGTTACTAGCCATACCCACCTTTCCAAACCAGAAAAATTTATTAAAGAGTGAAATATAAACTGTAGTGGTGGTAGAAATTTCACACACCTAGTGCTAGATTAGTGGGTTGACTATTTCAAGATCACTCATACAAAATATCTTGATTGGATTATACAATATAATTGTTTTTAAGTGCTTAGTGCTTCATGAGCCAAATTACCATTACTAGTGATTATATGTGGTGGAATGAGAAATTGGAGAGATGAGTTCAGATTCTAGCTGAATTTGTTGCATTCACATATGCACAAATACACTTGGGAAAGGATATGAATCCACCTCTTCTCCCTCCAACTATGGGTTAAATAGCAGGATATATTGGGTTCTGTAGTCTTGGTTGGCAACCAGTTTACCACAGGAAGAAACTGCAATCTACCATGGGAAAATATTCCGCCTAAAGAAGTTCTGGCTCGAATGAGACATGATTGCCCAAGCGTATATCACGTATTGCACTTAACTGACTGACTGACTGAAGCAGCTATCATACATCACAAATCAGATTTTATTTTGCTGTTTTCTTCACTGAGCATATATTGTTACCAACATTTTTAAGATGATATGACTTTTTCCTACTACTGTCAATACATTTGAGTATACATTATTGTACAGTGCAGGTTTGGCTGAAGATTAACAGAAATTGTTTAAGAGCTTCTTTCATTTTTCTATGCTTCTGACTATGATTTCTGGTTGCTTGGGAGAATTTGAACATAAATTTTCCAGTATCTTCAGAGGGCTTTCAGCTTTCATTATGTATGTTGCTAGGATTGTGTCCCTAAGTACACAATGTGTTTCTTTGGTTTTCCATTGCTATCTCTTCATGTATTGGTGTGTGTCATGTCAGGTGTTTCCTTTTCAAGTGTTTTCAAGTGCCATGTTTTCATGTGACAATTTGTAAAGCCATGTCATATGGTATAACTAGGCAGCTAATATTTCTTCAAACAAGTTTTCTTAATGACAATAGACAAACTATTATAGTTTAATACACTTGCTTTTCTTAAATTACTGCTAAAAATTCAGAATACTTAAAACATGTAGAAAAAACTGAATTAAAATTAAAATATAGATTCTATAATGATTTTGTAGTGTTTGTGAAGAAAAATTTTAAAATCTATTGAGTTAGTAAAAAGAAATTAGATTCATAGATGCATTATTAAAAATTATTTCATGAATTAATCAATTTCGAGCAAACCTGTTTTTATTGACAACTAGCAGTATAGCCCGGTGTTGCTCGAATGTAATGAAAGCTTTAAAACTAATTAATGGTCCTGGAGCTCAGACTCAACCTAAAGAATATTTGTGTGAAGTTTGGTGAGAATCGGATAAAAATTGTGGATTTGTATAAAGGTCATACAGACAGATAAACAGACACACACACAAACATCTTGCCTTTTATATATATATATAATCGATTTTCTGCACTATTGTAAGAACCGCAACCTTGAAACTTCTGAATATTGTTTCTTATGTCTTGGTCTATGAGTGTATCAAATTTGATTAAAATCGGACCACTTTTATAACCAGATTTTTTTTTATTATCACTGTTCGATATTTATCAGGGGTACCTCAACACAAAACCTAGCTAAGAACACTTGCAGACACTTATAGAACTACTGCATAAATCTTCAAGAAAATCACTTCAGCTGTTTTTGGAGTCTATAGGTAGCAGACACACACACACAGTTTCATTTATAAATAAATTTAGATTAGATTATTACTAGAAGGAAATTACTGGAAAATAATTGAAACTCACCTGAAGTGAGCTGAATGTAATGCTCCTCATGCTAAAGACATTTTCACCAAGCGTCTTTACAGCATATGATTTCACTGAATTTATTCTTATGTCTTCCTTTCGAATTTACATTTAAATTAATTTGGTTTCATTAGGAGAGAATGTGCACTGTTTCGGGGCTATCCTCTCAATGGTTTCACTTGCACGCCAGCACCCACTCACTGATGTGAGGCCCCATTATAATGATATGCTAGTATGTTGTAGATATACTAGTTCAAATGTTTAACGGTGAAATTTGATTTACGAAAAAACACTGGCAAACCTCGCGTTCTGAGAATACGTGAATTTCATTATGCATTCACTATCAGTCATGTCATGCTGTAATATTCACTGAAACGCTCCATGAAATATTTCTTTTTTTCCATATCCACATAGAACTATTTGGTTACTTCTATTAGACATTTTATACTTTCGGCCCTATTACACCTTTTGATTCCAATTTGGCCCAGAATTTGGTACAGTCAGTCAGTTACTTAAGTGCCATACGTGATACACGCTTGGGCGATCATGTCTCGAAAGCGACATGACTGACTGGGCAGAATATTATCCCGCAGTAGGTTGCCATTGCTTTCTGTGGTAGACTGGATGCTGACCAAGGCTATAGAACCCAATCTGTCCTGCTATTTAACCCATAACTGGAAGGAATAGATGGATTAATACCTTTCCCAAGGGTATTTGCGCGTAAGTGAAGGCAATGAATTCAGCTGGAATTCAAACTCGGCTCCCCGATTTCTCGTTCCGAGCTGATATCCAATGCACCACAACGCACATACTGCTCTTATAATTACATTATAACCTTCTTATTTATTGACAATTATTATTATATAATACCCTACTGCATGGATAACAACTTAAATTATAACTTATAATTCATGGAGAGAGATAAAAAAAACTATTTCATTTTAAAAAAAAATATATAAAGTTATTAATCTGTAAAATCCCAGCTTTTTTGTCTATGCATTGAATACTGTTGCTATATCAGGTAAGGTGCTCCTGCTATTCACATCAAGGTTCTTGACAAGATTCAAAGAAGGATCTGCAATTTAATCGATCCTGAGTTGGCATCTCAACCTCATAGGCTTTCTTCTGCCTTTTTCTATGAATATTTTCATGGTAATTGCTTTGACAAACTTTTTTCCCCTGATGCCCTGAATACATGAACTTACGTGTGGTATCTAGGTCTCACCCTTTTACCATTGAAATAGTTAAATGTAACTGTAGAAGTCAAATAACTTACCTTTCAACATGGCTGTCTTCTTTTGTCTCCCTGCAAGAAGGTAAATACTCAAGAGTGTACACACTGAAATTATCAGCCAATCAATGCTTACAGAATAGACTTGCCTGTAACAGAATGGAATCTCCCAGGTTATTATTTAAACCACCTACCAATTTGCCCTGGTGGTTTTTTTTTTGGTCAGTTAGATTCAACTTCTATTCTAGTTGATTGATGGCTGGTTGTTCTATAAGACTTACAGTAACCACCTTTTCTACTATAACAATTTTTTTCCACTTCTCACCTGTGGAACTCCCTACTGTTTACTTGCTTCCCTGATAACTACAACTCCAAAAGTTTAAATGCAACATCTATTATCATCTTCTGTCTTCTTGAATTCTGTCCATCTTTAATCTTCTCTTCAACACTCTCTGTACTCTGTTCTTTTCTCTCACTGTAACACCTCATCTCACATTGTTTGGGGTGAAATGATTAAAAAAGTAGTATATTTATTAAGTTACTAGCAGTAGCGCCCAGTGTTGCTCGAGTGTAATGAAAGCTTTAAAACTAATCCATGGTCCTGGAGCTCAGACTCAGCCTAAAGAATTATGTGTGAAGTTTGGTGAGAATCTGATAAAATTGTGGATTTGTATAAAGGACATACAGACAGATAAACAGACACACACACAAACATCTTGCCTTATATATATATATATATTAACGATTTTCTGCACCATTGTAAGAACTGCAACCTTGAACCTTCTGAATATTGTTTCTTATGTCTTTGTCTATGAGTGTATCAAATTTGATTAAAGTCGGACAACTCCTTCTATAACCCAATTTTTTTATCGATTTTCGATAAATATTGGGGGTACCTCGACACAAAACCTAGCTAAGAACACTCAAAAAATGCTTATAGTACAACTGTGTAAATTTTCGAGAAAATCGGTTTAGCCGTTTCAGAGTCTATAGGTAATGGAAACACACACACACACACACAAAGTTCCATTTATAAATAAGTTTAGATTAGAAATTTTATACTCCTCAAGAAGAAAGCTAATCATTCTTCTGTTGAATATTTATGCATTTACTACTATATCTACCTGCCAGGTATAAATGAAAAGGCAGCTAATGAAATAAAGTCCAACTTATAGTAAGAGAAGTCATTAATAAATTTTCCTGTGTCTAATGCCTTTCCTGTCATATAAAAACTGTTTTTATCTACTTATTTTATTTTTCTTTTTCTTTGGAGACATGGTGAATATTTTTACAAGGCAAAATTTTCACACTCCACACTTGTCGGTGAGGAAGTGGCTGAAGTCGAGCCACCAAGTTGGTACCTATCACATTACTGATTCTCCTTTGGAGCTTGTCAAAAACACTGAGATGAACAGCAAGGGTGCCTGCCCATATATGACAAAATTCTTCTGAATATATAAAGATTCGTTTCACTATTTTCTCATGAGGAAATTTTTGTATTTAATCTTATTGTAGTGAAAAGTTATTAGAATTTGCACAGGATAAGGTTGCTGTTAGTCATCAATTTATGGCTGGAGGAATTACTGTTTATTATGACTGAGGGAGAAAATTTTCAAAGTTAATTCAACATTTTCAAAATTTCAATACGGATTTATATATATGTATTTTTTATGTAAGTAATGTTGCTCACAAAAACAGAAAATTTATCTTTACATGTATACAGATAGTTAAAGGAAAAAATTTACATATTTAACAATAGTCTGTGTGTGATACCCACATAGTTTGTTTAAAATTGTGTGTTTTACCTGATGACTCTTCTCATGGGGGAAACTGAATGTATGTATTACCTAAAATATCCTGTTTCTGAGTGAGCAAAAAGAGTTGAGGAGTTATATTCATTCTTTTTACAATCCTGAATAGAACATCATGTAGCAGGTGTTCTAGCAGACCAAGTGGGATAACCCTTACAGTATTTTCGTTTAATGGCCCTTCAGTAGCACTAATGTAAGGTATTTTGATTTCACTTTTCAGAGTTGCATTTTAAAGAACCCACCCAGCAAGTAGATGTGGTTGAAAAACAGTTACAATAAAATTGACAGTTGCTCAGGTATTCATTATTTTTTTTTTTTTTGTGGATATAAAAGCTCAGCTTTTTTAAACTGAGTGGATGTGCATTGTGGTATGGTGGATATCGGCTTGGAATGAGAAACCGGGGAGCCGAGTTCGAATTCGAGCTGAATCCATTGTATTCACTTACGCGCAAATACCCTTGGGAAAGGTATTAATCCGTCTATTCCTTCCAGTTATGGGTTAAATACCAGGACAGATTGGGTTCTATAGCCTTGGTCGGCAATCGGTCTACCACAGAAAGCAATGGCAACCTACTGCGGGATAATCTTCTGCCCAGTCAGTCATGTTTCTTTCGAGACATGATCACCCAAGCGTGTATCACGTATGGCACTTAACTGACTGACTATTTTTACATCAATGCTACATGATAGTGCTCAGCTTAAAAAAAAAAAGTTAGTTTTTATATCAGTATAAACAAATGATATACAGCAAATGCAAAAATTAGAGGGGAAATCAAAATTTCCTACATTCTTTATTATATTTAATACTTTTATTATTAGTATTTTCACAAAATTTGTGAAGATAGACAAATTTTATTGATGATTTAAAGCAAAAAAAAACAAAAACGGATATTTGAAAAATTATGTATCTACTAATAAAAGTCAGTCAGTTAAGTGCCATACGTGATACACGCTTGGGCGATCATGTCTCGAAAGAGACATGACTGACTGGGCAGAAGATTATCCCGCAGTAGGTTGCCATTGCTTTCTGCAGTAGACTGGTTGCTGACCAAGGCTATAGAACCCAATCTGTCCTGTTGTTTAACCCATAACTAGAAGGAATTGACAGATTAATACCTTTCCCAAGGGTATTTGCGCATAAGTGAATGCAATGAATTCAGCTGGAATTCGAACTCGGCTCCCTGATTTCTCATTTTAAAACAAGAGGGAAGAAAAGTAAAGAAAATATTACTTATCATAAAGTATTAAATATTTAAAAAAAACTGATCAGTTACCACTAATTAATTTTCTGAAGAAAAAGTAATAATGCTGGTTATTTTGTTTCCTTTTAACACAATTTTGCATTGAGTAATTCCTTGCTCTGCCTTCTCTTTGTTTGTAATATTTGTATATATTACATAAAATTTTAAAAAAAGCATCCATTTTCAAAGCCATATTTATTATGACATAAATATTCATGCAGGTGTAGATATTCAATTAAAAAAACTTGAAGCAACTAAGCTGTGGTTTTTGACCAATAAACATTATGGACAAATATCATGAACAAATCATGTGAAAAATCAGGAAGTTTCAAGAACAAAAATAAGAGAGAAACTGTTGCTAATAATAAAAAGGGTCTTATTGAAATCTTTGTAATACATAATGAAAAATGCTTGTGAGAATTTAACATTAATAGGACATATTGAAGATAGGAAAATTACAGGAAAACAACAGTAAACAAATTTGACCTGTTTATGCAAATGAATGAAAGAACATGAATCAAGAAGTGCATGGGAACTTATAAAGTAGAAAGTATTAGTGAAAAGAATAAGAAAGTAGTTATAGACATGATCCCCAGTTTCCTGATAGATTAAAATTTAAACACATAAATATTCATCTGTCTATACTTCTGAGATGAGGTAGTATTTACGCTACTTACGTTATTCAGGCTATTGTCCTATATTTATTGGCATGTTTACAACATTTTGGCCATTGTATGCTCCAGTCTTCTTTACGTGCTAGGAATTTTCAAACCGAACATTTTATTGCGATCACTGGGGTATGTCATACATTCTTTGTGCAAACTTCTGGTAGTCATGAGATATCTTCCTTTAACTTATCTAAGTTATTTGTTCACCACTGCTGTAGCCTGGTATTGAACTCTCAACTCTTTGGGTCAAGTCACTGGAACTAATCAGCATCTATATCCATCAGGTTTGGTTTGAAACTCCTAGCACCTGAAGAAGGCCAGAGCGTGCAACGGTCAAAATATATTAAACATGGTAACAAAGATAAGGACAATAGTCCGAATAATGTAAATAATGGATGTGAATATGCATGTAGTTTGTGTGTTTTTATATATATATATATATATATATATATATATATAGTTCTGGTACAAGAAATTTGTCAATTTAATTGAGCAGGTTCATGCCAACTTCAAATTTTTTGAGGACATCATTATGTTTTCACTCATTAACCTGCACAGTTAAAGTGACAAATGCTTTCCCTAAAACTATGAATTCTTTATCTCCACCACAATATCAGGCACTTTATGTCAAAAAACCTGCTTACCAAAATACTTTTTTCAGTAAAACTATAGCAAAAACAATAATTTTGGCACCAAAAACCATCTCAACTCAACACTTATATATATATATATATGTATACACACACACGCGCACACAAATATATAATTTTAAAAAGTGAATTACCTCTGACATACTTTTGATTTACTTGTTTAAACATTTTAATGGATACTCATATTTGAGTAGATGTTTTTTTTGTTATTTTTTGTTTGCTGCTGCTGTTGTTTTTTGTTGTTGTTGTCGTCGTTTTTTGTTTCTGGTTGTTGTTGTCATAATTAAAAATTATTTTTATTTATATTTACTACCCTGAATAATTGAGAAATCCTCTGAGGAAAATGTGTCTTTTGGCAGGATTAGAACCTGCGTCTCCTAGAGAAGACCACTGATTTTTTCATTGTTATAATTTGTGGAAGAGAGGATCTTGTTCATTGTCTGTGGCCTCTCCCAGGTCACCAAATCTTACTTCTGCAGTTTTAATCTGCTGGGGTATATAAGAGTGTCTGTTTCACCAATGCCTGGTGCTCTTGAAGATTTGAGACATCAAACTGTTGAAGCTGTGAAGTCAATAGCCATAGATTAATTGATTTGAGTGAGGCAAGAAGTGAAATACTGTTTTGAGGCTTGTTGGTGCTCATGTCGAGTGCATATAAATGGAAGAATCTTAAAATAATAAACTTTGAATCTTTTTCAATTCAGTAATGTTTCTGTCTCTTAACATTTGCTTTTATTAAATTTTCAAAATTTTCTCTTTTCTTTTGAAAAATCTTCACTGTGCGCGTGCACACACACACACACACACACACATATTTTCTATTTTTAAACAAGTTATAACACGACCTAGGTTTCTACCATGAGTGGTGTCTTCAGGCAATTTGCAATAACTGATGTTATCATTCTTTTTAAGAATGCATGGTGTTTTCTTTTTTTTTTGAATGCTCACATGGCAGGGAATTTTTGAACGCGCAATTTTTAAAATTACAAGAAATTATGGCATTTTCATCCATGGTTGTATGAAGCTAAGAGGTATTTTTTAGTATGTTCATACAACCATGGATGAAAACGCCATAATTTTTTGTAATTCTAAAAATTGTGCATTCAAAAAAAAAAAGTCATGTAAGTGTTCTTAAAAACAATGATAAATGGTAAAATAATTTATTGCAAATCGCCTGAAGACACCACTCATAGTAGAAATCTAAGTCGTGTAATAACTCGTTTACAAATGGAAAATATTCAAAAGTTCTACAATATAGTTGTATTGAACACTTTTTAATAAAAATGTGCACTGGTTTAACCTTATTATGACCAGAAACTATGTAATTAAGCAATATATATATATATATATATATTTAAATGCAAACTTAGACCTTTCTTAAGAACCAAGAAAATGTATGACTTCACTTTTATGTTTAACTTTATTCGAATTCTTTTTTTTTTTTTTTTTTTTTTTTCAAAGAATGTGAGTTTTTCATGTATGCAAAAGAAACATCTTTAGAGCTGCATACATGCATATATATTTCTTTGCATTTTATATAATTTTCACACACAAACTAGGACCTTCATGACAGCAAAAAAAAAAAAAAATCATTATCAGAAGAATATATTTTTTCCTTTGATACTATTTATTTTAACTATCTTCAGCCCCTTTAAAAAGCTATGATTATAATTTTAATAAAGAGTTCAGTTCAAAATTCCAGTCACCTGAAGAAGGCAAAATCATACAACAGCTAAAATGTTGCGAATATGACAAGAGATGGGGACATCAGTCCAAACAAAATAGTGTAAATATTTTCTTTGTTTTTGAGAAACATTCAAGTTTGCCTTACATGTTTTAATTTTCAAATCATGGGCTTAAATTCTGATAATTTCAAATCCTAATATTTCAAAAGCATTAACATTGATACATGGCATCACTATATATATAGTTTCTTTTTAGTAGATTTACAGAATGTGAGAGCCTTTTTTTTAAAAAAAAGTCCTTGCAAAGTTTTGAAAGTGCACTTTTCTCTTTTTCTATATGGACAACACATGTGTTTTCAATAACTTAGACCATTTTCTTACTGAAAATGAATACATACATCCTGTAAACCAAAGTCTACAGTGCATTTCCATCCATCAACTGTGAAGAGAATTGAAATAAAAACTTCCTCTTTTTCTATCTCTCTCTCCCTCTTTACGATGGTTGGGTTAGTGAGGAACCATTCTCATGAGGTGAGAGCACTGTTGGAGAACAAGGACTTCAACACTATTTAAACTTTCTCTCCCCTTGGTCAAAGCCCCCAGACCCAAGAATCAACTTCTTCCAGATTCTCTATGACTTCATTTCCTCTGTTAAACCTTATATATAATATATATGAATTAGAATCAAATATGGATTAAAATGAAATGCTTAAAACTTTAACAAGTTTCATTATTATTTTCTTTTTTTAAACTTCTTCAGCATTTTTGGAGAAATGAGTTATGGAAGAGAAAATTCCAGTACTTTGACTTTTATGTTTGTTTTTCATTGGTCAAGGAGCGCTTATTTTTCTTTAACAAGATTTCTTGAATATTAAGGCTGGTAGACACAAATAAATATACTGTTTAACAAATAAATGAAGAGTCTACTCAAATATTAGTATCTACTAAAAATAACATTTGAAGTGATAACATCTGTCAGATTTATATTAAAAATATTCATTACTTCTTTAGAAAAATTTTGTTTGTTTAGATATACAAGTGAGCAGATATGAAATAGTTTTGAGTCTAAGAATTTTGCTTAAAGGCTCTGTTCAAATTTGTCAGATTGGCTAAGTTATACACACACACACACACTAAACATTGCAATAATAGCATAATACTATAACAATAGAAAAATTATCAATTTTAGAAGCTGTACATAAGAAGTCAAAACAAAATCAATTTGTCTATATCTTTTTAAATGAGATATTGTAATTATTTAAAATTATTTACACTGTTCAGACTGTTGTCATCTTTGCCACATTCACAATGTTTCAGCCATTGTATACTCCAACCTTCTTCAGGTGACTGAAAATTTGAGCTAAACCCTTTATTTCATTCACTGGGGTAGATTGTTCTCATTTCATGAATCATTCTACTTCTAGATATCTCAGTTACCTCCATTTGACTCGACACTAAGAGTTTTTGTTCACCCTTGATTTAGCCAGGCCAAGTCAGTGTATTCAACCAATGCTTTTATTCACTCGGCCATGTGTATCTTTGAGGACACATGACTCAGTGGATAAAGGGCTCAGTTCAGAAATTCGATCACGTGAAAAAGGTTGGTGTACAATGGCCAAAACATCATGAATATGGCAACAAAGATGAGGACAACAGTCCAAACAATGTAAATATATCTGATTAAAATTCTCAAATGGAACTTTTAAAATAAATTTGAATTCTGTGTCCACATGTCAGTCATACAGCACTGCAGTATTTAAAATTAAAAAAAACAGCATGTTCATCTAAACTTATTTATAAATGGAACTTTGTCTGTGTGCGTATGTGTCTGTATATGTGTGTCTCTGACCTATAGACTCTGAAACAGCGAAACTGATTTTCTTGAAATTTACGCATTTGTAGTATGAGCATCTGTGAGTGTTCTTAGCTAGGTTTTATGTTGAGGTACCTCCGATAAATATCAAATCGATAATCGAAAAGATCGGGTTATAGGAGTGGTCTGATTTTAATCAAATTTGATACACTCATAGACAAAGACATAAGAAATGATATTCAGAAGTTTTAAGGTTACAGTTCTTACAATAGTGCAGAAAATCTTTAATATATATATATATATATATAAGGCAAGATGTTTGTGTGTGTTTGTTAATCTGTCTGTATATCCTTTATACAAATCCACAATTTTTATCCAATTCTCACCAAACTTCACACAAATATTCTTTAGTCTGAGCTCTAGGACCATTAATTAGTTTTAAAGCTTTCATTACACCCAAGCAATGCTGGGCTATACTGCTAGTCATTTAAAAAAAAAAACTCTAAATTTCATATAATTTCTTTCTTAATATTGGCTGATGCAAGTTAAGTTTGAAACCTTAGCTAGAGTGGACAGTTTATGTTCACATTTGTGAATGGTAAGACACCATCTCTTCTCCAACTACTGGTAAAATAGTAGAACTTGTATTTGGATTATCTCCAAAAAATTGGTTATTGTAATATTCAATTGAAAAAAAGAAAAATAATTCTTACATTTCAAAATATATTTTGGCTTTAAATAAGCAACAAAATATGCATAAACCGTGAAAAGAAATAAAACAATCAATTAGATGTTTAGCACAAAGGTGGTCAATCACATTGGACATGAAAATGTGGAAACCAATCCATCTACAAGAAAAACTTACAAATACAATAACTATAATTCATGTGATCTCTTAACAAAAATTATTTGAATTTAAAATTTATTGTTTAAATACACACAACATAGATATGGCTGGAAGAAGGAGTAGTTAGTCAGCATTGAATTTAAGTATCACTCAAACTTCATCTGAATCATCATACCCATCAATTCTACACAAAGCTCTTTACCACCCATATATAAGGACCCTAAGACCCAGTTCTTTCCGTCATCTTGACTCTCAACTTTAAATTAATTTTTTTTCAAAATTCTTAGGTTCTGTTTTGCTTCTACCCAACATTATTTTCTCTTTTTACTTATATTTTGAAGATATTATTGTTTCAGTAGGGTTCATTTCAGAGGGTTCACTGGGTTCATTGCCACTCTCATTGCTTTTACTTCCAAAACCCACTCACTAAGAAGTTTATTATTACTATTAATATTTATTTGCTCTTATTTCCTTTTTTTTTTTTCTTCTTTTTTAATTTTTGTTCTATTGTTGAGTTAAGGTTCATTACAGAAATTTCAGACTGGCATGGTTATAGGATTGTTTTCCTGAGAACCTTTGGTTGTCTACATTGGAAGTCTGAGCATTTCACTAAGTGCATGTGTGGGTTTCTATGTTTACTGAGAAATATGATTTGTCTTATTTGATTAGTAACGAATTCATATCTGATATAAGTCCTGGTTAGTAAGTACATTTTCTTTTCTTTTTTTCCACCAAATTTTTCACAAGTTAACAGGAATCAAAATTAGGAAAAGTGAAAAAGATGAGAGCTGATTTTAAGTTTTTGAAATGGAAAAACTAAAAAGTTTTTCTTTTTTTTTTAAATGTTTTTTAGGATGTAGATAATGTCTTGCTATAAATTCCTTTTTGTTATCTGTAAATTGCCATTGATTGTTGGAAAAGATAGTGAAATTCATTACCTTCTCCATGGTTTTGAGTTCAGAACTGTTTTTCCTTATACACATGTTTTTTCCTTATACACACGTTGTTTTCAGGAGATTCAGAAATCTGATGTTTAATCATATATGTTGGGTTTGGGATTACAAAAAGATGTGATGCATTAAAGTTTTTTGAATGGCAATAGAGGTCTATCCCTTTTTTTTTCTCCCAGTTTAGAAGGAACCAGAAACCTAGTCCTAAAGTATACTTCAACTTTATACTTTTAAAATCTCCATCTAAATGCTGAAATTTTTACCATTTTTTATTTTTTCTGTAATGGGAGTAAATGGGTTCATACTCATACTTGGTCTTTTGAACAGGAGTAGAGGTTTATCCCTTGTTTCCTTTTTCAGACAGGATTTTCAGTTCCTTAAGTTTTTTCTTTAACTCTCAGTAGCCCCCTGTATCTTAGCAGCGTTGTCATTTTGATTATGGAGATTTGATTAAAAAATTACATGAAGTGACTTTTTCAAAGATCTTGCCAGTAAATATAGTTTGGTCAAAAATTTATTCCCGTTGTCGTGCAATTTCCAAGGGGTAAGGTTTTCTAAAAATGCTGCACTGTTGATAAAGTTATAATCCTTTCCTTTTTTTCTTTTTCATATAATGTGATTAGCAGATGAAGACATCATTCAGATTAAGATAAGACACACTTAGTCATTTGAATCTATTGCTTTAAATTTTCCCTTAACTACTCTTGTTCTATAAAAACATGTTGCAGCAAAAACCAAATGTCATAATGTGAGTTTTGCAAAGAGTTAATGTTTTAATTTTCTACTGAATTTTTATAATCAATAATGTTTGTTTATGCATTCCGTATTTTTTAACTTTTTTTCTCTATTTGTATTACGTATCAATCTTCCTACATTGTAGATAGATTTATGTGGTTGGTTCTACAGGAGGATACTGAGTATACCGTAGATGGAGCATGTGAGTAATAGACGTTTTAATGGAAACTAAAAGATCACTATTGGTTAGCATCAGAAAGAGCTGAAATTTCTAAGTTACCATCAAGCCGTCCTTCCTTATTTTAGGAAGGAGGGCTTGATGGCAACTTGTTTAGAAGAAAGAAAATAATTCACTCCCAAGCTAAAGAAGGATAGACTATCTTTCCCTAGACACACTATTGCTGCTACAGCTGCAGTACATGGGGTGCCCATACAAACATAATGGGGTTATGGAACTCTTAATGTAAAAAAAAAAATACAAAATAGAATCAGAAGAATTATTTTTCAGAGGAAGAAATGACACCACCCAGAAACAAATGTTCACAAGGAAACTGTGACTCTCAGAATTTTGGTTTAGTTAAAATCCAAGGAATTAAATCATTGCCAAGTTTTCCCCATGAAAATTATTCACCAATCAAAATGGTAGACATAATTCAGGATGAGACAAAGTAGCACACAAGAGGGATAATTTATTAAAAGTATAATTGCATATGAAAATTTCATTTACAAGTTGTTATATCTGCTGTTCAAAATATCCTCATTTTTTCAAGCACATATAAATTCTGTGCCCTCAAGATTCATTAACACGTTGGAAAGTTTCCTTTGTTGTTTTATTGCATTCATATTTAATTCTTTAGGTTCCTCAATATTTCTTGGGCACGTCTGATAAACAATTGATTTTAAATGACCCCATATACAAAAATCCAAGTGTGTGATGTCTGGTGACCTCGTGGTCACTCAATAAGTCCTCTCAAAACAAATTAGATGCATGACTTTTGCCTCACCGTGTATAATGATGATGAAAGTAATAATAAGTGGCTAGAAAGATAACTGGATGCTTAATAAAAGAATACAGAAAATATAAGAATATTAATAGGAATAATAAAACAATATTTATTGATTGATTTCATTTTTTATGGATTGTCAATCTTTTGCAGGTTATTTAAAGTCAGAAAATATTTTTAGATTGTAAGATTATTTTTTTAATAACAAAAATAATCTTACAATCTAAAAATATTTCCTGACTTTAAATAATAGATAATTATTTAAGATCTATTGTTTATAATTATTCATTATAGATAATAATTATTTAGTGATGGAAGTCTTACTAATTAACCCATAGCTGGAGTGAGAAAAAGTGGATTCATGCTTTTCCCAAGGATAACAAACCCAACTGGAATTGGAACTCAGTTTTCTAATTAACAATTCTGAGCCATTATACATTGTACCACCCACACATCCAAACTTGCAAAATTCCAGAGTGGTCATCCATCTAGGTATTGACCAGGCTGAATATTGCTTAACTTTAGTAATCATATGGAAACTAGTGTTACAAAACAATATGGCTGTAAAACTGAAATGATATTTACATAAACTTGATAATCCACAAAATATGAAATAAAAATTGATGATAATGATCGTAATAGTAAGATTCTTAATTATAAGTGTGGTCATTTGTTTTTATTGGACTTATTGGCAATGGATTTTTCCTTTTTGAATGAATAAGCTTCAGGTCTCCATATTTTAAAATCTCTTAATTTTTTTTTTAAAGGTATTGCGGGAGCCTACAACAGCCAAAACATCATACAAATGGTAACAAAGATGAGGACAGTTGTCTGAATAATGTAAATACTACCTCATCTCAGAAATATAGACAAATACTAAAGCATATGATGGTTTTAAGATAAAAATTTTTTTTAACTTCAACAGTTTAAAAAAAAACTCTAAACAAGATTTTGTTTTTCCATTCAGTTTTAAAGGTTTTTTTCTTTCTTTTTTATCTAATGTTTGTATCATAAAAAAAAAAATTAAAACAAAGTCTTTTTCTATGAGGGAATAATGTTGCAAACTATTATTAAGAATAATGTTGCAAACTATTATTAAGAATAATGCTGCAAACTATTATTAAGAATAATGTTGCAAACTATTGAAATTCTTGAGTTAGCATTTTCCCCTTTCTATAATCACTCGGTCACTGATTCTAGGAGTTTGTACCTGACAAGTAGCTGCATGAAGTTTGGATTCACTTCTTGTTTCTCTTCAGTTTACAAGACTTATGATACTAATAATCAATATTTGTATTTTCTTAAATCAATGGAAAGAAATAAATGAACTTCAAATAGCAGATTATGGACCGAGGTTACTTAAATTGTAAAATTAGTCCAGTTTGAAGAAATTTCTATTTACATTGTTCAGATCTTTATTACAACATTTCAGCCATTGTACACTTTGGCCTTCTTCAGGTGCTAGGAATTTTTTAACCAAATCCTTTACTACAATCACTGGGATATATCATTCTCATTCCATGTGTGATGCCACTTCTAGAGACATGGCCCAGTAGATATAGATGGTTAGTTCCAGCAACTTGACCCCAAAGAGTTGGGAGTTCAATACCAGGCTACGGCAATGCTGAATAAATAACTTAGAGTTAAGAGAGATAACTACATGGCTACCAGAAGTGGTATTGCACATGGAATGAGGATGATATACTCTAGTGATTGTAATACAGGGTTTGGTTTGAAATTCTTAGCATCTGAAGAAGGCCAGAATGTACAACAGCCAAAACATCGTAATAATGGCAATAAAGATGAGGACAATGTAAATAGTGCAAATACTACCACATCTTAGAAGCATAAACAAATATTGAAAAAAGCTGTTTCATGTTGAAGGGTTCTATTTATCTTCTTCAATTCTGTGCCCCTTTAAAATCTACTCTTCCTTATAAACTTTTTCTTCATTTCCCCTATCATCATGGTTGCTTTTCTTCCTTCTCTAGACATATTGTTAACTTCTCCTTTATTCTTCCTTACTTTTCTTTTCAATTCTACCTCTCTCTCTATTTTCATGGCAATTTTTCTTACAAGCTTTTCACTATGGTATCCTAACCTCATAAATTTCATTGTAGTATTAAACTGGGAACTACTGTTGAATTGGTTAGATGTAACCATAAGTTCTATTCTACTAGTTTCTTCTCTTGCCCTTCTCACTTGTGGAACTCCTTTCTGGCTTCTTGCCCATCAACTCAGTTATGTGCCATACATGATACATGCTTGCATGATCATGTCTTGAAAGAGACACAACTGACTGGGCAGAAGTTTCCTGCAGCAGCTTGCCATTACTTTCTATAGTAGACTGGTTGCTAATCAAGGCTATAGAACCCAATCTTTCCTTCTTTTTAACCCATAGTTAGAAAGAGATGCAATGGATTAATACCTTTCCCAATACTTTTCAGTCTCTCTCACCTCGGTCTCTCTTGCCTCCGCCTCGGTCTCTCTCACCTCGGCCTCTCTCGCCTCTGCCTCGGTCTCTCTCACCTCGGTCTCTCTCGCTTCCGCCTCGGTCTCTCTCGCCTCCGCCTCGGTCTCTCTCGCCTCCGCCTCGGTCTCTCTCACCACCGCCTCTCTCGCTTCCGCCTCTCTCGCTTCCGCCTCTGCCTCGGTCTCTCTCGCCTCCGCCTCGGTCTCTCTCACCTCCGCCACTTTTACCTCATTCTCTCGCCTCCACCTCTCTGGCCTCTGCCTCATCTTCCTCACCTCCATCTCTCTCACCTCGGTCTCTCTCACCTCTTCTTCATTTATTAAAACTTGACAGTGTTGGCAATCCTACTCCAGGCATAATATTAATTTACAGAATCTACACTTCCTTTTACAGCATGTGTATGCCCTTTCTCCCCAGAGAATGAAAACTACATTTTTGTTGTAAACATTCTACAAGTATGTTTAAATTAAAGTATATAACTGTACCAATAAATTCATTTTTTTTTTAGAACAGATGACATAAAATAAAATTATGAAATTTATGAAAGAAAAGGTACTTTGTGAATTCCTAATAATTATGAAGATGGACTAAAAATAAATTTAGACATTCCATTATATTTTAAAGCTTTGTCATTTGATCAAATTTTTAGAAGGGAATCAATTTAGAACTTTTCATTACCTTTGTATTTGCTTCAAACATTTTACTAGTTTTTGTATCATCAAACTGGTATGGCAGTTTCCTCTTTTTTAATGTACTGTTTTTTCTTCTTTTTTTTGATAATTGATTGTTACATTATTTACAAATTTTAAAGTATGGTTAAGTAACTAGAGCATTTCTGACTTTGGTCAGTTTGTCAGGTGGATGACTTCTTGATGTTATTGGCCTGGGAATGTGCAGCACCATTAGTAAGCTCTTGAGAATTCTACCATGAATTGATCCTTCTCAGTGAAATTTGGTAGGTGATATTGTACCGAAGCTGTCAATGGTGGTTCTAGCACAAAATTGTAAGTCATCATGACCAAGGGTTTTTGAACATATTGTCTATTTTTCAGCCACCAACAAGATGTCATTATAAAGACTGCATATAATTTCCAACACATTAGATCATCATCATCATCATCCTGCGGCCTTTGCCGAGATAGAACTCACTACACCTTTCCAGTATTCCCTATCTGTCATAGCTCCTGTAAGGTCTTCCTTGGCAACAGATGTATCTCTAGGTATCCTGTCTGGAAAGGTTAACTTACAAGATTGATTGTGAGATGATGGGTGCCTCCATGATACAAACGATGAAACAAGTTCATCTGTGGCATGTGCACAATGCCCAGCAAACTGGACATGTCTCTTTTGAACTAAGGTTGATACTTTTGGTAGGTCTCTATATATCATTTCTAGAGTTGGGTGGTCTCGCCATGAAAGATCAAGTACTCTTCTGAGAAGATGAGTATAACATTCATCTAAACGGTACTGTCGTTTTGCTGAAAGAGTCCAAGTTTCAGAGCCATAGAGTAAGATTGGTTCAATAAGTGTGCGAAAAACTTGGATTTTGATCTTACGATAAAGATTGGATTTCCAGATCTTATCCATTTTGTTACAAGCAGTCCATGCTATGCCTTTTCTGATATCAGTCTTTTTCAGAATTCTTGGTGTGATCCTAGATATTTGTAGTCTGCAATGCATTTAAGGATGTTATTTGAGAGTTTTAATTTCATGATTGTTGTAAAGGTTAATTGCCATACACTCAGTTTTGGTTTCATTTAGGTGAAGCCCTGAACAGTTTGCTGCTGATTCAAGAGATGATAGTGTCTCAGCACTAAGGAGGTTGTCTGACAACAGCGCAATGTCATCAGCTAACAAGTAGATAACTCATTCTGTTGACTGATTTAGTAGACTAGGTACCAGGAGAATTAGCTGTTCATATTGGCATTGAACAGTAAAATCAGTGCATACACTCAGAGAATATTCTGCTACCACCTTGAAGGAAATAAAATATTAAAAATAAAATTCTTTATCTAAGAATTTTTGAATACTTATACTTTTTTATAGGTTTTAAGTTTAAATAAAGTATCTTGCAATATGAGCCATAGTAAAAAAAAAAAACAGTAATTCAGTATTACTTGGATTGAAAAACTTAGAATGCAGAGATGGTGGTTAAAACTTGTTAATTCTTTAATTTTTCTTATTTTTTTCTTTTCATTTTCAAGGAAGTTTCCCCACCTGTGAACAGTGTTGGCGAACAAACAGGTGGCTGCATTGTATAGTCATGAAAGAATAGTTCCTACCTTCCAAAGGACACTCCTCTGTGGGGGTAAGATATAATAATGCAAGAGGAGCAGGCACAGATCATATCAACAAATTGGGCAAAAGGTATCTGACCTCAAAAGTGGCAGGGTGGATAAGACACAGCTGGTGTAAATAGTTATGACTCACCTGTCTGGGAAGAGTCTCAATAACTTTGCCAAAAAATTCTCAGTCATTGTTCTATTTGAGTAGCAAACAGATTTTCTCCATAAATCAATACTGATAAATAGACAAAATCTAATAATTCATTTACAATACAATGAGTTTAATACTTCAGTTTAATCTTGAACCATTCCTTTATTTTGTCATGTGTAAAGCTATCGTCTTCACATGAGAAATTAAAACCAATCATTTCCATTATGTTTGGTGCATGACTGTCAAACTTTCGTATTATAACTCCATGGTTTCTTATTGCTATAAAAGTTAATTTTAGCGGGTACACATGTTTGAGTAGACTTTTTATTTTAATCGGAGAAATTAATATCTACCAGCCAAGAAATCGAGTTTTATTGAAGAAAATGTACTACCTGACAGAAATCAAACTTGTATTCACATTTTTCAATTAGGGAAAACACTTAAGCTAAGTGTGCATTACTATGAGACGATAAAAAGTCGACATAGCAAACCAAGTCACAATTTACCCCATTTTAAGAAATGCACATTCTTAGCTGTTGGAGAAACAAGTAAATGGAAAGAAATTCCACAGGTGGGATGTGCAAGAAAAGAAGCTGCTGGAGTAGAATTTGCATTTACAATTTATTGGTTTACAGTAAAAGGGTGGGACCTAGTCGCTAATTTTGTGGCTTGAGTAAATTTATATATAGGGGCACTAGTGAGCTAAGTTCATTGAAGCAGAAGCCATGAAAGTATTTATAGAAGAGAGCCAGGGAATCCACATTGCACCAGTGAGAAAGTGACTTTTTTATAGGTACAAAATTTAACTATTAAAATAAGTGTGTAGCTTTATATTACAAGACACTCTAAAAATGAAGCAAACCGGTTTCGCTCGCACTCTTCAGGCCTCTACAGAAGTTTCAAACTTGGAATAAAATAACAATAAAATGTGTAATGGAAAGAAAAAAAAACACAAATGAAGGAAAAAAATTCATGAATAGAAAATGAAGAGCTAGATACAAATAATTGCGATCCCCAACAAACATTCATACTGTTTACACAGGGAAAGTTTGCAGGACCTGATATAAAGGGCTTCCAACACTTTCAGATGCAATATAGTGTGACCAAGACACTACAGTGAACCAGTCAACACTGAAATTAGCAGCACACTTTCTGTTATGGCAGAACTGTAATTATTCAGGACAACCTCATTCAAAACCAAGGTATATTTCCTGGTCTTAGTAGGAACATGTTGTTTAGTTCTCATATCTAGGCGCTGAGTAGTTCTCCCTATGTAGCTGACACCATGACTACAATTATATTTATAAATAACAGAATTTACTTGGTGGGGATGGAGAGCATCCTTGTGCCCAGATCAAAATATAGGCAGGGCTTGAAAAACTATACAGACCTCAGCCAAGAAAAAACAATTAGAGATATTAGATGAAATTTGTCTACTTAAGCTTTAACATTTAGTTTCAATGCAGAGAAGTCAAAGATAAACAGGGCACCTTTAAACTGTACAAGGTTTGACCTTTCTGAACTACGCAATCTTGTCACAGATGACAAAATGAACAGTACTAGGGAGATACCCTGAACCACATAAGATCTCTCTCCCTATATATATCTAAATTTTTTATCTAAATTGTTAGCCTGGCCCTGTTGTGTGAAATCGCAGTCAGTGTTGGCTCATTTTTAGATTTAGTGTACTATATATATATATATATATATATATATATGGCTAAGTTTTTTTATATAATTTTTTCATGTGATCTTTGAATTTTTTTTTCTTTTGAGGACATAAATTATATAAAAATTGTCCAAATGTTTTGTTTATCCAAGCGCTTTCAGCAGAAAAACCCAACACCCAATAATATCAACTATGAACACACTAACAACATACTGTGTTCAGTACATAACACATACCATTATTCTGCATCATACATAAGACTATACATTCTATTACACCTAAAGTAACATTCATCCTCAAAAATGGCTAAAAGTATGGCCAAAAGCAGTCAGATAAACAAAACATTTGGATAATTTTACATAATTTATGTCCTCAAAAGAAAAAATATCAAAAGATCACATGAAAAAATAACAAAAACTTAACCATCACACCTTGTTTGTCATTTCTAATGAAACCTGCATAAAATAGAGATTGCTGCCCAAATACACTATATATATATATAAGCATACAATTCAAATCTTTCTGAGATTAAGTATTACAACTATTTACATTATTCAAACTCTAGTTGTATGCTTTGGCTCTCTTCAGTCTTCTTCAGGTGATATTTGTTGAAATTTTGAACAAATAAACTATATCACTTGAAAACTTTCAACAGCAGCAACAACTGAAATGGGTAGCATATGTAATTGAATGGGGAAAAAATATAATCAAGATGCTGACTTTATATCAGTTAGTTAAGTGTCATACAAAAAACACGCTTGGACGATTATATCCTCAAAAAGACATGACTGACTAGGCAGATGATATTCCTGCACTAAGTTGCCATTACTTTCTGCAGTAGACAAGCTGCCAACCAAGGCTATAGAACCCAATCTGTACTGCTATTCAATCTATAGCTAGAGGGAGAAGAGACAGATTAATCAGTCAAGTGCCATACGTGATACACACTTGGGCGATCATGTCTCAAAAGAGACATGACTGACTGGGCAGAAAATTATCCCACAGTAGGTTGCCATTGCTTTCTGCAGTAGACTGGTTGCCGACCAAGGCTATAGAACCCAGTCTGTCCTGCTATTTAACCCATAACTAGAAGGAAGAGACGGATTAATACCTTTCCCAATATTTGCACGTAAGTGAATGCAATGAGTTCAACTGGAATTCGAACTCAGCTCTCCAATTTCTCATTCTGTGCATATATCCACTGCACCACAATGCACATGACTTTATATATTACCTAACAAAAATGTTAGGAAGGAAACATCAGTTTCAGAAATAGCAATAACAGTGGACTGTTTTAAGTAAAAAGATTATATAGATTTCAACTAACCATAATGTTAACTGAAAGAATACTAAATGTTTCATTATAAGGAAGCAGTATCACCATTAGTGGAGACATGGGATGTGAAGAAACTGTTTTGTTTCCTATTTTTTGTTTTGGGTTGGGTTCGGGCTAATCCGTTTATTTTAGATTATTTATAGCTCTATTTTTCTTAGATTTTCATTTTTAATTACCTATTTTATTTTTTGCATTCTTTCTAACAAAAGTTTGGTATTTGAATTGAATTGTGATAGGGTTGTTTGTAACATAGAAGAAATTTGCTTTTTGTGGCTGTATATATCACATAGTCAATACAAAGTATAACACATGATCTAGTGATAACTTAAGATATGACACTCAATCACAATACAGTGTTTATTTCTATATTCACTCAGTTTCTACAAAACTGGGTACTCTTTCCCAATAAATAAATAATTTTTAAATATATATAAAATTAGCAGACCTTCATGTTAAACTGAACAGTACTCAAATAGAAATCTATATTCCATCTCTTCTGAATGTTGGTTATCTAGGATCTCCCCATATTTTCAAACTTACTTTTAATTTTTCATATTTTTTCTATTTATTTATAGGTTTCTCCCTGATTTTCTTTACTTCTCTTGTTTTGATGTCCTGTAGTTAGTAAATTCTTCAAGCTATATTTCCTTGTTGTATTCCAAACATTTCAGCTGATTATTTCTGATTTTTAATAAGTTTCTTGTTTTTCTTGACACTTTTTTGTCATATTTTCTGCTCATGATATTCTCAAAATTTGTTGGAACTACATATGTGCATTGTGGTGCAGTGGATATTGACTTGGAAAAACAAATTGGGAGCCGAGTTTTAATTCCAGTTGAAATCCTTGCATTCACTTATGTACAAATACCCTTGGGAAAGGTATTAATCCATCTCTTCCCTCCAGTTATGGGCTAAATAATAGGACAGATTGGATTCTATAACTTTGGCTGGCAACCAGTCTACTGTAGAAAGCAATGGCAATCTACTGTGGGATAATCTTCTACCCAGTCAGTCATGGCTCTTTTGAGACATGATCGTCCAAAGCATGTATTACGTAAAGCCCTTAACTGACATATCAGTTGCTAAATGTTTTTGGTTATTTGTGACTAAATTTTGCAGCTTTCATTCTCATATAGAAAGAAAGACATCCAGCATTCTTTGCTTCATTTGTAATTTTTCAGGCTCATTGTCCTGGGTATGATGATAAACTACACCTGGCAGCAAGGCCAGATGTAGTTTATCATCATACCCAGGATTATGTAGAGATTGGAAGTTTTAAGGAGTGTTGAACCCCACTCTTAATTGCTGTTATTCCCATGTCTACCCTGACTCGGGATGGTAGCACTTGTCAGGGTCCCAGCTATGGGCAAATAGTGTAAGAGAGGTTCTAAGTATGATATTAAACTGCTTAGGCTGGGTAAGATATTTTAGCTTTGGATAGAAGAAAGGAAATATCTGAAATAAAACCTTTACACTTACTCTTTATAGAAAAGTATAGGCTGAACTCTTTTACTTGGGTAGGTAAACTTTAAGGAAGTTGAGATTACAGTCAGGTTTTACACAAGATTGAGCTTCCTGGAAAAGTGCTATCAAGAAAACCCCATCCAACCCATGCTAGCATGGAAATGAATGTTAAACGTTAATGATTAATACTTTAATCAGTTTTTGGAAAGGTGCATTTCATTAATTTCTGTCTTATACTTTGTTATCAGTTATTAACCTTTTTTATTTTAATCATATCACCCCAAGCAAGGCAGTAACGCCACTGATGTGCAGGGGGCTACATAAGATTGAGAAGATTAGAAAAGAGAAAATCAGAAACCGCATCCTAAACAGGAAACGGGATGAGCCTCTTCACCTGTTCAATAGATGTGGGTGGAGTGTGAACCGGGTGATAGTTTAGTCTATCTACTCCATTTAGTGAATTTAGACAGCTAATTAATGACCCTGCCTTCAAGTACAAATTATCAAAACACTAAGACCAGATAGAGAATCTTATATAAGCAGAATTTGAAATGATAAAAATTTCTTTATGACCAACTGGGTGGGTGACAAATTGAATTGTACTATAAAACAGGACGGCAATATAAAGATTTTTGTGAATTAATAAATTAATGATGCTGACAAGAAATTAAGGAAGTCATCAGGTGAATATCTAAGTAGGAAACAGAATTTTCCTTGTGTAGGAGAAATTTGGAATAAAATTTAATTAATGATTGCAAGTGAATTTTCAATCAGTTGAAGAAGATAGATTGAAGTAATGGGCAGTGGAAAACTAGGGAAACTGAGATCTTTTGAATTTGTTTACTTGCTTAATTTTAACCTCCCAACTTTGAATCATATCTTGAACTGACCCTTTTGCTTGCCGTCATCATCTTACTATTAAGTTATTTCTGACATTATTATTCACAAATATGACTGATAACCAAGTTATTTTTTATCTTCTGCTCATTCATGTTAGATTTTTAAACGTTCCTTTTTTTATTATTGAATTCACCTCATGCGAAGCAGTAAAACCACAAATACACGATGGGTTGCAGGATGTGGAAGAATTAGACGAAAATCTTACTAATGAACAGGAACAAAGATTAATCGGAAGGATATTAGATAGTAACTGGCATTGTATTTAAATTTTTGAAGATTAAAATTGGCTGGAAAGCATGGAGCCAGAAGGGAGTTCCACAAGTGAGAAGTGCAAGAAAAGAAACTGATAGCATAGAATTTATATTTATATCTAATCAACTCAAATGTAAATTGATGAGATCGCAATACCAGTCTAGTACTGCGCTTAAAGTCTAGCTACCGTAGTGAAGAACTTAGCTGAACAATTACTGTGACAGTATAGAAAAGACATAGGGAGGTAACATTATGGCAGTGGGAAAGTGACTAATGCTGAGATGCCAGATCAGGATCAGTAATATTGCTGATTCTTTTTTGCATTTCATCAAGGAGCTCTAGATAAATAACAGGAGGCCAGGACCATATTTAACAGCAATATTCTAAGCATTATAGATATGAAAGGTAGATTCTGGAGAGAAAAATTGCCTAACACTGCGCAGTAAATTTTCTTAGCAGCTAACCTAACAATAGATTCAGCATAGCTTTTTCACTTCTTGTCAGCTGAAAATGTTAGCCTGAGAAGGTGCAATGAGTTAGTTTACTGGAAGTTAGTGTCTGCCATGTTGATGGAAGGCAAAGAAATTTGGGATAAAAATTTTTTTTCTGTTTTTTGCTTTTATTTTTGTTTTATTATCAATTATTTGTTTTTTTTTGTTTATTGTTTTTTGTGTTTTTTCTTGTTTATTTTGTCTTTTTGTTTGTTTTTTTGGCTTTTGTTTGTTTGTTTTTTTGGCTTTTATTTGTTTGTTTTTTTGGCTTTTGTTTGTTTTTTTGGCTTTTGTTTGTTTTTTGGCTTTTGTTTGTTTTTTTGGCTTTTGTTTGTTTTTTTGGCTTTTGTTTGTTTTTTTGGCTTTTGTCATGTTCTCTTAATTGTTGCTTTTTTTCACTCATAAGTTTTCCCTTCAAATAGCAGTAAGAAAAGTATTTCAAGGTATATATATGTATTCACTTTTCATCTCATATTGAAAGAAGTTTAAATATATTCTCTACTCTATTAATTTCCTTTTTTCATACTTGTCTCTTTCAATAGAAAATGTTGGAATTTTTTTCTTTATTTCAAAATAAAACTTGTGAAAGAAATACATAAATATCTCAGAAAAAGAACTGAGATGAAAAGAATGTGGGCAGAAAAAATACTGAAAAAGAGGAAAGCAAATGAAAATGAATGTTAAGAGGAAAAGCATCATTTACAGAGAAAAGTGACAAAAAAGGTAAGCAAAAGAAAGATTTTGAAAAGAAAGTGTATGAGTAGATAAAACTAAAAACAAATGAGTTTAAAAAAGAAAATAAGATAGTGACAAATCTGTATTTAGAATAAAATGTATGTTACATAAAGAACAAAAAAAAATGTTTTTCTAAACTTGTTTTGGTATGAAGCTGATTTCATCCTTGTATTGTTTATTTGGGTATCCCATTGTCTTCCATTAGGCAACTGTAAACCTGTTAAGAAGCCCCTAGCAATAATACATTTGGCCATTACTCTTTTGACATTTCCTTTTAGATAAGTTTGTGTAAACTACCTTGCACTATATCAGCAGAAAATCATGGTGAAATGGAGAGGTAAATAATGTTTAGTATACTCTTCTCACTACAAGACCAGGACATATTATGATAGAAGCATTGCTCAGAAGTCAGTGGGATTTAGGGGAAAGTGCTTTTTGACAGATTTTTGCTGTTGATTTCATATTTTCTAAGAATTAGCAATTACAAATCCAATTACTTTAGACCTTAAATCATCCACAGTATTTTTCAACATCTACACTTTACAATTAAATGTAAATTCTTTAGTATCCATTCATGTCTAGATTAGCAGTATAGCCCGGCATTGCTCAGGTGTAATAAAAGCTTTAAAACTAAACCATAGTCCTGGAGCTTAGGCTCTTTGGATGTTGGCACGAAAGACTAAAAAGCAATAGTTGTTTTCAGTTAAAGCGAAACCGTAGACTGAAAGAAAAATGAATGGAAGTAAGTTAAATTTTGATTTCCTGGTATCGATATCAAATAAGTTTTTTTCATCATAAACTGAATTTTGAAGGCTAAATAAGTCCTCTGAGTAAATGGTATCATGGCTGAGACTAAAAACTACAATTATACCTACTTAGAGCCAAACCCGAAGCAAAAACTAAAATAAAAGGGCTGAAACAAATACAGACATACAGGCAGATAAATACACAAACATCTTGCCTTATATATATATATATATATATATATATATATATATATATATATATATTATTATCAGTTTTCTGCACTATTGTAAGAACTGCAACCTTGAAACTTCTGAATATCATTTCTTATGTCTTTGTCTATGAGTGTATCAAATTTGATTAAAATCGGACCACTCCTTCTATAACCTGATTTATTTGATTATTGATTTTTGATATTTATCCGGGGGGGGGGGGGTACCTTAACACAAAACCTAGCTAAGAACACTCACAGATGCTTATAGTACAACTGTGTAAATTTTCAAGAAAAACGGTTCATCCATTTCAGAGTCTATAGGTAATGGACACACACGCACAAAGTTCCATTTATAAATAAGTTTAGATTAGATCTGTGCATGTGTGTATATCTGAAGTACAGACCATGCAAAACAGTCATAAAAGTGAGTTATCTCCTTTATTAATGTTTTCAAATTTTTGTAAATTTAGTACAAGAGAAGGAAAAGCTTGTGATTACTTAATCAGAAAGCATAAAATTTGTGTGGTAGTGTAATGGATATCAGCTCCAAATGAGAAATTAGAGAGCTGAGTTCAAATTCCAGTTGAATTTGTTTCTTTTACTTACACACAAATACCCTCGGAAATGTATTAAACCATCTTACTCTCTCCAGTTCGAATTCCAGTTGAATTCATTGCATTCACTTATGTGAAAATACCATTGGGAAAGATATTAATCAATCTATTCTCCTCCAGCTATGTGTTTAATAGCAAGACAGATTGGGTTCTATAACTTTGGTTGGCAAACAGTTTACCACAGAAAATAATGGCAACCTACTGCAGGAAAATTTTCTGCATTGTCAGTCATGTCTTGAAAGAGACATAATGCCCCAAGTGTGTATAACATATGACATTTAACTGACTGATACTTTGACTATTATCAATGTTTCTGTTGTTCTCTTTGACCTTCATCAGTGCTTGTCCATCTGGATCGCTTTCAAGGATATTTGAATTGAATTCTTTATTTAATCAATGGAGGGAGATTGTTTTTTCTTTTCCCCCATGTCTAGAGATATCTAATTTAGTAATGCAAAGTTATCATTCACCTCTTTTCTACTAAGTCTGATGTATGCAGCTCAGAGACTGAACTAAGAATTACTGTGTGCAAATTCATGAACCAATGCTTCAATTTACTAAGCTATTATCTCTTGAGACAATCTCCTCTAGAAATTGGAGCCATAAATCTACTCTGATGATTGCTGAGATTGTCATGCTTGACTAAATTCTCTTTTACTGCTGCTATAGAGGCTTTGCTGTCATTACTGTTGTGATCACATCCAGGAGAGCACAAATAGAAGTAGAAAAATCAAGGCATACTCTTAAGAGGGAAGCGATTTTCCTCCACAACTGCTGGAAGAAGCATTAGCTTTGACATGAACTCTCTGAACCAAGAATAGTATTACTTAGCAGAATGATATTTGACATGCACGAATACAGAATCCAAATAAATCATAGAAGAAATTTCGAAATTTCAAGACTAACCAAATCCAGAAACTAGAATAAATGCAAGAGTAGCTACAAGGCTTATGATGATATGTTAAGAACAGTTGTCAATATCAGCAATTGGCATTTGAATGTCTCTGGGTATTTTGCATTAAACAAGGGTCTCAGTTCACCACAATCAGTAAGACACCATGCAAAAATCATGTCTACCCAGGCACATACCAACCTGATGATCAGTATCAAGCACACCTTTCAGAATTAACTGCCCTGCAAGCATTAACTTCTGAAAGCAGAAACAGGTCAAGAACAGAAAACTGTTTCAGTTTGTCTCCCTCACATCAGGGGCTTATCAGGCATTATTCAGAAAATACACAGTCTAAACAACATCAGGACAATTTTGAAGCAGCTTAACTCTATGGCGTAATATCTGCTTAGTCAAGCCTAACATGGAAGAGATGAAGAACTATGTTTATTTCATCCCTTACAGTTGGAGCAAAGAATACCAGTCATTTTCTTTAAAAGAAAAGCCTGGAGAAAGAATGCAAAGCTATAATTAAGTATGAAGCAATGAAATTAAGTATAGCTGATCATGTATGGAGGAAAATATAGTTGCTAATACCTTTTTAATTAAATAAAAAATACTAGACAGAAGAACAGTAGGTTTTAAACATTTGAAAGAATCAGTATTTATGCTAGGCTAAAAAGATTTTTTTGGTAGACCTAATATAGAGTTAAATGCAATATGGTAGCTGTTAATAAGTATTTAAAAAGAAATGGCAGCAGGCTTCAGCAGCAGGCAGAGTAGGTTTAAAGGTTTAAGTTCTAGGGTCAAGATTGTCTCATGGTATAAATACCCAGTGGATTAAAATGTTTCATTAATTTGGTGATATAGTAATTGGGAGTTCAATCTGGTTAAATCAGAATGAGCACTATAAGAAAAAAGTGAGATATTCCTATACAGTACATGAATAATCTACTTCTCTAGATTTAATAAATGATTTAGTTAGCTGGATCAACAGATAACTGAGGAAATTCAGAGGGCCCCAATGGGTGAAACTTGCTAATAGCAACAAAGATGAGGACATTAGTCTTTGTGTGTAATTAATGAAAATAACTTCTCTTCCCAGAAATTCAGATGGAAATTACATATTTGATTGTGTTTTTAATATTTATAAACTCAGCCAATGTCATGTACCTCTCCTACTTAAGCATGACGATATTTTAGTTGAGGTGTTTTAAAATGTAAAGCTTATGTGTTGCAATATAAATAAATATAAAATACAAATCTTTTTATCTTGCAAATAAAAATGCTATTGAGGAAGCGTTCAACAAATCAAACAAAATTGGGAAATATGATCATTCTTGTTTTGTGTTAAATTTTTTTGGTTGACAAAGCAAAAGAAATATATCATTGTCTATAGTTACATTATATAACAAACCTTGAAGCCAAAAAAAGTTATAAAACATTCCGTTTTTTTTACTTTATTTATTAAAAAAATAAAAATTTACTTTTTAATTCTTAAAAGATGAATGTGGAGGGTTTTTAGTTAAGTTTTGTTTTTTACATTCTTTTTTTATGTTTCTTTTGATTTTATAATTTTTTTTTTACATTAAATTTAAAAAAAAATTTGTATAAATTTAATCAATTCCTTGATCTTGTTTCTGATTTTATCTGAACACCTTTGATTTGTGTCATGCCCACACCCTTTGGCTGTGTCTGACCCTGTCCAATGCACCCCTCCACCCATATCAAATTCTTTGAGTCTTAAGTTTTTATAGACAGAAGTTAGTCAGAGGTTACATCCCTCTTCCCTTTATTTTCTAGACTTCTCTCATTCCAGCTGGACTAAATACATTTGAACTTTTGCTCTGTCCTTCACCACACTAATGAATCCAGCTGTTGCTGTAGAGGACAAATCCTGTCTTAAAATACTTTATATATAAAGGGTGTGATGGGAATTGTCTAAATTACACAAAAGGAAAATAACACTGATATCTTATTTGAACAGATATATCTTACAAAATTGCACAAAAATACCTTGAAATACTAGAGTAAATTTATTCAATAAAATCTACCACACAATCCAAATGACTTTTTGAATCTCCTGTATCTTTTCTAGATGATCTTATTTAAGTTGGTGAATGCAGCTAAAATCCTTGACTTAAGTTCATCTTTGGTATTTTTTTTTTTTTTATCATTTCACCCCCCCCCCCCCGAGCAAGGCGGAAATGCCACTGATGTGCAGGGGGCTACATAAATGTAAAAAGATTAATTAGAAAAGAGTGAAAGGAACAATAGAAAGGAACAATAGAAAGCTGAGAAAGCAGGTGTGATGACAGATACATAGGTGGAGAGAAATGGAAGGTTATACAGGGGAGGGGAGAGAGCTAGAGTCCAGTGGTTAGTAGATGAGTATTGACATTGCATTTAAATTTCTGGAGGTTGTAGCCATCAAGAAAGCAAGATTACAGGAGCGAGTTCCACAGGTGGAAAGTGCGAGAGAAGAAGCTGCAGGAGTAGAACTGTCGTCTGCATTTGGTTAACCTGACTGTGAATGGGTGGGACCCAGTTGCCAGTCTGGTTGCACGAGTAAACACCTGTTGAAGAGGCATCAGTGACTTAAGTTCATCTAAGCAGAATCCATGAAAGTATTTATAGAACAGACAAAGGGAGGCAACATTTCGACGATGGGGAAGTGGCTGCAGTCGAGCCGCCAGATCAGTACCTATCACATTACAGACTCTACTTTGGAGCCTGTCAAGAACACTGAGGAGAACAGCAGGGGCACCTGACAATAAATGGCAGCAGTACTCCATTACAAGAAATTTTGTTGTTTTCTCGCTCAACTGCACCTTGCATATAACCAAGAAGAGGGTTTGTAGTCTGGGAAGTTAGGTGGCCAAATTTAAAGTGTGTTCTGGTCATAAAAATTCTGTCTGGGTTTCTCCTGCTTCTATGGCATGGTGCAGAATCCTTTTGTTAAACATAGGTTCTTCCAGCAGCCACTTGACTTAGAACAGCACTACCTTAAGGAACTTGATGTAGACCTCTGTTGAGTATTAGGCCCTGTGGAAAGATGAATGGAGGTATAATGTCATCATTACTAGTGATCACTCCAAACAACATGATGTTAACTGGATGATCCAACTCAATCTGAATCCAGTGCACTGTCCTCAGATTGACACCTGAATGGTTTGAAATGTTCATATTGGAGATTCCAGCATGAGTGCCAAGCAGTACAGCATGCCATTTCCAAATTTCTGGCAGAGCAAATTGCATCATAGTGCTATTTTTCTCACACGTGGTTCCCAACTGATCCTACTATACTCTGCAGTTGACAAAATCAAAATAAACGTACATGCGTAAAATAAAAAAATATAAAATGGCAATAACTTACCTATCACACCACGTGTGTGTATGTATATAATATATATACAAATATATATATATATATATATATATATATATATATATATATGGTGAGGTGATATTAGCTCTGGACATTAAAAATACCCATCACAAATACCCTTGAGAAAAGTATTAATTCGTCTCTTCCCTCTAGTTATGGATTAAATAATAGGAAATTGTTTTCTATAGCCTTGGCTGTCAGCCAGTCCACCACAGAAAGTAATCACAATGTGGGATAATCTTTTGCCCCATCAGTCATGTCTCTTTCGAAACATGACTGACGGGGAAAAAGCATGTATCACGTATGGCACTTAACTGACTGGCACAGTGCCATATATTGCAGTGTCATTGTGACATGCAGAAGATTAAAATTACAAGTATGGTGGCTGGGTTATGCAAAGGATATTGAAGAACTTATTAGTAAATGTCCAAAATGCAATGAAATTAGAAGATACAGGCAAAAAGAGCTTCATTCATGGTCTAAAGAGGTACAGCTATAGCTTAGAGTACATATGGTCTATGCCCATGTCAGTAAAATAGGATCCTTTCTCATAATGGTGGATGCATACTCAGGTTGGCCATAAGTAACCAAGGTTAAAGACTGGAGAGCATCCGCAGTCAAACAGGTTTTGAGAGATGTATTTGCAAAGAGTACCACAAATGTTAGTATCAGATAATGCTCTTGAATTTTGAGATAAATATTTGTGTACATAATTAAGGCGGATAGGCTGTGTGCTGTATAAAACTTCTTGTACCATCCTCAGTTGATCAGAATCACAGAGTGGATGGTACAAACAGTTAAAATGATATTGAAGGCATTCCTGCCCATCACTGAAAACATTTAAGCATTTCTAGCAGAAATGCTCTTAATTTATATGTAAATACCACACGGAGAGGAAGTTGAGCACATCAGCACACAGACAGATTAGAGCCCCCATTACCAAGTCTTTCACTACAAGAAAGACAAAAGTGCAAATCTTGAAGAAATGAACTTTCTTTTGCTGAGTGGCAATAGTACAGCTTTGATTGAGAAAAAACTATGTTTTGGCTCATGCAAGTCAATTTAGAAAAAGGATTTTCAAATGATGTGGAGACAGAAGACCAAAATCAGGTGGAGGAAGTGCAGAGAACAGAAATGCAGGATCAAGAAGAGAGAAAACTACAAGGAAAAGGATGAAGTAGAAATGGACATAAGTGGAGAAGAAAAAAACTGACAAAAAAAGGATGAAGAAAGACCAAGGTTATCAACAAAAATGTAGAAGAGAGGAGCTAAAGAAAGAACTATATGAGTCAAGAGTAGTTAGACGTAGTAAAAGCACAAACAAGGGTATATGACTAAAAGCACAAACAAGGGTATATGACTAAAAGCACAAACAAGGGTATATGACTAAAAGCACAAACAAGGGTATATGACTAAAAGCACAAACAAGGGTATATGACTAAAAGCACAAACAAGGGTATATGACTAAAAGCACAAACAAGGGTATATGACTAAAAGCACAAACAAGGGTATATGACTAAAAGCACAAACAAGGGTATATGACTAAAAGCACAAACAAGGGTATATGACTAAAAGCACAAACAAGGGTATATGACTAAAAGCACAAACAAGGGTATATGACTAAAAGCACAAACAAGGGTATATGACTAAAAGCACAAACAAGGGTATATGACTAAAAGCACAAACAAGGGTATATGACTAAAAGCACAAACAAGGGTATATGACTAAAAGCACAAACAAGGGTATATGACTAAAAGCACAAACAAGGGTATATGACTAAAAGCACAAACAAGGGTATATGACTAAAAGCACAAACAAGGGTATATGACTAAAAGCACAAACAGTGTACCAAGTACTGATTACTAAAATTGCGAGTTATACTACAAATAACACTGAGTTTTATTAAATTTTTTATTTTTTTGATTCAGAGCAGCTGTAACATGGGTGGGGAGTCTTGTTTGACCAAAACTTTGATGATTTAAATTCTCCACGGAATTAATATAATTAAGAACTACAAAAATATTTTTATTTAAATTTCATAAAATTAAATAAGCTGGGTAAAAAAAAAAAAAAGAAAAATTGAGCTGTTACAGTGAGAGAAAAGACTGGGTTGAAGAAAGAATAAAAGAACAGGATTCAAGAAGATAGATGGTAACTGACATTGCATTTGATTTTGGGGAGATTGTAGCTATCAAGAAAGCAAATAAATGAAAAGAAGTTCCACAGGTGGGAAGTGTAAGAAAAGAAACTGTTCAAATAGAAATAGTGGTTAAATTTTTTTTTAAAATCATATCACCTCGAGCAAGGCGGTAACACCACTGATGTGCAGGGGGCTACATAAGAGGGAAAAGATTGGTAAAGAGAAAGCCGGAAACCACATCGTAAACACCTGTTCAATAGATGTGGGTGGAGTGTGAACCCGGGCGATAGTTTAGTCTATCTATTTCAGCAGTAAAAGGCAGGGACCAACATATCAATCTAGTCAGTCAGTTAAGTGCCATACGTGATACACACTTGGGCGATCATGTCTCGAAAGAGACATGACTGACTGGGCAGAAGATTATCCCGCAGTAGGTTGCCATTGCTTTCTGCGGTAGACTGGTTGCCGACCAAGGCTATAGAACCCAATCTGTCCTGCTATTTAACCCATAACTGGAAGGAAGAGATGGATTAATACCTTTCCCAAGGGTATTTGCATGTAAGTGAATACAATGGATTCAGCTGGAATTTGAACTCGGCTCCACGGTTTCTTTTTCCGAGCCGATATCCACTGTACCACAACGTAGCATGCTTAAATTCACATGGATGGAGCACCATTGGGGGGAGGAATGGTCATACTTTTAAGTTTTCTCAATTATGCAAAATAAATTTTCTTAAACAAATTCTATTTAAAATAAATGAAGCATCTACTCAAATATGGGCATAACCTAAAAATTACACTTTAACTAATAAAAACTATATATAGATGTCTTAATTTTCACAAGTTTAAAAAGATATCTCTTTTTATAAATAAATATTTTAATACATGAAAGAAAATACCAAACATATGCTCAAAAGCTTAAAGATATAACATGAAATAAATTACTTACATAATTGGAAAATTTTTCTGTTACTGCACTGAAAGAAATTGCCCTGGAAATTTTCAGTTCATTTGAAAGAAAATGTCTTCTTTTTTTTTTTTCCTATTTAGCCATTATAGTTTGAGCTATATTCAGAAAACTAAATTTTTTCTGAATTTTTAAACTTGTGAAAATTAAGACTTAGTTAGAACCATATGACAATTTTGTGACTTGCACAACGATTAAGGCTAACAATTTTATAAATCTGTTTTTCACAAACAATATTTGTAAAATATATTTGGTAATCTGGTCACAAGTAAGAAGCTTTGAAAAATGGTTTGGATTTCTTCATTAAGATAACTTATTTCTATTTTCAATTTCTCTACTAAAATTCTCTATTCTCTACAGGATTAACTGTCATGTCAACAGAAGTAGACAGAATGAGACAGTATAGAAGAGTAATAATCTTTCAGGGTCTACAATCCTGGAAATGGTTGGTAACCTTAGCAGTCAGTCAGTAATGCAAAAACCATTAAAATGTTACTAGTTATTAACAAAATTTATGTTATCAATGGCATAAATGCTTCTACCATTCCTCCAGGGAAAATGGACATCAAAAACAGAAGATAAGTTTCTTTAATAGGATCTGTTTCCATCAAAAACAGAAAATAGAGTAAATATTTGGAATAAAATGTGTCCATAATTGAACTGGCAAAACTACAGCGGAAAGAAGCTGCTACATATTAAACATTTGGGAATTAATGACAGAAACAGATTCTTTTGTTGGCAGAAATATAAATTATTGCAATGAATCAAGAAAAATTTATTTCTGCATTTAGTGGCTGTCATTGAAATTGTTTGATTAATGCTGACTATTATTTTTTTCTTTTTTAAAAAAAGAATTTTCACCAAGATTTTTAAACAGCGATATTATCATGCAGTAAATCAAACTCGTTGATAGTTGTGCTAGCTTGAAGTCAAAAGTCATTGTGACCAAGGGTTTGAGCATCCTGGCCTTGTTCAGACTGTTGTTCCTGTCAGATAATGCACTCTCTCCCAGAAACTGTAACTAAGGTCTACTCAGCGTAGTTGCAGTATAAAACAACAGGTGGGCTCTATGAGTGTTGAACAAACAAGTGTGCCTGAGCAGGCGTCTGCAACTGGGATTAGCTAGCCACACTAGTAAACAGGTATCCTCAAATACAAGTGGCCAGCAATTAATATCGAATTCATTTTTTACCACCTACAGCCCAGAAGAAGATTTTTTAGATTTTTGGGGTTTGTATTCTAGTGGATATTAGCCTGGAATAAGAAATAAAAAAGCTGAGGTCAAATTCCAGTTGAATTTGTTGTAAATATTATTGCGAAAGGTATTAATCTATTGCTTCTCCCTCCATCTATGGGTTAAATAGCAGGACAGATTGGGATAGTGTTGTATTGTGAAATGTAGATAAACTACTTTATTACCAGAGTGGTACAACCAAGAGGTATATACAATATTTATAGTCTCTTGCAGTAGTAGGTGTTACTTCATGAAGTTCATGATAATCACAAATGGCACTTAACTGACTCACTGATTCTATATTGCTTCTACAAGGACAATAGTTTGCATAGAAATACTTGATATGTATGTTCCAGCAATAAGTTAGCACTGGAGATTTAACAGTTGTTTCTGTGATTGTCATTAAAATATTGTACCAACTAAAAGGAGTCATTAACCTGAAGAATAAAGAAACTTTTACTGAAGTCTATACATTCATTCATTATAAGGTTTTTACAGTTTTTTTGGGTTTTTTTTTTTTGCTGTTAATTTATTTATTCATTTTTTCTAGCTTAGCACCCTATTGCTGGCTTATTTAAAGCCAGAAAATATTTTCAAATTATAAATTTATTTTATTGAGATAATGATTTAGTGATACAAATCATACTAATTAACCCGTAGCTGGCAGCTAGAAAAGGTGGATTCTTACCTTTCTCAAGAATATTTGCACATAAGTGAATTTGAAATGATTTGTTTACACATTATTTTTTATCAATACTCATATTTAAATAGATTTATAATTAAACACTATTATATATTTATATCTACCGGCCTGATTATTTATAAGTTTTTGTTATGAAAATTTGTGTCATTCGGCAGGATTCGAACCTGCGACCCTTATCCACATAAGGGAAGCCACCATGTGTTATAGGATTAATTTGACGTCATTTAGACTGATTGTAATTCGTGGTCGGGAGGTCTAAGAAGTATATAATAATTTTTTATTATAAACAGAATATCTACTTAAATACGAGTATCGAACAAAAATAATGTTCAAACAAATCATTTCAAATGGTCTGTTGTTTCTAACCAGTTTCGTTAAATCTTCGTCGATTTTCGTAACATAAGTGAATGTAATAAACTCAATGAGAATTGAAACTTGGTTTTCCATTCAACAATTCTGAGCCATAATCCACTGAATCATTTCCACAGCACCTGGTATTCTCAAGCGGTTGCTCATCTAAGTATTGACCAAGTTTGACTTTGCTTAACTTAAAGTGATTAAAATGTAGAAGATCTGATTTTTATACATGGCGATCATGGTTCTTAACAACTACCTATCCTTTTCAACTCTGATAATTTTATGATCTTCATCAAAATTCTGTAACACTTCAATCAAGATAGCATTAAACTTAATAAATTAATTTTACTGAAGCTTGTATATTCATTATCTATAAATAAAAGCCATGGGTGAAAAAAACATGACTGACATCAGTTTGGAAATGGGAATCAGTAGCATACCTTTTCACACTAATGCCCTTTGAAAAGGCATGAGTTCATTTCATCTATCCAGCTATAGCAGGTTAGACTGCTACTTGCATTGGGTGAACCAAATTTAGAAGAACTAATCGGAGTTCAAAAATCATAGGGAAGGCAATTGGAAAAAACTCTAGTCTTTCCAAAGAAGTCACAACAATTTATAAAGGATAAAGACACACCTGTGAAGAACCATGATTTTGTATATTCTGAATGGAAATCATATCAAAAATAGAAAAGTAAAAATAAAAAGGCATGAAACAAATTTACAAGGTAAATTATAAAAGTTTTTTTGTGATACAAAACTCAAAGAATTTACCTTCTTTATTCAATTTAGATATAAGTTTCAACCTATTATTTTTCTGACAAGGTTCAATGATTAAGTAATTCATTTTTCATGGCTTATAAACCCTTTGCAGGTTAATTAAAGCCAGAAAATATTTTTAGATTGTAAGAAAATTTTTTGGTGGGGAGGAGATAATAGTTTAGTAATATGTCATACTAATTAACTCATAGTAGGGTGGGGAGAGAAATGGCAGATTTATTTTTTTCCAAAGAGTATTTGGGTGCTAAGTAAATATTATGAACCGATAAGGAATTGTAACATGGCCCTCCAGTTAACAATTCCAAACCATTATTCATAATGTATTCCCAAGTGATCAGCCATCTAGGTAATGACTAGATTTGACATTGCTTAATGTTAATAATCAGATGAGAACCTGTGTTTTAACATGAAGACACACTTCTAATCCAGTCTGAAAATTTGCATCTTGTATTGTTTGGACTTGGTGAATTTTCCTTAATATTTTGGAATATAATTACATTTATATTGTTTACAATTTTCTATATTTATTTAAGAGTGTGCAGTAACAGTGATATGTGTGGGTATAGAAATCAACACTGTGTGGTGACAGGCAGTTTCAAACCAAAGCCAAACTAGGAATATACAAATTACAAACTGAGCTTGTCTCTGTTTACATCATCATTTGCACTTTTTCTTTTATCTTTTAACTAAACACCACAAATTGCTACAAAACAAAACATTAGTAAAAAAAAAAATTCAAGTCTTATTCTCAAATAGTCTCATCAGATTGAGACTTTTATATGGATGCAATGCACGGTACTAAACTTGTTTGGAAATATAAGCTGTCAGCGACATGGCTTTAAGCAAATTAAACCTGTAAGTTTTAGTGAGGACCATTCTTTCTTCAAACCTTGTGGACTGGCACCACAGAATCACAAGGAACTGTATCAAATAACAGAAACCATGTCAATCGAGGACTTTCAATGAGAGTAGCAATTAAAATGGATATCACGTTTAACTTGAGATAATAATGACATCAAGATATGGACATTCCACACTAACTGAAACAAAAATTTAGAAAGAAAACTGCCATCAGTACTGGAAAAAGTAATAACAGTTACTAGATTTGAGAAATATATTTTCCTGAAAAATTGTTTTAAAGAGGAAAATTTAAATTTCAACTGAAATAACATTGGCTGCTCTGTCAATGAATGCCAAATGTTTCCTTGTAAGGAAATGGCTACCATTACCAATAATCTTGGACAGGACCTTAGTGAGTCTTCAAGATAAGGAAATGGACATTCTGTGAACTAGTTATAGTAATCAGATTGTGAGATACTAGGATTGGATAAGAGAATGAAGAGTCTAAGGATAATACGATAGAAAGCTTTTATTTTTATTTTTTTAATTGTATCACCCCGAGCAAGGTAATGTGCAGGGGGCTACATAAGAGTAAAAAAGAAATTAGATAGGAGAGTAAAGAAAAAAAGAAAAACGAACCAGTTAAAGATGGGAATATAGGTGTGATGACAGTTACAAAGGTGGAGAGAAAGGAAAAGATATACAGGGTGGTGTAGAAAGAACTAGTCAAGTAGTTAAGAGATGGGTATTGACATTGCATTTAAATTACTGGAGGTTGTAGCCATCAGAAAAGCAAGAATATGGAAGTGAGTCCCACAGGTGGGAAGTGCGAGAAAAGAAGCTGAAGGAGTAGTTGTCTGCATTTGTTTGAGTTAACTGTGGAATGGGGGAGACCCAGTTGCCAGTCTGGTTGCACAAGTAAACACCTGTTGCAGGAGCACCAGTGACTTAAGTTTATTGGAGCAAAAGCCAAGATAAATGGGAGGATAGGAAAAACAAAGAATAAATCTTGCTATAGTGGGTGGGTGGATTGAAAGTGTGGGACGGGAAAGGGTAAAGTCTTCTAATAGCAAATGGGTTGATGTTTAATAGTGGCAGAAGAGAAGATTAAGAAAAGATAGTGGGTGTTTATGATTGTAATAGAGAGCTTACAATGAGGGGGTTTTGTAGAATGGGGGAGATAAAATATCAGTAGGTGAGAGGTGATGCATTAGAGAAGAACAAATGATTGATGAGATCATACAAAAGGAATGAGGGAATGGTCAAGTTCTAAGAGTCTGAAAGAAAGTCTGATTGAGGTCAAAGTAGTCTGGAATTAATGACTGAAGTGATTAAAAGAAAAAATTGAAGAAAAAAACAAATGAATAGGAAAACTAAGAGAAGTCTGATATGGGAATATTTGCTAAACACAAATGACACAAGGCCAAATAAAAAATGGAAATATTAAAAGAAAAAAATGTTATGTTAATGTTTCAAGTAAGAAGTCTTGCCTGTCTTGAAAATTAAATTCTAGGCTTTTTATAAGGGCTTGAACACTAAGCACAGGTACCAAGGAAATGTATACCCAGCCATGAGGCAGGAAACTAATTGCACTAATGGTGATCTATTTTATTTTTTGTGAGGGTAAGTAGCATGCATTAATTTGTTATAGGTAAGAACCTATAACTAGGATTTTTTAAAAGTCTGTGCTTACTACTTGATTTAATTTATTTGTAGTAACCTATGGTTAATATCATTTTAAAAAAAAAACTATGTTTAATATTGTATTGTTAGGAAATCTATGACTAATGATTTTTAGAAATCTGTGATTACAACTATCTCTGATCAAAGCCAGATTTTTTGTTTATAAACCTGAGTCAAACTAGTTTTTTTGGTTCAGAAAACTGAGTAATACTTGATTTTTTTTATTTAAAAATCTATGAGTAATGCCAAATTTTCCACTTTATATACCTATGAGCAATGCCAAATTTTCCACTTTATATATGAGTAATGCCAGACTTTATACCTATGTGGCCAGATGTTTTTATACCTATGAGTAATGCCAGATGTTTTTATACCTATGAGTAATGCCAGATGTTTTTATACCTATGAGTAATGCCAGATGTTTTTATACCTATGAGTAATGCCAGATGTTTTTATACCTATGAGTAATGCCAGATGTTTTTTTACCTATGAGTAATGCCAGATGTTTTTTAATACCTATGAGTAATGCCAGATGTTTTTAATACCTATGAGTAATGCCAGATGTTTTTTAATACCTATGAGTAATGCCAGATGTTTTTTTAATACCTATGAGTAATGCCAGATGTTTTTTTAATACCTATGAGTAATGCCAGATCGTTTTTTAATACCTATGAGTAATGCCAGATGTTTTTAATACCTATGAGTAATGCCAGATGTTTTTTAATACCTATGAGTAATGCCAGATGTTTTTTTAATACCTATGAGTAATGCCAGATGTTTTTTTTAATACCTATGAGTAATGCCAGATGTTTTTTTAATACCTATGAGTAATGCCAGATGTTTTTTTAATACCTATGAGTAATGCCAGATGTTTTTTAATACCTATGAGTAATGCCAGATGTTTTTTTAATACCTATGAGTAATGCCAGATGTTTTTTTTAATACCTATGAGTAATGCCAGATGTTTTTTTTTAATACCTATGAGTAATGCCAGATGTTTTTTTAATACCTATGAGTAATGCCAGATGTTTTTTTAATACCTATGAGTAATGCCAGATGTTTTTTTTTAATACCTATGAGTAATACCAGATGTTTTTTTTTAATACCTATGAGTAATGCCAGATGTTTTTTTAATACCTATGAGTAATGCCAGATGTTTTTTTAATACCTATGAGTAATGCCAGATGTTTTTTTAATACCTATGAGTAATGCCAGATGTTTTTTTAAATACCTATGAGTAATGCCAGATGTTTTTTTTTTAATACCTATGAGTAATGCCAGATGTTTTTTTTTAATACCTATGAGTAATGCCAGATGTTTTTTTTTTTAATACCTATGAGTAATGCCAGATGTTTTTTTTTAATACCTATGAGTAATGCCAGATGTTTTTTTTTTAATACCTATGAAGTAATGCCAGATGTTTTTTTTTAATACCTATGAGTAATGCCAGATGTTTTTTAATACCTATGAGTAATGCCAGATGTTTTTTTTTTTATACCTATGAGTAATGCCAGATGTTTTTTTTTTTTATACCTATGAGTAATGCCAGATGTTTTTTTTTTATACCTATGAGTAATGCCAGATGTTTTTTTTTTTTATACCTATGAGTAATCCTGGAAGTTAAGACCATATTTTTTTTTCATTTATTTTCTTGCCTTAAAAATACCCTTAGGTTTTATAGAAACCTATGATTAGTACTTGATTTTATTTTATTGATACCAGATTTTATGGTGGGCAATAATGGGTTAAAGAGAATACTGGAATCAGGACTGAATGGGTTCATAGAAAGCAAAAAAGTGAAAAATAAAAAAAAATTTAGAAAGAAAATGAAAGTATTCAAGAGATTAATGACAGAAAAAGAAGAAAATTAAGAGCAGCAGGGATGAAAAACAAAAAAAAAGAAGAGTTAATGAAGAAAATCTTTGAGAAAGTGTGGATTAAATGCAAGGTGTAGGTGAGGAAACAGATTAAAGGAAGAAAACTATAAAAGAAATGATGGAAAAAATACAAGATAAAAAATGCCTAAAAATTAGATAAAAAAATAAAGGAGAATAAAGAAAATATATAAAGAAGAAAAGAAAAGAAACACAACTTGTAAATTTTACAGAAAGAATGAAAACAGCAAAATGAAAAGCAACAAAAAATATATTTGGTTTGTATTGAACAATCATGATGATTCTGACAGGAGCCAAGATCAATCCATTTGTAAGAATATGGCGATGTTGACAGTGGCAACCAACTAACAGTGTAGGACAAGGGGAGAGGAGTGCCCTGTAGTTTTATGATATTTCTCCAATCAGGGGACAAGAGAGTGAGAAGTGCTGTGTATAGGACTCCAGAATATTCAATAGCTCTATTGATTGGGTGCTTAACCTCATGCAAATAAAATCAATGAAAATGACAACAGTCAACTAGGCATTCCATTGTTATGCTTATGTCTTCTTTTGATAACTTTTCACCTAACAAGAGAAATGGATTTAATGCAATTGTTCCTGGAAAATCTAACCATCATGGTGAAGAACACATTTGTATTAAATCCTTACTTTTGTTACCAATGTTACAACTCTTAACACTGCTACCATTAGGTCCAATTCTTTCCATTATTATGCTTTTCTTATAATTAGTACTATTATTATATACAATTTAATGATCAACCTTCTGTGGTAGAGTGAGCTCCAAAGTGAAGGTCCATCACTTTAGGTCCTGGGCATAACAGTAAACTGCATCCGGCAGCAAGGCCTCTGATTAGAAGGTTGTGAGGAGCATGGAACCACCTCTTAATTGCTGTTTTTCCCAGGTCCACCCTGACCCGGAGTGGTAGCACCTGTTAGGGTCTCAGCTATGGGCAAATAGTTAAATCCCAAACAGGGGTCAAAACACTATGAAAGTATAAAAATGCTTTTATAGAAATACTAGCAGTATAGCCCAACGTTGCTCAGGTGCAATGAAAGCTTTAAAACTAATCCATGGTCCTGGAGCTCGGACGCTTTGGACGTTGGCACGAAAGACTAAAAAGCAATAGATGTTTCCAGTTAAAGCGAAATCGTAGACTGAAAGAAAAATGAATGGATGTAAGTCAAATTTTGATTTCCTGGTATCGATATGAAATAAGTTTTTTTTCATCGTAAACTGAATTTTGAAGGCTAAAAAAGTCCTGAGTAAATGGTATCATGACTGAGACTAAGAATTACAATTATACCTACTTAGAGCCAAACCCAAAGCAAAAACTAAAATAAAAGGGCTGAGAAAAATACAGATATACAGGCAGATAAACTGGCACACACACAAACATCTTGCCTTTTATTTTTATATATATATATATAATCGATTTTCTGCACTATTGTAAGAACTGCAACCTTGAAACTTCTGAATATTATTTCTTATGTGTTTGTCTATAAGTGTATCAAATTTGATTAAAATTGGACCACTCCTTCTATAACCCAATTTTTTCGATTATCAATTTTCGATATTTATCAGGGGTACCTCAACACAAAACCTAGCTAATAACACTTTCAAACGCTTATAGTACAACTATGTAAATTTTTAAGAAAATCGGTTCAGCCGTTTTGGAGTCTATAGGTAATGGAGACACACATACGCACACAAAGTTCCATTTATAAATAAGTTTAGATTTAGATTAGATATATACATAAAAATAGATTTTTATAGATATTTTTGAAGAAAAAATTATTACAACACATTTATGAAGGAAAAAAATTCTCAGTAAAACATTTTTGAATAAAAAAACTAGAATACATTTTCAGTTTTCAAAAATAAAAAAGAACAAAATTTCTGTTAAACTCTGACTAAATTAACCTTCTCACTATAACCAAACATTAAAAAAGTACTTTAAAACCCCACCTTTTTGGCATTAAATGATCCACAGAGGTTGATATGCTGTTAAGCAAAACTCACTCACCATCACTTTAAAAATAACTGAAAAAAGTAAAAACTCAGAAAAAATATTGTGTAGATGCTGAAAAGATTTTTTTTGATGCTATAATTTTTTTTAGCAGATAATATCTTCAGTTCCTTATTTGATGAAGCATTTTTTTCATTTTTAAGGATATCTTTTAATCTTGTTTTGGTTAGTTTGAATAGTTCACACTTCAGTTCTGCACAAGACTATTAGATTTATAGCTGACCAACTAATAGATGCAACGTATTTTTCTAAAACCATTTCTTGATTTCTTTGACTAAATTTTGGGATTAATGACCTGGGGGTTTATATCTGCAAAAATCTGTTGGGTAGGGAGCTCTCACTTGAATCTCCAAACCATTCTTACAAGTCTCTCCATTTCTTTGTACTCATCTCAGTCAGCTATCTCTTCTTTCTCTGTGATTCCTCTTCCTCTCATGACTATTGCATGCTAGATAGTATTTCTGATAATATAGATAAAGCCATCTTCCAATATTCATTTACAAATATATTTGTGTTTGGTAACTTTAATGCTCATCATGCCAAGTGGCTTAAACACTCTGTCATGGACCTTTCTGGCATCCAAACCCTAAACTTTTCAATCTCTCATGCAAGTTGTGAACTTCCCCAGTCATCATTTCTCCAGTAACATTGAAGAACAGGCTTCTCTTCTAGATCTTTTCTTGACCTCTATCACTGACTGCTGTCTTGCTATTCAGCATTGCCCTAATGTCAGATCTGATCTCATGGTAGTATCTGTAAACATCTATTTTCATTGCCACATCAACCAAGAATATCATACTAACTGATTTTTCTGTTATTAACATACAGATTTAGGCTCATTCCATGATTTCTTTCGTGATGTCTCTTGGAATTAAGTTTTTAATCTTCCTGTGCAAAAAATAACCTCTGAGGTTTCCTTTTGGGTGAAAGCCAACATTGATGCTTTCTTTTCAGCAAGGAGATTGCAAGTTAAATCTCATTCATCTCCTTGATTCGTGCCTCCATGCTCAGCTGCTATAACCCACAGGAATCACTTTTATCCAGCTTTACCAAAGTGACACATCTGATTACAATTGATGTCTCTTTGTCTATGCTTGTAATGGGTGCAAATGTGTCCTAAATGAAGCAAAGTTATTGTTTGCTGATAGAAGGAAACAATGTATAGCAAGTATGGTTCTATAGATTATCAGCAACTCTGCAAGAATATATTGAACAAGAGCAAATCTTCAATCCCTCCTCTATTCAATCAATTCAAAGTCCTGACCTTGACAGCCAACAAGGTTCTTTTCCAATTCCATTTGACTCATCTGAAGTACCCACACCTGATTTCCCACCTAAAAAAAATCTCTATTGAGTGATATGTGCATAACACCGATCTCTTGATCTGATATGTGCATAACACCGATCTCTGATCATTTCTAAATTAGACAAACATAAGGCAAGTAAATGGTATCCCAACCATCATCCTAAAGAACTATGGCCCTAAGCTGGCCTTCACAACTATTCCTACTTTCTAGCTTGTTGGAAGACTTCCTCGTTGTTCCTGTCTTTAAGAACTCTGGAGAAACTTCTGATCTTTCTATCACCCTATTAGTTACATACTTCCTTTTGGCAAAGTATTTAAGGCTCTTGTCAATGCTGAAGTAGTTAAGCATCTCTCATGAACTACCGTCTGACAAACAATATGGTTTCTGTTTTGCTAGGTCTAATTTCTTTTCTTTTACTTCCTGCCTGTGGAACTTCCGTTTGTTTATTTGCTTCTCTGATAATTACAATCTTCAAAAATTTAAATGCAACATCAATCGTCAGCTTTTTTTTTTTGAATCCTGTTTGTCTTTTATTCTTTCTTCAATACCCATTGAACCTAGTCTTTCCTCTCACTTTCACTCTCTGTAACTCACAGTGTACTAGCAGCATTCCTATCTTGCTTGGGTTGAAATGATTAAACAATTATTTCAGCAAACTTACTATTTTTTACTTATTTAAATAATTCAGTCCTGTTTTAAGAGTAGAAAAAGACAGCTAAAGTTCCTGAGATATATAATGAGGAAGAAGAGATTTGAGAATCTGGTACTCACAGGTCAGATAGTGGGGAAAAAACAGTGGAAAGCAGCCTGGAACATACTTGACAGGCTTGAGCAAGTGGATAGCAGTGGGGTTTTGGTGGGTTAAAAAAAGAAAGCATGTTATGAGCCACCAGGGATAGGGAGGCGTAGAAGGCTATGATCACGTGTGTCCTGAAGGGACATGGCACATAGAAGAAGAATTAACTTGACCAAAGTGACAGATGTGATCCTACAAAAAAAAAATGCTGAAAATTCAATGGACAGAACATGCAAACAAGGAAGAAGTTTCAAGCAAAATAAAAACAAAAAAATTAATGCTTAAATCTAGAAAGAGAAAACTGAAATTTATAGGACATGTGACGACAACAAAGGGCTTAAAGATTTTAATACTCACAGGTCTTATTAAAGGTACAGAAATTTTAATACTTGAAAGACTTTAAGGATAAGAAAGAAATGTCAAGTAATTTTATTTACACTGTTCAGAGGCTTACAGCCATATCACGTTGAATACACCTGTTCTCACTCGATCACTGAAGTTAAGCAATGTTGAGCATGGTCAGTACTTAGATGAGTGACTGCTTAGGAATACTAGGTGCTGTAAGCGTATGGTGACGGATGTGCGTTGTGGTGTAGTGGATATTGGCTCGGAAAGAGAAATTGGTGAGCCGAGTTTGGATTCCAGTTGAATACCCTGCATTCACTTAAGCACTGGTACCCTTAGGAAAGGTATTAATCCACCCCTTCCCTTCAGTTATGGGTTAAATAACAGGATAGGACTTGGGGACCCTGCCCTTAAAAACAAATCCCAATGAATCTTGATACTCAAAAAGAAAGAAGTATTACTAGATACAAAACTTATATAAAAACAACAATAAATTGTTGAAAGGAAAAGGTATTACCAGCAAAAAATAAATAAAAATTTAGTTGGCAAGAAATGACCTGCCGGGGTTGATATGCCATAAAAACAAAACCAACCAACCAACATTGTTCAGACTGTTGCTCTCATCTTCGTTGTTATATTCACAACATTTCAGCCATTATATACTCTGACCTTCTTCAGGTGTTTGGAATTTTGAACTGAACTCTTTATTGTGATCACTTGGGTAGAGTGTTCTCATTCCATGAGTCATGCCACTTCCAGATGTTTTAGTTATCTCTATTTACCCTGGCTTGATTTATCAACAACAGCCATCTCAGAAATACAGAAATAGCAAGTAACTTAATGAATTTGTGTAAATGGACAAAATCAGAAGGAGTAACAGGGATAGTCAAGGGTTAAAATTTACTGAGAACAACAAGATAGGAAGTTGTGGCGTGCCATGATCACCAACATTTTGAAGGTGCACAGCTCATAAAACAAATATTATTTAGTATGATTCTTAGTGATGGTATCCATATTATTTAGTATGACTTGGTGATGGTATCCATATTATTTAGTATGATTCTTAGTGATGGTATCCATATTATTTAGTATGATTCTTAGTGATGGTATCCATTATTTAGTATGATTCTCCATGGTATCCATATTATTTAGTATGATTCTTAGTGATGGTATCCATATTATTTATATGATTCTTAGTGATGGTATCCATATTATTTAGTATGATTCTTAGTGATGGTATCCATATTATTTAGTATGATTCTTAGTGATGGCATCTATTATTAGTAGTATGATTCTTAGTGATGGTATCCATATTATTTAGTATGATTCTTAGTGATGGTATCCATATTATTTAGTATGATTCTTAGTGATGGTATCCATATTATTTAGTATGATTCTTAGTGATGGTATCCATATTATTTAGCATGATTCTTAGTGATGGTATCCATATTATTTATATGATTCTTAGTGATGGTATCCATATTATTTAGTATGATTCTTGATGGTATCCATATTATTTAGTATGATTCTTAGTGATGGTATCCATATTATTTAGTATGATTCTTAGTGATGGTATCCATATTATTTAGTATGATTCTTAGTGATGGTATCCATATTATTTAGTATGATTCTTAGTGATGGTATCCATATTATTTAGTATGATTCTTAGTGATGGTATCCATATTATTTAGTATGATTCTTAGTGATGGTATCCATATTATTTAGTATGATTTTAGTATGGTATCCATATTATTTAGTATGATTCTTAGTGATGGTATCCATATTATTTATACGATTTTATGATGGTATCCATAATATTTTAGTATGATTCTTAGTGATGGTATCCATATTATTTAGTATGATTCTTATGATGTATCCATATTATTTAGTATGATTCTTGAAATGGATGTATCCATATTATTTAAAGATCAGTGATGGTATCCATATTATTTTAGTATGATTCTTAGTGATGGTATCCATATTATTTAGTATGATTCTTATGATGGTTCCATATTATTTAGTATGATTCTTAGTGATGGTATCCATATTATTTAGTATGATTCTTCTTAGTGATGGTATCCATATTAGGTATGATTCTTAGTGATGGTATCCATATTATTTAGTATGATTCTAGTGATGGTATCCATATTATTTAGTATGATTTCTAGTGATGTATCCATATTATTTAGTATGATTCTTAGTGATATCCATATACACAAGTTTTTAACTATTGGATGTTGTAATCAACAACCAGTTGTGAAAAAGAATTATTTTGAAATATTATGATCATTATAATTATTATATTATGATCATTATAATTATTTTATGCATTTAATGTTCTTTCTTGCCTTCAAAACCTATTCTTGTTTTGTTTTCATGCTCTTTTAGACAAATGTACTATTAATATTTCATTGTTATTGTAAATTACATCTAAATATTTAAATGGTTTATTTATATATATATATATATATATATATATATATATATAAATCCAGGTGAAGAGAACCAATAGTTTTACAATTTCGAGTTCTTTTCTGGCATTTACTTTTTGTTTTTTTTTGTTTTTATAAAAGTGCCCAATACAATAAATATTGTTAACCTTTCACTTAAAACTTTCTTGCTGCTTACATATTGCATCTATGGTATTCTCACCATTTTTCTGTAGAGCATATTTGTCTTTTGATCTGTGAAGAAATTGTTCTGCATTCATTCTTATATAGAAAGACTGATATTCCATATTAGTTTAATATTCATGTCCAGTCAATACTTAGATGAGTGATCAAATGTGTATCGTAAGTAACCTCCTACAATCCAAAATGCTTCAGCTTTAAATAATCCTAAGGGGGTGATAAACCATAAAACCAATCAATTCACCCACTACTCTTGCTTTCAATATTCTCTATGACACTTCCCAGAAATTTCGGTTGTCTCCTATTTTAAGTACAAATTGCCGTCTGGTATCTATTTTTCTCAAAACTTCCTGTTTTTACCGAATAAATTTTCTTTGTGGGTCTCAGTATTTATCACTGGAACCACATTAAGACATTTTTTTTATTTGTGAGGAGGTTGCTTATCATTTGCTGCTTTGTAGGAAATTAGAGACTCCATAGTAAATTACTATGAAAGTATTTATAGAAAAGGCACAGAGAGGAAACCTTACAGCAGTGGAAAAGTGGAGTGAATAGCTGGGGCACTTGACCATATGTTAAAAAAAATTGACAAATACTTTTTAAAACCTTAAAAATTAAGCTTTTATTTTAACAGTGTGATAAATTTTATCATGGTATATTAGTTGTATTTATTATCTGGCTATTATTATTTTAAAGCATGTGCATTTCAATACGAGACTAATTCTATTAAATTAATGCTGGAGACCAAATTATGCTTCATTCATTTTACATGAAATATTTGGTGCATTAATAAATTCATTTATTTGGTAATCAAAATACATTAGTGGTTTTTATTTATTCTTCCTACACATTTTAATCTACCTATGATTGTGTGTTTCAGATTGTTTGTTCAGCTTTTTTCACTTTACGAAAATACTTATATTTGTATTCTCTGCGCAATCTTCTCAATTTCCCAAATCATTATTCTGAAATCACTGTTTATATAACCCAGGATATCACAAGTCAACTTTATTAGATAAATATGTCAAAATTTTTATGGACTCTAATAAGTAGATGTACAGTGGCCATGCAAACATGGATTGTAGAAAAAGAAAATTTAACAATCTTACTCATATTTTAATGATGATTGCTGATAGAGATACAATTCAAACACAATGTTTGGCATTTTTTTAAAAAATCTATTTTCTGCACTAAAAATGAAAATATTTCAGGTGTTGGGGAACAAAATTTGGTGACTTTTGACCTAAAAACTTTTAGCTTATATATTTTCAATTTATGAATCAGAAAAAAAAGATTCTTAGGAATTAATGCAAGTATTATTCTTATATGCCATGTCCTTTCAAGACTTTGGCAATTATTTGTTCTGCACATTCTTACTCTCTTTTGTAGCTCTTTGGCTATCTGTCCTAAATCCTGTACTGTTAACAGTTTGCACAAGCTCATTAGGTAGGTTGTGTATTGTTTTGTCTGTATCTCCCTTGTATTCCTGTGACAAATTTTCTAAGAGCGCTTTCCTCATTATTTAGCTTAGACTTTTGAAATTTTTTTTTTAATCATTTCACCCCGAGCAAGGCAGAAACGCCACTGATGCGCAGGGGGTTACATAAATGTAAAAAGATTAATTAGAAAAGAGTGAGGAGTACAAGCTAGTTAGAAAGGAACAATAGAAAGCTGAGAAAGCAGGTGCAATGGCAGATACATAGGCGGAGAGAAAGTGAAGGTTATACAGGGGAGGGGAGAGAGCTAGAGTCCAGTGGTTAGTAGATGAGTATTGACATTGCATTTAAATTACTGGAGGTTGTAGCCATCAGAAAAGCAAGAATATGGAAGTGAGTCCCACAGGTGGGATGTGCGAGAGAGGAAGCTGCAGGAGTAGAATTGTCGTCTGCATTTGGCTAATCTGACTGTGAATGGGTGGGACCCAGTTGCCAGTCTGGTTGCACGGGTAAACACCTGTTGAGGAGGCATCAGTGACTTAAGCTCATCCGAGCAGAAGCCATGAAAGTATTTATAGAAGAGACAGAGGGAGGCCACATTTCGACGATGGAAAAGTGGCTGCAGTCGAGTCGCCAGATCAGTACCTATCACATTACAGACTCTACTTTGGAGCTTGTCAAGAACACTGAGGAGAACGGCAGAGGCACCTGACCATAAATGGCAGCAGTACTCCATGCATGGACGGATGGTTGATTAGTATATGGTAAGTATAAGTGTCCTTTAAATTTAAATTTCCTTGAAACAACTTCATTGATCCCAAGTTCGGTTAATGGTATTCTCAGCATCCACATTGTTATATTATTTACATTGTTTGAACTGTTGATTTCATCTTTGTTGTCATATTCAAAACATTTCTGCCATTGTACACTTTGACCTTCTTTGGATTTCAAACCAAACCCTTTATTTTATTCATGGGGGAGATTGTTCTAGTTCTATTTGCCATGCCTCTTCCAGATATGTTTCAGATGCTCCCTTAGTAACTAAACTCTCCAAGCTTTTTTTCACCTCTGCTATTGAACTAAAAACTTTTTAGAATAAGTAACTGGAATACTTCAACCAATGCTTTTTGTCTCAAGGGCGCATGACCCAAAAGTGTTATGACTTCATCTCAGAAATATAGACAAAACCACGTTTCTGCTGCTTCACAATCTCTTCCTCTGTAAGGAGATTGTTCAGCATAATCATTGGCTATGTTATGTAAAAGACTTACTAATGTTAAACTGCAGAAAATAATTGCAGATGCTTTTACTATAGAAAGTCTATATAAATGACTTTACTATAAAATACAATGAAAATCAAGGGAAAAAAAACAAAGAATGAAAACGATCTACTGTGATAGATTAAAGTTTATGAAGAACACAAACATTGGAAAAATGCTGTAAGTGTAACAATCAGTTAAGTGCCATACCTGATACACACTCGGGCAACCATGTCTGTTTCGATCGATGATTGACTAGGCAGAAAATTTTCTTACTATAGGTTGCCAACCAAGGCTACAGAATCCAAGCTGTCTTGCTGTTTAACCGATAGCTGGAGGGAGAAGTGACAAATCAATGCCTTTCCCAATGGTATTTGCATGTAAGTGAATGGAGCAAATTCAACTAGAATTTCAACTCAACTTGCCAATTTCTCATTCCGAGCCAATATCTACTTCACTACATTGCACAAAGTAAATAATTCTTCTTAAAATTACATGTTAATATCATCAACTGTAATGGATTTTTCAGTTACATACTTGTAAAACTCCAAATCTCTGACAAAAAATGAAAAGTTTGTAGTTCAATATAATAGGATTCCTTCAGATTAAATAGAATAATATGCATGTATATCGCGTGATAGTTACATAAGATTCTAGAGACTTTAGTTTGTTTTTTAGCTATGTACCCATGATGTCAGATTTATAGAAAAATTGATGATATATATATATTTACATCGTCTTTACGGTATTAGGATGTTCCAAAAAAAAAAAAAAAATTACATATTTCACTATGAATTATGAGTCAATTAAACCAAAGTAGAATAAAAGTTGAATGATAGAAAACTACCTAGAATTAATATAGTGTTTCTTTCAGTGTTTAATCTTTGTGCTCGCAAAAACAAAAATGGGATGTCAAAAGGGCAGTTTATTCCTTTACATTATTATTACTGTATTACACATCTTGTAAGACTAACAGCCGAGATTAATATAATAGTCCTAATGAAAAGCACATAATCTGTTTGACAATATTTAACTGAAAATTCCTGTAAGTGCATTTATGAATATTTCAGACTTCTTTTCTTCTTTCTGCATGAAAGGAATTTCTGTTTTAAGGAATTGGTTAATTCCTTAAAACAGTTTTTAACTGTGGCCCAAGAAAATTATCTAGAACATTTCTTTTCACGTACTTTCAATTTAAACGCATTGTCAATCACCATCTTCTGTTTTCCTGAAAGTTGTTCCTTTATTGTCCTTTTCCTCCCTTCTCATCATTAAAGTATTCTCATTTTCTTTCACTCTCAGTAACCCGTATTTTCTAGTGAAATTATCGCCTCGGGTTTAGGGTGAAAATATTAGAAAAAAAGAATGCTTTATATCTTTCCTGATACAATCCAGAAAAGATTTGAGAAACTGTTTCAACTCAGAAGAAAGCCTGTAAAAGACCAACACTTATTCAAAGATACAAATCATCCACTTCAACCTGAACTAATACTTTTGAAAATATTTATACAGTTAGTGAAAGTTTGGAAAAAGTGCACAGCAACAGCTTATAAAACAAAATTCCATTAATCTGATCAAAGTTATTGATCTCTGCTCTTAACTTGATCAAGCTTAATAGACTGATTTTTCTATATGCGTGATCAGAATAGTTATTTGTTCTTCATTTTTTTCTTGTGTATATGAACAAATAGAAAATAGCGGCAGGACAGATTATGTCTGGGTGAAAAAAAAAACTGTTTAGAATTTTGGCTGAGACCAGATTAGGAACGTGAGTCAGGTTTGTTTAGTGCCTTCAAATTGCAATATCTATGTTTTTTCTTTGAAAACCAATCTGTCAAATTTCAAAACTTAATGAGAGGTTTGTTAGTCTCATAATTTACAGTTTATTGAAAATTCGAGACTGAATAAAAACAGGGAAAGAGAGAGAAATGAAAAAGAAAGTTACATGAAAAGAGAAACAGAAAACAACAAAAGGGGGAAAAAAAAATAATTGTATATAGGAGAATAGAACAAATGTGACAAAATTCTAAAAAGAAAATGTGAAGACATTGGACAAAAAGGGGGGGAAAAAAGAAACAAGAAAAAAATCACTGGAAGGGAGAAAAGGAAATAAGAAAAAAGAAAGTCAAAAAGAAGGATGAATAAAGAAAGAGGTAGGGAGAAGAAGAAAAAAGGTGGGAAAAGAGGGAAGGAGAAAGATGTGGGAGGGAGAGCATGGTAGGGAGGGCCGAAGTATATTGAAGTGGGTAAATAAGAGAAAAAAAAACAAGGAAGAATAAAAAAAAATATACTTCATTCACCATGCCAATTATGATTGAAAGGAAAGAATGATTAAGGAAAGATATATCAGAATTGATAAGAGGGAATGATAGATACAAAGATTAAAAAAAAATATAATAAAAGATTGAAAAGAAATATAAGGAAGCTAATATGAAAAAACAAATCTTGGATATTATTGGATTCAAAAGACAATTTTACTCATTGGTTTTTCTTTTGTGGCCATTTGTTTCTACATGCATATAAGACATGATAGATTTTGACAAATTATAATTATACTTTATCAATAAGGTAAATTTCATCTTATTCTATAAAGGAACTATTGAATAAATTTCCTTTTTCTCTCTCTCTTCCATTCTTCCTTTTTCTCTTTTTGAAATGGCTACCATGGCCAAAGCAATTACAGAAAATCAACTGATGAATTTAGATTCCAATTTAGAATACGTGTCTTTCCTCTTAAAGTTGGTCTATGAAAAAAGGGGGAAAAATGTAAAAGAAAATTCTATAAAATCAAGAAAGAAAAGCATATCAGAAAATCTAAATGATTTTATAATTTCTCTTCCCTGCATGACTTGCCTATATTACATCATTTCCTGCACAATCCTTGAAATCAAATATGCAACAAATTTACAAAATTGTTCAGTCTGATTTTATGCAGGGTTTTATATATAATGATATTAATAATAATAGCCAGACTAGCAAATGTTCAGATAAGCTTCATTCTTTAGTTCCAGCAATTCTGAGTTTTACTGCTAGAACATGCCATATCATGCCACTTCCACAGTGTCAAATCATTTTCATTTCCTCCATTTGCTAGGTCTGCTGCTAGGAAAGTTGATTCACTGTGACATGCTAGACAATTTTTCTAGCCTGGATCTATCCTACAAATTTATAAATCTACTATCCATTTATGTTTTGAATATTGCTGTCACATATGGTCTAGTGCTCCTGTTACATATTTACAGGTTCTTGACAAAGAAGAATCTGCAATATCATTGGTCCTGACATAACATCTCAGCTTCAGTCACTGCTGTAATGTGGCTTCCTGTTCTGTTTTTTATAAATAGTTTTATGGTAATTATTCTGATGAACTTTCCTCTATAGTAGAGTTTATGAATTTAAGTGCTGTATTAGATTGGAAGGGCATCTGAGTGTGGTGTAATGGTTAGCAAGCTCATCTCGCTAGAATCATTATAACTGAGTAGTGAGTTCAATCATCGCTGGGTGCCCCTTACTTTTCAGCCATGTGTTACGTCTAAGCTATGCTTAGAAAATCAACTCCCATAAGGTTTGGGGGTTGGGTGCAGGGCTAACAACCCTGCCCCATAAAAAAAAGTTTGTTACGGAAACAGCAAAAATGCTGCCTTACACACCATTAGGAAAAGTTTTTTTATTTATTAGATTGGTTGAAATGGTTAGATGTAACTGGAAGTTCTATGTTAAGTTTTTCTTGAATTTCTCTCTAGTGAAAATCTCTTCTGGATTTTTTTCTTTGTTTTTATTATCACAGCATTTTTGGTTGTTATACTGTCCACCATTCATTTGGTGCCTTGTTAGTCTTGAAGGAATTTTAGATAAACCCATTATTTAATCTATGAGGATGGATTGTTCTTATTTTGCTGTTCATGTTTACAGATGTTTTGTTTTGTTCTGTTTTAATACTGTTAAGTTGTTGCTTAACCCTGTCTCAACTGAGTCTGTCTACACTTATTATATTGCCAGATTCACAAAGCAATTCATTAATCCACTTGACTATTGTGGAACAATTCTGGATGGAGAATTTGAAGCATAAAACCTAATTTGCCTGTTGCTGTGGAACAGGAGCAATCTATCCGTGTATATTAAATAATGGGTTCAGTTTGAAAGACACTGAGGGTTATATGGATCAACAATCACTTGAAGACTGGAGGACATAACTACCACAATCCCAGAAATTATCCAAATAGTAAAATTTATTAATCATATCTCTATTCCTTTTTTATTGCAGGTTATTTAAACCCAGAGAATACTTTTAGATTGTGGGAATAGTTTTTTGAGATAATAATAATAATTTAGTGTAGAAATGTTGAGAAGAAATGGTTTCCATACCTTTTCCCAAGAGTATTTATGCATAAGTGAATAAAAAAACCAACTCTCCAATTAACCATTTCAAGTTACATTTAACTATTTCAATAGTAAAAGAAACCTAGATGCCAATCCAGTCAATTTAGTGCCATATGTGATACATGCTTTGGCAATCATATCTCGAAAGAGACATGACTGACTGGGCAGAAGATTATCCAACAGTATGTTGCCATTGCTTTCTGTGGTAGACTGGTTGCCAGCCAAGGCTATAAAACTCAATCCGTCCTATTATTTAACCCATAACTGGAGGGAAAAGATTAATACCTTTCCCAAGAGTATTTGTGCATAAGTGAATGCAAGGAATTCAACTGCAATTCAAACTCAGCACCCCAATCCCTCGTTCCGAGTCAATATCCACTGCACCACAATGCACATCACTAACACAATGTAGCAGAACGCTTAAATTCATGTGGTCAGCACACCAAGGAAAAATTTTTATCAGAGCAGTTGCCATGAAAATATTTGTAGAAAAGACAGAGAGAAGCCAAATCACACTGACAATTTTTTCCTTGGTGTCCCGACCACATAAATTTAAGCGTTTTACTAGATTAGCATTTAGGTTCCTTTTGCTATCAAAATAGTTAAATGTAGCAGCCACTTCTTCTCCAATAATTTTTCTCACACTTTCCCACCTGTAGAACTCCTTTCTGTTTACATGCTTCCCTTATAGCTACAATCTTCTAAAATTTAAAAGCAATATGTATTGCCATCTTCTATCTTCTTGAATCCCATTCATCTCTTCTTTCTTCAGTACTTCCGAGAACATAGTCTTTTCTCTTGTGGGGGATAGGAAAATTAAGAATTAAAATCAACCTTCTTCACTTTTACAAAAATTCACAATGAATCCTGGTTTTTCCCGAAAATAAAGAGGATTGACCATGTGCTTAAAGAAAATGTGGAAACTAGATTTAGCGAGTAGATGTTAAATTGATATTCTGATCAATGGAAAAAAATTGCAAGACTAAAAAGGACTTAGCAATCAAGTGTGAAAAATGTAGATGACTATAAATGACTTCATCAGTGTTGGTTAGTCAGATGGGAGCAGCAAGAGACACAACTAAAATGTAATACATACATATCTATGTACACATAAACTCTTTCCAACAAATTACTTACTATGAACATTACTTGATACCATTAACTTTCTCATTGAACATTAATTTCTACAAATTCTTGTTATTCATTTCTTTTAATAAATTTCTATTTTAACATGAAAATGTATATTTTTATTCTTACACTGTTCCACACATTCCAACCTGCTGACAACCAACCTTCTCATAATTCTGATGATAATCTAATCTAAACTTATTTATAAATGGAACTTTGTCTCTGTGTGTGTGTGTGTCCATTACCTATAGACTCAAAAACGGCTGAACCGATTTTTTTGAAAATTTACACAGTTGTACTATAAGCGTCTGTGGGTGTTCTTAGCTAGGTTTTGTGTCAAGATATCCCCGATAAATAAAAATCGATAATGGAAAATATCGGGTAAGAGAAGGAGTGGTCCATTTTAATCGAATTTGATACACTCATAGACAAAGACATAAACGATATTCAGAAGTTTCAATGTTGCAGTTCTTACAATAGTGCAGAAATCGATTATATATATATATATATATATATATATATACATATATATATATATATATAGGGTAAGATGTTTGTGTGTCTGTCTGTTTATCAGCTTGTATGTCTGTATTTTTTTTTTTTTTTTTTTTTTTTTTTTTTTTTTTCAGCCCTTTTATTTTAGTTTTTGCTTCGGGTTTGGCTCTAAGTAGGCATAATTATAGTTCTTAGTCTCAGGCATGATACCATTTACTCAGAGGACATATTTAGCCTTCAAAATTCAGTTTACGATGAAAAAAACTTATTTGGTATCGATACTTGACTTACATCCATTCATTTTTCTTTCAATCTACAGTTCCTCTTTGACTGGAAACAACTATTGCTTTCTAGTATTTTGTGCCAACGTCCAAAGAGTCTGAGCTCCAGGACCATGGATTAGTTTTTAAGCTTTCATTACACCCGAGCAATGTCGGGCTATACTGCTAGTTCTGAATAAAACTTGTAAGCTGCAGGGAGTTTGGTTATGTATGACACAAGACCAAATTACACTTTCACTGTAACCCCCTGTGCAATAGACACAGTCTCACCTTGTTTGGGGTAAAATGATTAAAATAGAATATATATATATATATATAAAACAAAATAAATTATTGGCAAAATCAATACAAAGCCTACCAAGTGATCCAAAAAAAAAACCCCAAAAAAACCAACAACTCAAGAAACAAGAAATGAACCTAAACTGAGGAAAAAGCAAAAAAGTCAGACAGACACCTTCATAAATGGTATAAGAGTGCTCTATGCCTAAAGGAGGAAGGCAGACCAAATATACTACCCAGTGATACTACTCAAAAAGAGACACAGTTAAAACTGCAACTCAGAAAAAAAAACAAGAAAAAAGTCTAGTATTTCTTTCATGAGTTGAAATTAATACAAATTAAAATTTGAGTTTTATTAAATTCCTTTAATAAATTTGAAGTTAAACTTTTTTAAAAATCACTTGGTATTTTATGAGCTGAGATTACTGATGTACGTATAGCAACTAGAAATAAGGAATTCCGGAATTAGAAAAAAAAGTCAATGTTCGACTGTTAAAAACGTGCTGAATAGTCACAAAAATATGAAGTTTTCCCAAGCAGTTTTATCTGAGATTCAAACTAAAGAAAAATTAAATTAAAAGCAAATCAAAATTTGCAAAGAATTTCATGCATTTTAATGACTACAAGCTGAGACTAAATCATTTGTTCCCACAACAAAGTATACAAATGGTCCAAATTCTGAAAATGAGGGCAAAAGTAAATTTTATTCTTACTTTCTTGAAATAAAAACACAAAAAGAATAATGTATTTTAATGCAAGATAATTTTGCCATATATTTGTAAAAAGTGATGTTCAATCAGATGGTGATTAAATTGTGATAATTTTCAAGATTAAAAAAAATAAAATTTTGAAATAACGATAAATTCAACTCATGATCACAAGCCTTGTAACTCATTAGGGTTGGAAGGGTACCACTTTTACTGTGGCTACAGTACAATTAGTATGACTTGAGCAAGATAGCTTGATAGAGCCCAACCATCAGCCCAAACTAGATCTTTCCTTCTCCCAAACTGGCTGTCAACCAAGCCTATAAGGCCCAATCTGACTGGCTATTTACCCATCCAGATCCAGATATTTCAGGACTCATTAGAGTCATAGGGGCACCACATGTACACAGCCACATTAAAAGTGCTTCTTTGGATACGACATCCTGTTGGAGCTCAACCCTCTCCTGCCTGGTTTGAATTGTTTTTCTTCTCTTTGATCAGTTGCCACCCAAGGCTATAGACCCCAGTCTGTCCTACTATTTACTCTTAGCTAGGGGAAGGAAGAAATGGGTTCATACTTTTGCCAAGAGTATTAGCATGTACTGGAATTTGAACTTGGCTCTCTGATTCCTCAATCTGAGCCGCTAACCACCGTGCCTCCTGTCAATATGTAATTGCACTAGTACTGATTATTACATATGCATCATGAATAATTATTAAAGTCTGTATGGATTAAATTTTAATAAAACAAATTTTATACTCTTAAAATACAATGGAAGCGTAGTTAAAACATTTTGTTAGTTGACCAACTTCAAACAAAATAAAAATTATTATTAAAATTATTACAGAAACACAATATACCAAGGAAAAAAAAACAACTTAAAGTAGAATTTAGTCAGTTTTTAAATGACATAAAAAAAAAATCTAAAATGTACACATTTAAGTTTTATGTATTTAGGCAGCATTCTTGAACACAAGACATTTTTTGCTGATTAATTTTCATTGACTGATTTGCTTTTTATAACTTACCAATCCTTTACATGTTGTTTAAAGCCAGAAAATATTTTTAAATTGTGAGATTTTTTTGAGATAATAATGGTTTAGTTATATGAGTCTTACTAATTAACCCATAGCTAGCAGGAGAAGGAGGTTGGTTCTTTCTCAATGGTATTTGTATGTAAGTGAATATAATGAATCTAATAGGAATTGGAACCCTATTGGCTAATTTACAATTTTGAGCTGTTATCTGTTACACCAACTGCACATCCAAGCATACAGAACCTGGTATTCCCAATCTGTCACCTATCTTGGTACTGATCAGGTTTGATTTTGCTTAAGTTTGGAGATGGTATGGGAACTGGTGTTTTAATGTGATGTTGCCAGAAGCTGCAATTAATTTTACTGATAAAATTTTTCCAAATTAGAAATGATTCTATTCAGATGAGAAAATTTCAACAGAAATTGTCTGAGTTTCACTCTGAAAGAAAAGTAAAATAAATATGGTCTAAGCTTTCAACTTAAGTTATCATCAAGGTAGGTAGAGACAATTGGAGAGTTTCCTAGAACTGTTGAGCGTTGTGATATATTCAAGGTATGAAATGTGTTTGAGATTTGTGGAGGTCACCATTTGAAAAAAATGTTAAATTTGTTAAGTCCAAGTTGATTAGCACCTCCCACCATCACTATGAAAAGATTCTATCTATTTTCACATATCATTAATTGGTTATCAAGGTTTTACCCGGCAGATTTCTGTATGGGCAAAAAACTTTTCTCTACAAATCCATGTGTCCTTTTATTTTCCCCACCCGAATAATGTTGAAATCATTCTGGAAGGATGTTTTACTTCAGTTAAGTATTGTATTCCTGCAAAAAATATGTCCATAATTTAAAACTTATATCAAATTATCATATTCATCTTTCTAACATTTATAATAAAGATATTTAAATTTCAACACTTTTAAGCTAACACACACTTAAAAATGAAAATTACTTCCATGCCCTAAAGTTAAAAAAAAGGTATAAAAAACATATGTTAAGTTGAGGAAGAAGAGAAGATTCCTTTTTGTGCTTTTCAAGATATTCTGTACTGAATATATATACAAAGTCAACTTATGGGACTTTTAGTTATTCACCAAAAGATAAGTAACTTTTATTTTCTATTAACTGACACTTAATTTATTTTTATTTTTTTAACTGATAAAGCTGATCTGAACATACAAAATTACAAAAATCCTAAAAATAAGAAATATAGAAAGGCAGAACACTATATGCAGAATTGAAGTAAGGAGCTCAAGCATGTTTATTAAACTGGCCTTGTGGCAAACATAACCAAATCCCCTATAATATAATCCAGATCAAAAAGTTGAAAGAATATAAACTGTTTTGTTTATGTAAGTAAATGGAAGTTTATTTATAGAACAGAATAACATCACTTTGTAGGAAGTGAAATTATTAACTGTGAAAATGTTCTAAGTGTAGTAAGAAGTTTACAGCATTAAGAGTTTGATTTAGAAAAATTTGAAATTTGTATAAAAAGTTGAGTCCATGTTTTTGCTGAGTGTATAAACAAAGTAGTAATAATGTTTTGTTCCTCTCTTTCTTTTTGTGTATGGCAGGTAGGTGAAGAGGAAAAAAGAGAGATAAAGAAAATAGCATGAGTGAGAAAGTAAGAGGGTGCAAATGTAGATTGCTGGAGTGGCCTGATTATTTTCTTGCTACATTGTGTTTAGCATGGACTGTCTGGTGCTTCCTCATCCTTTCTCTGACTGACTGATCAAAAAATGTGAAATATATAGCTAACTTGATGATGTGGTCCACTCATTTTGAGGCATGAAAAAAACTGACGCAGGTCATTGAAAGTTCAGTTTATTTTTTTTAAAATTATATTTTTTTAAATTATATTTTCATTGGTTAATAAATATTTCACACTTGCTAGTGAAATTTTCTTTGATCTTTACCTCAGCCTGTAAGCAATCAATTTTCTATTTGTCAAAAAATAGATTTTCACATGGCTTGCGAATTTGCAAACAGTGATGAAAAGAGTTGTTTTTATTTTGTACTCACCACAGAGTAAAGATAATCGAAATTCTGGAACACATAATAAGGAAAAAAAGCTTGGAAAATTTGACACTCATGAGACAGTGAAGGTAAAAAGGATAGTAGGGAAACAGTACGGAACAAATTTGTGTAAATGGATGTCGGAAAAAAAATGATGAGCATCACTTCTTCTTCAACAAAAATAGGAAATTTGTGAATCACGCAGATCCTGAAGGAACATGGCACATAGAAGATGAAATAAAATTGCTGATAAACAAAAATCTAACAAAAAATTAAAACTGTAAAATTATTATTTTTTACAATAATAAGAAAGGACTAAAGTAGTAAAAAAACTGGAAATGAGAAAAAATCCAGAAAAAACTGTTCATGACATGTTAGAAGTCCAGGAAAAAGACAGAACCATGGGAAAAAAAATGCATAGAGAAAATCCCTAACAATGTTACAAACCAAATGTCATTAAATAATAAAGCAAAAAATAATACAAAATGATACAAAATAGATTGGCCAGTTGATTTTGTTTAGCAGCATATCAACTTCTATGGATCATTTAATGCCAAAATCTAAATATTTTAAATGCAATTGTATGCCTTAAACTAAGGTACTGTTGATAATTCTGCTATAAATAGATTTTTTTTGGTAATCTTTAAATATATATTTCTGGTATTTTTACTATAAAAATGTATTTTATATACTTTCATAGTATTTTCTTTTTGTTGGGGGTTCACTTTACCTATAGCTGGGAACTTAGCCTCAGGGTCAAGGTGGACCTATGAACAACAACAATTAAGAGGTGGTTTCATACTCCTCAAAGTATCTTATCTCCTGATTAAAGACCTTGCTGCCGGATGTAGTTTACCATCATACACAGGACTCACAAAAATAAAGACAGCACGTTTTTAAACAGTCTGTTAAAACATGCAAGCATGAAAATGAGAATTCTATAGAGCATGCAAATGAAGAAACCTTTGAAAAAAAAAAAAATATATATATATATATATATATATATATATATACACACACAAAGGTTACACAATATCACAAAATGCTGAATTTTCAAGTAATTTTTATCATCAAACTAAAACCAGAAATGCAATCAAAATGTTAGCAGTCAAAAAATTAAATAGTACTCTCTTAAATATTGTGGCTGCTTACATATTACATTTTCAAGACTTACAGATATATCATGTTCACAGTTCCTACAGAATCATTGAAATTAAGCAACATCAACCTTGGTCAGTACCTAGATGGGTGACCACTTGGGAATACCAGGTGCTGTAAATTTGGATGTGCAGGTGGTGTAATGGATAACAACTCTGAATTATTAATCAGAGTTGAGTTCCAAGTTTAGTTAGGTTCATTATATTCCCATATGCACAAATAACCTTGGGAAAGGTATGAAATCAACTCTTTTACTCCAACCTATGAGTTAATTAGTAAGACTTGTATGTGCCACATCCATTCAGGACATTGCTCTCCACAGCTTTCTGTGTAATGTAGTTCTTAGCAGTTTTTCTCCCTTTCACTAGGGCCAATGCTTCTATTATTCCATCCATTCACACAGGATGAGGTGGAAAACTCTGAATTCAAAACAAGCTTGAAAAAGAATGGGCTGCATAAAGCTGTGTGTCTTTAGATACACTACTATGACTACAAAATGTGCAATGAGTTAGAGAACTTCAAACATGACATATCCTGGAATGACCACAAAACAAGTTTATATACAAACTTAATTCTCACTTTTCATGGGATTAAAAAACCCCAAAAAAAACAACTTCTTATCTATATGATGGATTCTTTGGTTAATTTTGATGTATTAAGGTTCAACTGTTTGGAACTGAACCAGGTTGTAGACTAGACTGCTTGATTACACAACACACATAAATGATTATAGTAGAAACAATTTTGTAGAACCAGCCACATGTCTCAAAGGAATTGATAACAGAGAAATTGTGCACAGTCATAAAAACAGCACCACCTCATATTTGAAATAAGTTTTTCTTCTTTCAAACTGGCAAGAGAGCCTACCTTAACCTGCTATTTAACCCATAGAGAAAAATGGATTCATGCCCCTTTTCTAGGGCATAAGCACAAAGGAAATTAAACACACACACATAATGTAAGATCCTTATTTTATGATAGCTCTAAAAATGTGACAAGCATATGCATTACTAAAAGTTTAACAGTAAAAAAAAAAAAAAACCCCTGCTATATAATCTTGTTTCAATAAAACAGATCAGGTGTCTCAAACTATATATATATATGTATATATATATATATATATATGGGATATGACACAAAAAAATTTTTCATGTGTGTATGTATGTATATATATATATATATATATATATATATAATGCATTACTCTTCAGAAATAAATTGGGTTCTTTCAATGACTGGCATTTGTATACACTGCTTTTATACAACATATTAAAATTTCCCTTCTCTGATAGCATGTACCTATGACTTAGTGGGCAGCGACTTCAACTAACACCAGATTGGTTGGGTTTTGATCCCAGCCAGAAGCAAGTGGATGTGTCTAGTCAAACAGGCTTGTATGTGGATGGCTAATATATATATACTGTTGAATATAAGAGACAATGAATGTCTATTATCAGAGAGGTTCTTCTAAAGAATTGTTGTTTAATTGTACTTTGATCAGCAAGGTGACATGTAAGTCTACAGGAGACTGTGGTTGTAGAAAAACAGCAATGTAGGTAATATCAGACAGATTTTAGTCAACAACACAATAATCCTCACTCCTACACACAGTAAAAAGCACCTTCAGATATTAGAGGCCATTTACATTAAATCCAAACAACCTACACTTAATAAAATCAACATTGCATTTAAATATGGTTCTGTTATCATTTCAATCTCTCACGAGGTGTGATGTCATAGAAATGCATTACAAATTTATGAATTGCATTTGCTATTTTTGGTTATCATTGCCTAGTAAAGGTTTTATGTCAACACAACATAAAATTGTCACTGATGGTGGATGTTTTTATGTTAATGTCCTTGTAACCTCTCTGAAGATGGCTCATGTGAGCCGAAAGCTTAGAACTTACTTAATAAAACAATTATCCAAATGTTGGAGAATTTTTGTCTTTATTTTCACCTAAAATTAAAACCAAAATACGATGTTTAGAATGGCTCATGATTAAACATAATAGACATTCATTATCTCTTATATTTAATAGTATATGTTTAGAAAATTATCTGCTGCCTTGATACTCTAAACTATATATATACATACATATATATATATATATATATATACACATTCCTGCACACAGTCATTCACAGACAGATTTGTTTCACTGTATCACAGTTCATCAGTACAGTTAGACACCTGATTGCTTCTAGCCAGGATTGAAACCTTACTGAATTGACATCAGAAAGTAATCAGAACTGATACTGTGAAGCGTTTTCTTTTTTCCTTTAAAAACGGACAGAACTTTTTTGGTTACCTTGTATATAGTAAGAGGATCAAACCAGATATTGCAGTGATATTCAGTGAATGGATGAATGGTAGATTTATATATATATATATATATATATATATATAAAAGCTGGATTCTGATAAAAAAAATGTCTAGTATGACACAGTGAAACTCAATTTCCAAGTCGTACACTTAGCAACTGATTCAATATAATAATTTGAAGTTGCAAAGTGTTTCTATCCTGGAAGTTAGCTTCAGTCTTGCTTGTTTTAATTTTTCCATTTATTTAGATTTTTTTTTAATCATTTCACTCCAAGCAAAGCAATAATTCCACTAAGATGTGAAGAATTAGTAGGTGTGACAGAAAATAGAAAGTTTTTAAAAGAAACCAAAAACCTAAACAGGAAACAAGGGATACATCTCTACTCCTGTTCATAAAACTGGGAAGTAGTGTGAACCTTATCTACTAAATGATTTTTTTTTAATATAATCTTTACTAGTTTCTTTTATTTTTGTTCATTACTACTTCTTATCTCTTTTCAATTTACTTGTTCTTTGCATTGCATAATTTCTCTTAATTTACAATGTATTTTATTCATTTACTACCATTTTCACAGACTTTAACAAATGTATGGCCATAAATCTATTCAATCAAAGAAATATGGGAGATATTATCTTTTAATAGTTTATCAAATTAAACAAAGATATCAGTGTTTTTGAAACATTGGTTTTTCAATCTCTTAGTACCTGAAATGAAAAACTGATTATGTTCTTGTTATTACCTTCAATAGGCCAACTATCACGCTCAAATAAGCTTCCCTTTCTCTCCGCCCATGTACCTGTCATTGCACCTGCTTTCTCAGTTTTCTATTGTTCCTTTCTAACTAGCTTGTACTCCTCACTCTTTTCTAATTAATCTTTCTACACTTATGTAACCCCCTGCACATCAGTGGCGTTTCTGCCTTGCTCGGGGTGAAATGATTAAAAAAAAAAAAAAAAAAAAAAAAATTCCTTCATCATCAGCCATAAGACCAGGAAGTAGTCATAGGATTGCTAAACATCTGATCAGCTCCCTTCATATGTCTCAGTCGTGTGCCAATGTCTGAATCTGTGTAAATCATCCAGTCCACTTAGGCATTGTCAGAGCAATTTTTCTTCTGCCTGTCTCTTACTTTGCATAAAATCGTACCATGAAGGATGATAAGAGAAAGGTTGCTCGCATGTATAATATGTCTATACTATTTCAACTCTCCTTTACATTCTTTCTGTTGTCATTGTTTTTTTGTTTTGCTATAGTTTTTGATTTACTACTTTATTATGAGTAGTATGTCTTTTTTATATTTTGCCTTTCCTTCCTCTTTGATTTAAGGTAGTAAAGGAAAGTGAGAAGAAAGGACTAAGCATAAACTACAAGAAAACAGAATGCATGGTCCTCAGCAAAAAGAGCAGCCAAAAATGTTAGTTACTCATTATGGATACTAAAATCAAACAAGCACAGAAACTTAAATACTTCATTCGAACAGAGGATAGAAAGTGCAACAATATCGTCTGAGGGAATTACGTCACAGCCAAGGACACATTCCAAAAGCTGAGTAGCGTATTGAGAGACAGAAAAATTTTGCTAGAAACTAGGAAGACAGTACTGGACAGTTAAATGACATCTGTCCTTGGCAGTAAACGCTGAACAATCCCATCAAAAATTAAAGGAAAAACTCAAAGCAACGAAAATGTGTTCACATGTTTGGTTCATGGTATCCTCAACATCCTTCTGCAGAACTGACAAGGTTTTGGAAAGAATGAAAAGGAATCTTATACTTATAGACAGCTGAAATACCAAGATATAAAGTATTAAGAGCTATAAAGGACAGGAAGATGTGGAGGGCCAAGATAGTCTATGTTCTGAAGAAGCACAGCACATAAAAGAATAGTATATATTATTGAATATATCATTCTAACTCTTTATATGGTTTGTATTTTTGCTATCTCTACTAATACCTGTTCCGCCATCCATTTACACATGCTTGTTAAGTAGGTTATTCTGTCCCCTTCTATTTTCAATATGTTTTGTGTGTGTTAAATTATCTAAGTCCTCCTTTCTCATTAATTTGCCACTGAAATTTTGTCTCGCTCTCATTGTAAGTGTTTCCTTTTTGTTTCCATTTTCTCTAAAACTTCTTTGTTACTCAAATGTTTAGTACATGGTATTCTCATCATCCTTCTGCAGAACCAGATTTCTGTTGCCACAAGTCTTTTTAGCTGTGAGTAGATTGACCAGTATTCACTGCCATATCAAAAGATCAATATTAACATAACAGTTAAGTACTCTTTTATTTGTTTCTAACAATTTTTTTCTGTTTCTTAATACATTGCTTAGCTTTTGGAAGGTTTTTTCACTATTGATATATTCCTTCAAATTTTGGTGCCATGTCTTCTTGCCTCTTCCCAGATATTAAAAAATTCTATATTTGTTTTGGAGTTCATATTTTGGCATTTTTCTCTTGCTGACAATGATACATTCTATCTTTATACAATTGATATTGAATATATACTATTTTAACTCTTTAGTGCCCAATTTTTTTTCTTTAATTTTTTACCAAAAATTGTTAATTTGTACAAATTTATTTAATACTAAACATATTAAAAAATTTCATTGCATTATTCTAAGAAAAACAAATTTTTAGTTTGGTCCTTATTTTAGGACCAAACTTATAGAGCAATGGTATATTTGATTAAAATTACTTTCATACATTTTCTTGGCTTTATAGAACAGTTAGAGCATTCCTATATACTATATAAGTACTAATTAGCAAAAACGTTTTTGCTTGAATGATAGATGAAACTGAGTGTATCCTTCCTCTTTAAAATTTTCAATCTATACTGAAAACTGAGTCACCAGTGTTGCCAATATACATCAGACAGTTATATTTGAAAGACACTAAATTCTTTATGACTAACTAAAGATATATCTGAAAACTGCAGGAATTGCTGAAATTTGGTAAATTATCCTTCTGGTCCTAATAAAAGGACCATGGGCACTAATGGGTGAAAATTTGTTTTTAAAGTTATACTAAGTTATAACACCAAATTACTCTGCATTTCCCAATGAAAGGAAAGACTCAAAACTCTAGAAGCTATTATTATACAAAATAAACAACCAACTTTAAATAAAATATCATTCACCACAGGAAAAGGCATCTTAAAATGCGTATGATATAATTAATGTGGGCACATGTTTTATTATGATAATAATAAAAAAAATAAATAAATTGCAATATTTTTGTTTGGCCTCATTCTCAGTAACTGTTATGCATGATATTGTGCTACCTCATTTCAAAAGTCCAGCTTCTCCAAAAATACCAAGATGCAGACAAAGGAATTTTAACTGCCACACACACCTCATCATTTCTTGATAATGACTGCAAACATCAAAAGCACTTGAACAAAAATAAAAAATAAACTTTTGGCAGTTTATGTAAAACTCTGAACACAATACTCAATAATGTATCTGAAAATTGTCAAAATACAATAAAGAATTAAACAGACAGACCTTGTTGGTTCTTTTTAATTAAACTTGTTTATTTATATATATAATAGATAAGTTGATTGACGGCTAAAGATGAAACCTTTTTATTATAGAAAGCCCTTAATAAAATAAACCATTTTTTGACAGCATAATTAAACAACAGATGACGATTCAAAGTTCAGGCATTGCCATTAATCCGGGAAGCCTCTGTTGTACCTCACAATACCACCAGATCTTATTTATTACACTGCAGAACTACCAGGTGCTAAAAGATGTTGCCTCTGTCCTAATCTTGAAGCCACTGACTTTTGATATCACACAGAGATCAAGCAGTTATATCACTGAGGTATAAATGACAATTGAGCATCTGTTAAAGAAGAACCTTAGTCATAAAGCCAATATTTCTATTGGCATATACATATATATATATTTAAATAGGATAAATTTTGATATCCAGCTTTTCAAAGAATACCAGGATGCAGAATAAGGAATTGTAATTACCACACACACTACACCAGTTCTTGATAAGAACAGCAAAAGTCAAAAGTACTCTTTTGGCAGTTTATGTAAAACTTTGAGCACAATACCCAATAACTTATGCGAAAATTGTAAAAATACAATAAAAATGAAACAGACAGGTCTTGTTGGTTCTTTTTAATTAAACTTGTTGTGATGAATACTTGCTGCCTAAAGATACCTTATTCTCACACACACACACACACACACTGATGATTTTGAATAAGAAATATCAGTAATTTCACTGTAAATATACATTATCATGGGTATCCATTACATTTGAATTTGAAATTAGCAGCAGCAAAAATATGAAAAACAATCAACTATAATATTTCTTTCCTTCCTTTTTTTCTTTGTAAACGATTTAATTAATTTTTATTGCTGTGCTTGGAATTTGTTTAATTATATTTACATCAACATTTTCTCATTACCATGTTTGCCAATCTTTCATTTTTGTTCCCAAATGTATTTGATGCAATCACATATAACCCACCAGCACCATTTCACAATTCTCTCTTACTTTCTCCATCTTACCTCCTGCCAAAATATTTTTACTCACACATTATGAACAGAACTAATTTAAATAACTGATCATTTAGAAAAGAACATTTAAATTGAGGCTAAAGTTAGTTAAAATAAATGGATAGAAATGGGAGTTAGTTTATTTAAATATCTACAGCTAACAAAAATTAATAATTTGTTTTAAATGAATAATGAATAATATTTTTTATGCAACTTAATTTAAACAAAAAATCAAATGCTGTGTTAGATTTATCTCCAATATTTTTAGTGTTTGAACAAAATTATGGAATGACAGTTGTGGTAAAAAAAATATGCTAAAATCTTGACATCTTAAGATGATTTAGATTCTCTAAATGCTAGAGAAGGGTGATCTGGTAGCAAGATATCTGATCAGGTTTTGAGGAGCATAAAAACACCTCTTAATTGCTGTCATAGCACCAGTTAGGGTCCCAGCTATGGTTAAAACACTATGAAAGTATAAAAATGGATTTTATAGCAAAAATACCAGCAATACATTTGACTCTTGACAAAAACCCTCTTCATAAAAATGTCAAATGAAACCTGATCTATAAAATGATTTCTTACAAAGAATATTTATTTTCTTCACATAAAACTATCTTAAAAGTCTTGTTGACAGTAAATGACCAATTGAGGTTAATATGCCATAAAATAAACCAAAGAGAAGGATGCTGACGATACTGTTGACCAAACATGTCACTAATGAAGAAGTTTTGAAGAAAATGAAAACAAAAAAGAAACTAACACTTAACATAATGAAGAGACAGTTGAAGTTTCTTGGCCATATAAAGAGGAAAAAAGGCTTGGAAAATCTGATACTTACAGGATAGATAGAGGGACAGAGAAAAACAATGCATGATATACTTAGTGAGCTTAAGTAAATAGATGCTGGAACAGGACTTGGGAGAAATAAGTCAAAATTTATTCAGAGCAGGAAGTTGTGGAGAGCTATAATGACCTACATCCTGAAGGGACATAGCATATAATGAACAAAGAAAATCTCATCAAAGTTCACTTATAAAATCAATAAAAAGAATTAATCTAAATTTAACAGACAGATTTAAGTGTGTGTGTGTATATATATATATATATATATATATATTTAGTGTATCAAGGCAGCAGATAATTTTTTAAACATATACTGTTAAATATGGATGTGCGTTGTGGCACAGTGGATATCGACTTGGAACGAGAAATCGGAGAGCCGAGTTCAAATTCCAGTTGAATTCCTTGCATTCACTTACGCACAAATACCCTTGGGAAAGGTATTAATCCGTCTATTCATTCCAGTTATGGGTTAAATAGCAGGACAGAATTGGGTTCTATAGCCTTGGTCGGCAACCAGTCTACCACAGAAAGCAATGGCAACCTACTGTGGGATAATCTTCTGCTCGGTCAGTCATGTCTCTTTTGAGACATGATTGCGCAAGCGTGTATCACGTATGGCAATTAACTGACTGACTGTTAAATATAAGAGACGATGAATGTCTATTATGTTTGATCATGAGCCGTTCTAAACATCATATTTTGGCTTTAATTTCAGGTGCAAATAAAGACAAAAATTCTCCAACATTCGGATAATTTTTTATTAAGCTGGTTCTAAGCTTTTGAAATGTTAGAACCAACTTAATAAAAAATTATCCAAATGTTGGAGAATTTTTGTCTTTATTTGTACCTGAAATTAAAGCCAAAATACGATGTTTAGAACGGCTCATGATTAAACATAATGCACATTCTTTGTCTCTTATATTTAACAGTATATATTTAGAAAATATATATAGTCATCTGCAGACAGATCTATTTTGCTGTATCACAGCTCATCAGTCCAATTAGATATCTGATTGCTTTCAGCCAGGATTGAAATCCAACTGAATTGTCATCAGTCAGCAATTCTACCTCTGAGATATATATATATATATATATAAAATCAATAAATCTAAATTTAACAGATTTAAGTGTGTGTGTGTGTGTACATATATATATATATATATATATATATATATCTGCAGACAGATCAGCTCATCAGTATGCTTAGACATCTGATTGCTTTTAGCCAGGATTGAAACCTGACCGAATTGTCATCAGTTGGTGATATAATTTCTGAACTATATATATGTATATAATGAATAAAGTTAAATTTTGAAAATTAGACATTGGTGTATCAAATTTTGATCATTGTTTTATGCACACTGTGGAAAACCAATCCAATGTCAATTCTTATTTCTGTAACCCTCCACATCTGAGTGGCTGTATTGCCATGTTTTGTGTGAAATGATTAAAAAAGGAATTAAAAATATATCAGAGGCAAACTTTCAACAACATCAGTACTCAATTTGACCATCAGTATTCTTTTATGTGCCATGGGTGATCATGGCTCTCCACAAGCTTTCTTTTCCTTAGCAGTATTTGTCTTTTTACCATCTTTTTCATTCTCTGCGAAGCTATCCATTTATACAAGCTATTTAGGTAGGTTACTCACTGTTTCCCTCTGCCCGACTTGGTTTTGTTTTGTCCTGTGAGTGTCAAATTCACCAAGCCTTCTTTCCTTATCATAGAATTGTTCTTTTTGTTTTCATTTTTCTTTGTAACTTTCATATTAGCAGTTTGGCCTTACCATTTTACTGTGAAACCAATAAATTGTAAATTCTACTCCAGCAGCTTCTTCTCTCACACTTCCCACCTGTGGAATTCCCTTCCGTTTACTTGCTTTCCCGACAGCTACCATCTTCAAGAATTGAAATGTAAAATCAATAGTCATCTCCTAACTTGCATTCTCTCTCTCATGCTCCTTTCTCTGTCCACTTCACTCTCATCAGTATTCTCATCCTTCTCTTACCCTCTTCCTGACACCTCCTGTAACCTGTCACTCTTTCTCATAAGTTTCTTCCTACATAACCCCCTGCTCAACAGTGGCAGTAAAATGCCTTGCTTAGGGCAACACGATTATAAAAAAAAAAATTTACATACATCCTCTGTCAATGGTATTATCAGTATTTGCTCAAGACTCTTTGGTCCTGAGTATGACAACTGCATCTGGCAGCAAGGCCTCTGATTGAAAGGTTGTGAGGAGCATGGAATCACCTTTTAATTGATGCTGTTCCCAAGTCCACCTTGATCTGGGGGTGGTAGCACCTGTTAGGGTCCCAATTATGGGCAAATAGTTTATCCCTGTAAATAAGGGAAAGTATGAAAGCATAAAATATAGTAACAATATCAGGAATACATTTTTGAAGGAAAAAGAGAAAATATTACCAGGAATACATTTTATTAAAAAAATACATAACAGCAATACGTCTGACTCTCGATACATCTTGTCAGCATTAAATGACCCATTGAGGTTGATATGCCATAAAACAAACCAAACCAAGCTCAATCTGTGAGAAAATTGTTTTGCATTTACTGCTACAGAGGAGAACTGATATTACATAGAATCTCAGTGTTCTCCCTCACCCACATATCCCCATAAACTTTATCTCTTAATCAGTAACAACTACCTTGAATGGCTCTTGTGCCTTGTGCAGAGTGAATCTCATTGTTTTAAAAAAAAAAACCTATCCCAGTTTTTGATTGCATTAGGCTATAGAGGCTTTACTTTGTTTATGAGCAGGGTTCTTCTCTTCGAATTCATTGAGAAATAAGTTTAAAAAAGTATTAAAAATGTAAATCTCGATTAAAGTTCAAAGAAATAGAATTGCTAAACAAGGTAAGAGAACAAATGAAGATGATTTTTAAATTGCTTATTTGTGAATAGAAGTTTAATGAAAATGAGTGTACAGTAAATTGCATAAAATTTTTTTTCATTTTTATATATATATATATATAAGGAACCTTAGATTTATGAGCAGAATCTGAAAGATAAATTAAGACTTTATAGAAATTGAAACTAAATTAGGAATTAGGAGGGGAAAATAACAAAATTAAAACCTATACAAAAAGAATGAAATTCAATGAGTTTATTATTTAAAGTAAAATAAATATTTATAAAGAATATGTAGAAAATAAAATATGTACAGTGCTCTGGTTCTGAAGTTTGGTCTTTTTGTATCTTCATTCCTTAACAATTCTTTCAATAAAAGCACCAAATTGGCCGAAGTTTAACAATTTAACCGAATATTGAGTTGCATCATGTTACTTTGAGAGTTACAGTGTAAACACTGATTTTCTTTAATGGCTTCTGCTTTCATAATTTTTGGCCTGCAGACCTGTAATTTTCAAAAGAGTATCTAACAAGAAGGAAATGATTTTGTACATAGTCCAGGCATGATAGAGAGTGATGTACATAGGTGTTATTTATGTTATCAGTGTACTTAGAATGTTGATTTCATCTTGTTGGTTGGCGTTTTTGGGTTGTTATTTTAAAATGCTTCCTACCTCAAGAAGCGCCAAAACAAGAGTAAATATAAGGTACTAAAAAGAGAAATGAACAGTGCCAAAATAAGTTTTGCCCTTTTTATTAAATGCAATAATGTCAACCAACAATAAACATAATGCAAAAATGGTATTTCTAGTCAGTGAAGCCTGCACACTACAAGATTACCTTTTTAGCAAATGTTGGGCAAGTTGGCTTAACTACCATCTTTGATCCTCATGGTGTGAGTCAGAATGTTGATTGTAGCCCGTGTTGTGCTAATTTCTCAGGACTGGACTAGTATCTAATTGTGGCAAGGGTCATAATCCGTCTTGGTTTTCCTTACTAAGCTAAGGGCATTAATTAACCTGTTAGCTAGGTAAAGTGTTCTATCTAAAAACCTACAAGGTCAAGAATATATCAACTGCATCTCCTTGCAAGCAACAAAAGTGGTACTATCCATTTATTATATCTGCTTTCTTTAACTCTCATGCAAGTTGGACATGTTTATCATTTTTGGCTTTTATGAAAACTGAACTTGTGTCTACTTTCTTTCAATATTAATGCTTACCGGGTTTGTAACATGCTATATAATGATTGCCAAAAATGATGGATTTTGTCATAATGAATCTAGAAAAAATTTACATGTAAAACAAATGCAATGGTTTATTATTTTATGATGAATTCTTTTGTTTTTTAATTTCAAGATCTTCACTGAAAGAATATGGATTTCATGATTAATATTTCTTTTATCAGGCTTTATACATGTATATAATGTGCATGTGTGTCTATATTTAGGCAGCAATACCTCTTTAAAAGACAAGTTTCATTAAAGACAACTGACAGTTTATTGCAATTAAGCTTTTTATTCAATTAGTACAAGTATTTTCTTCTCTGATCATAAATTGTGTACAAATTGTCCAAACATTCTATATCGCTGAGTGCTTTTGACTATATTCTATCAGTCATTATTAAAGATGTTTTTTAATTGATTATGTAAATTTCTATATATTTTATATCTATAGTCATGGGAACATTCTTGTTTTATTTTCCAAATATAGGATGGCAGCATATTTTTCCAAATATGGTCAGCATATTTTTCCAAATATGGTCAGCATATTTTTCCAAATATGGTCAGTCCAAATACTTTTTATTTTTCCAAATATGGTCAGCATATTTTTCCAAATATGGTCAGCATATTTTTCCAAATATGGTCAGCATATTTTTCCAAATATGGTCAGCATATTTTTCCAAATATGGAACTGTGTTCATAGTTGATATGTCTGTTGACTTTTTGTTTCTTATTAATAATGCTTTCATTATTTTTATCTGTTTTTTTACACACGTTATATCCCGAAAAGAAAACTCTTCGTAAAAAAAAAATGGTCAGAAACTGAACTTATGACCTTTTCTATATATATATATATATATTATGATAAATATAGTTTTAAGCATCAGGCTATATTTATAGATAAAAGTGCTCAATATCAAGGATGAAACAAGTAAATGTAAAGGTGGACATTGAGGTTAGCACTAAACAGCTACAATCTGTTACAGAATTGAATGCAATCTTCTATCCTGAAGATTGCATTCAAGTGTTGACCTCAGTGTCATATATATATATATATATATATATATATATATATATATATAATAAAATATAGTTTTAAGTTTAGGTAGGATAATTTTAATTTTTTAGTTACAAATATATATATATATATATATACACTACTACTTTTCTTGTACAGAGAAATTATGAAACATGAATTCAATAAGCATTGTGAATGGGTGAAAATAGAAATAGTCTTGTAATATTCCAAAAGAAAAACAGGCAGTTCAGTGATGTCCTCTATGTATCAAGTGAGACCATGTGGTTTCCTCTGTTCTCTTAACTGCCATGGGCACTCATGTCTTCTTTCTCCATGGTCTGCATAACAACTGGTGTTCTTTGTCCCATGAATTGATGTCACTCACAGGCTGTCATAAGGTACTCTACCAAAAGGCAGATAATCACCCCTTTGCATTTCTACATCATCAGACAGATTCAATGGTTATTGTTCATTCCTAAATAAAATTAATTTACCAGAAACAATTTTCAAAGAGCAATTCATTAGGTACTATTAAGGAGTGCACTGCTGGTCTAACAAATTGGTTAAAATATAATTTTTATAAAATAAAACCTTATATTGTAAAAAAGATGTGGGGGGGGAACAATACAGAAACTGAGCTTGTATGAAAACAAAAATGAAACGTTTTTCAATTAATATCTGTTCCTAAGGTATTGTAATTATTTACATTGTTTTTTGTTGTCATATTCACATTTCAGCCAGTGTATGCTCAGGCCTTCTCCGGGTCATACATACACATATAGGACATTACTGACCTGCCCATTTTCTCTTTGGGAAATATTACAAGACTATTTCTATTTTCACCCATTCACAATGCTTATTGTATTCATATGTGTCATAATTTCTCTGTACAAGAAAAGTAGTGGCATATATATAATAATTTCTTGTATGACAGCAATATAAAAAAATCTCTTTGAGAACAATGCTGTTTTTTCTTTCTTTTAGTTCCATTGTTTCATTTGTTGTATTAAAGTGTTAGTGTATCATGACTATGATAATGCCAATACACGTGTGTGTGTGTGTGTATATATATATATATATATACACACACACACATACTTATGGCCCAGTAGACAAAAGTGTTTGAAGTAATCCATTAAGTTCATTCAAAAGTTGAGTTCAATACCTGGGCACAGCAGAGGTGAACAAAAACTTGGAGATTTGAGTTAAAAGTAGATAACTGAAGCTGAGATATCTGGAGGAAGCATTGCATGTGGAACTAGAACAATCCACCTAGTGGACAAAATAAGCAGTTCAATTCTAAAATTCAATGTATATCACCTGAAGAAGGCTGGAGCTGAAACATTAATATGACAACAAAGAGAACAACAGTTTGAACAATGTAAATAGTGATAATAGTTTTCAATTAATGTTTTGAAAATTCAGTTTTCTATTTGCTTACTTAGCTGAATGTTATTTAGTCTTTCCTTTCTGACCAAATCAAAGAATATAAAACAAATTTATAAGGTTCATCAGATGATGTCTCCACTTGACAAACATTTTGATAAAAAAAAAAAATCTGATAATTATTTTCAGATGCTTCAAGTGTTTAACACTTTTGATGAGTGATGAAGTTTAGGATCTTTTTTGTAACTTAAGCCTTCAGGGAAGTAAAATTGTCCATTTATTTGTAGAAAGAAGGTTCTTATTTTATGTTAAGCTAAAAATATGATGTTGGACTGTACCCATTATTTAATCTATGAAGGACGTATTGTATAATTCCACTGTCTATATATCAAGCAGTTATAAGTTTCTTGATGGTTTTTTGGATCAGTCAGTCAGTTAAGTGCCATATGTGATACACGCTTGGGCGATCATGTCTCGAAAGAGACATGACTGACTGGGCAGAAGATTATCCTGCAGTAGGTTGCCATTGCTTTCCGCGGTAGACTGGTTGCCGACCAAAATTATAGAACCCAATCTGTCCTGCTATTTAACCCATAACTGGAAGGGAGAGATGGATTAATACCTTTTTCAAGAGTATTTGCGCGTAAGTGAATACAATGGATTCAACTGGAATTCGAACTTGGCCCCCGGTTTCTCGTTTCGAGCCGATATTCACTTTATAGAGAGAACAATGGCTGAAATGTGATAACAACAAGAATGAGGATATTAGTCTGACTGTAAGTAAGGATAATTCTTAATTCCAGAAATTTAGACAAATAATCCTTGGATAAAAAAGAAAAATATGAAAAACGATCAATAATAAATTTTTAATTTTACATTCAGACTTATCTTTGTTAACCAAATATTTTTTTAATAAAATACCAAAAAATATTGTCATCAAAATAAAATATCAATAAATATTATCATCAAAATAAAATACCAAAAAATATTATCATCAAAATAAAATATCAATAAATATTATCATCAAAATAGTAAAATTTATAAATAATTTTATTAAATAATTATTGTTATTAAAATATTTTTGTTATAAAATATTCTAAAATGAAAGAACATTTTGTCATAAAGAATGGAGAAAAAAACAAGAATAAATATAGATAAAAAAATAACAGTGAAAAAGAAAAAAATGGGAAAAAACAGAAAAAAGGGAGTGAATAAAGAAAAGAAAAATAGGAAAAAAAATGTCAGGTCATTCAAAAGCAAAAGAATTTTTATTTTTACAGTTTAAGTAATTCAAATAAAAACAAATAAGAAAAATATTGTGAATTTTCTGTTAAATTAATTAAAAGATGAAGGAAGTGAGAGTCATTAGCCATCCAAATGTTATTAATGAGTGCCAGTTAGAAGAAAACTGAAGCTTTTCTATCAGAATATCTATGTTAAATCACCAAAAAAAAAAAAAAAAAAAGAGGCAGAAAGAAAGAAATCTGGTCAGATTTCTACAAGAAAAGACAAAAATATAAATTAAAAAGCATGGAACTGATTTAGACTTCTTGTTCATTAAGACTATTTTAATTGCATTTATAGGTAGAGTGGGTGGGGAAAGGTGTATGCTTGAAAATTAGCACTGCACAGAAGAAAGATACATTTATAATTAACTCAAAAGATTCACTTGTCAGAGCCTTTTATGGAAATGATATATGTTACTGCAGCTTAGATTAGCATGAAATACGAGTACTCTTCTTTTTATAACTCCTATACAATGTACTTGGTAGCAGATTTTTAAAAGAAATTAACGGATTTTGTTATATAACATAATCCAAAATTTCTTATTACTATATAAATTATATTTAGTGGATAGATGTGTCTGGACAGATTGTTTTTATACACTTTATTTTCATCTACCAACCGTTTTTTTTTTTTTTTTTTTTTTTTTTTTTTTTGAGAGCCTTTAATAAAGAAAATGTGCCCTTTGGCTGGGTTTGAACATACATTCCTCTTTATGTAATTCAACTTTTCAACCTTCTTTTGCCATGAAGTCCTTAATGGCTGAGTGAGTCAGTGAGTCTAAAAGCATGCCAGGTAGTTTATCTTATAATTGTTAGAAGAATCTCGTATTTATCTATATTTCTAAGATGAGGTAGTATTTGGACTATTGTCCTCATCTTTGTTGCCATTTGTACAACGTTTCGGCCGTTGTACTCTCCAGCCTTCTTCAGGTGTTAGGAATTTCAAACTGAACCCTTTATTACAATCATTGGGGTATATCATTCTTATTCCTTACATAGTAATAATGCCACAATTGGAAGTCATGAGCTATCGCCTTCTAACCCTGCAAGTTCACTGGTATTGAACTCACAACTCTAAGAGTTAAGTCAGGAACTAATATCTATATCCACTAGGTCATGTGTCCTTAAGGACAAGAATAACTGAATTTTTGGAATTTATAAACCTAATGTCCAGTAACCGTATTTTTATCAGAGTTCATATTGCAATTGTAATAAAGGATTTTAATAAAGGGTTCTGTTCTAAATTCCTAGCACCTGAAGAAGGCCAGAGCGTACAATGGTCGAAATGTCATACAAATGGCAACAAAGATAAGAACAATAGTCCAATAGTTGTAAGATTTATACTTGATTCTTTTTTTTTTTTTGGTTGGTGGGGATTGACTGCCTAAAAATATTTGGTTTCAAAATGAAAATTACTTTTCTCCAGTTTTGCTACAGTCTGAGTTTTCTGCAAAGTTCAATTCAAACTTGTTCTCTTTGAAATTTTTAACCCAGCTCATTACATTTTAACAACTTAAATTTAAGATGGGGCACATTTTTTTCTTTATCTGTAAAGTGTTTTTTTTTCTTTAATGACCCAATGTTTATAGTAATAATATCATGTTTCAGATAGTTTCAAAAAATTCTTGAAAACAATGTTTATTGATATATGTGTGGAAAGCTTAATTTGTTTTCCTGGTAAAACTCTTGAAAAAAGTATTTGATTGTTTTCTTGCAATTCATTTAAATTTAGTTGTTTTATACAACCAGCAACTATCCTACAGATCTTTATCATAATCTACTCTTCTTAATTTATCCACCTTAATAATCCTCTTGCTTTGAGTGTCTCTTGAGCCTTTGTATTGGGTGAACAACAATAAAAGAAAAAAATGCTGTGGGTTAAACAGCATGCAGACGAGTTAACCTTTGTTGGAATTGGCCAAACCACTTCACAGTTTTTCACAAGAACAACCATTTTAATGCTGAGTTAAGAGATATTAAAAAAATAACTGTGGAAAGCTATGTTTGCCTACTTTATGAATGGACATGTGATAGAAAAATAATATTTATACTTTAATTTATGATTAAAATCTTCAAATTTGTTCTTATTTTACTGTAAATATTTTGTTTCTCTCTTTGATTGCAAATTTTTATTTGTTTTAATCCAGCCATTACATACATTGCTTGTATTTTTTTTTAATGTAGTTTTTATTTTTTGATAGAGAATTGAGCGTTATTATCACACTGAGCTAAATTTTCCAAATTTCTCTTTTTCTGGTGTTAAGTGGTCAAATGACTTTTCCTTATGAGGGGTTAGTTTTCATATATTTTCCCTCAAATTTTACTCTTTTCTTGAAACTCAGCCCATACACACTTCAGCATATCTGTTCTTCCTTTAAGAGAAAATCTTTTGTAATTTTGACAAATAAAAATTTTAAATTTCTTTGTTTGAATTTTTTAACTTATTTTTGAATAATTACCAGGAATCTGGTGGGCGGTGGGGAGAAAGAAATGTTTGTGAACCTGAGGATTACATCAGTGTTATCCAGATTTGATTTCAAGCAAAACTAAACCCACTTAAACAGGTTTTGTAAGTATTTCAAGCAGGTTTCCTTTCATATCTCAAGAGACCACATAGTTTTTTTTTGTTTTTTTTGTATATGAAATTTTTTTTTAATTTGAAAATCTTTTTTTCTTAAACTTATACAGGCCTTTGATTTAAGAATCTGAGATTGAACCTGTGTATTAGTTGTTAATATTACAAATTAAATTTTTTAAAAAAAAAATAAGCAATATTAATTATGTCTAAAATAAATCCATTTATTAAAACATGTGCCTCCATGTTTATATTGTATTTAATTTTTTTTTTACATTAAAAATAGTAAATAAATGTCCTCTGAGTTAATATTAATTTTAAGACTGTCAACAGTAATGGAAACCCATTTTTCTTTTTTTTAATGCCATGTCACTTCAGGACATGCTTCAATCGTGACTCTCTTCAGATCCCCTTTCTTTATTATCTGTGAATTACTATGCATTCTTGGGAAAGATAGTGGAGTGGCTTCCTATTGATTTTCCCCATTGTTTTGAATTTAGACTATTTAGAGATTTCTTCCTCTTAGACTGGTTACTACTCCAGGCTAGAGGACTCAGCCTAGCCTGCTATTAAACCCATAGCTTACAGGAGAAGAGATAAATTCATATCTTTCAGAAGCGGGAATTAGAATGAAAGAGAATATAAGAAAACAACCTGCAATTTGAACTTGACTTGCCAATTCCATTTTCCATGTCAATATTTATTACACATCACTTATATGGCTTCTAAGCTTAGAGTTTACTATGTGTATTTTTTATATATATATATATATTAGTTACTACTTGTTTACCACCTTTTCTCTTATCTTGCATTGTTTCTTTTGTTAAGTATTTCTTTTCCTTTTCTTTCTTTGTTTTTCTTTCATGTTTTGTTAACTTCCTTTTTTTTCCTGTCTGTCTGTTCTGTAGGCCTGTCTTTTTTCATTTTCCCCTCCCCTCTTAAATAATTTCATTTTTAGTTCCATTTTCTCGTTTCTCATCTTTTTCTCATCAGATAATTGTCTTTCCTTTCTGTTAAATATGTTTTAGACTGGTATTTTATCTCCTTTATTTCAAAAACAAAACATTTCAATTGATATTTTTAAATAATATATTGTTAGTTGGTGTTACAGTAAAATTTTTTTTCTATTATTAGATAGTTATGGAAAGGAAATATTTTAACCAATTATTTTCATTTCTTTTGCTTTTTGAATTCTGAGATGAAGCATTATAATACTGTGGCTTAAATGAGGAATGTACATTTTGAATTTTGCTAAAATGTTGTTAGTTAATGAATAATAAAAATCATGTAAGAAGCGGAAATTTTATTTTGAAAACCAGAGCCGAGTTAATTCAAAACCTGATTTGAAGGCAATGTCAGAAAATGATTCAAAGCTTTGTCTGAAAACATATACAAACTTCAGTGAATTAATTGATTCAATGAATCTAGGAATGGATATACAAGCCAAATCTTGGTGCATAGACTTGGATTGCGAAGCCACCCCTTGATCCACTGATATTTTTTTTACTAAATGTTCACCAAATACAAGACCCACTCAAGGAAGAGAGTAAGATGACTATGTGAAATTTTAGTAGGTATATGAGAAAATTTGAATGTCTGTAGTAAAAGAAGTATGGCTGTTTAGTGTACTAGTTGTACTCTTTTTTATCACAATCGGCAAAACTCAACACACAAAGTGCAACCACTTGACTCATTAGCTTCTGCCACCTTTCTGATATCCCCTCATTTAAGTGCCATATGTGATTCAGGCTTTGGCGATCATGTCTTGAAAAAGACCTGACTGACTGGGCAGAAGATTATCTCACAGTAGGTTGCCATTACTTTCTGCAGTAGATTGGTTGCCTGCGAAGGCTATAGAACCCAATCTGTCCTGCTATTTAACCCATAACTGGAGGGAAGAGACAGATTAATACCTTTCCCAAGGGTATTTGTGTGTAAGTGAATGCAAGGAATTCAATCGGAATTCGAACTCGGTTCCCTGACTTCTCTTTTCAAGCCAATATCCACTGCACCACAATGCACATCCCTCACTCATGCTTATTTCAGTGATCATTATTATGAGGCTTGGAAACACGCATAAGCCACAAATTTATTTTGCAAAATCTCTGATGGTAGCTTTTAGATTGGTCATATTTTTTTCTATATATTCTGCATGCAAGACACATATGGGTGTGTTTTGTTTTAAAAGGTAAGTCATTCTCGCTTCATGATAATTCAGTACAGAATTTTTCAAGAGTTGTGGTTTCTATTATCTGGTACAGTTCTTTCTTTGCAATTCTGTAATGCCAATCAATAATGTTTGTAAAAGGACAGGTTTCACTCACAGAAACCCATTTATAACCATTGATGTTAAAAAGTGTTTGGGCACCCTGTCATCTGGAACTTCAGGAATATGTCGACTGTACCCCCTGACAATAAACTGCATTTGGTAGCAAGAATGCTGTCTAGAAGAGCGTGGAACCACCTATTAATTGCTATTGTTTCTAGGTACACCCTGACTAGGAGTGGTAGCACCCATTACATCAGCTATGGACTCTCTGGATGTGCATTGTGGTGCAGTAGAAATCACTACAGAACTAAGTTTGCATTCCAGTTAAATTTGTTGCACTCACTTTCACACAAATACCATTGGGAAAAGGTATTAATTCGTTTCTTCTCTCCAGCTATCAGTCAAGTAACAGGACAAATTGTGTTTTATACCCTTGGTTGGCAACCACTCTACCACAAGGTAATGGCAACCTACTGCAAGAAAATCTGTTCAGTCAAGTGTGGATCACATATAACACTTAACTGACTGATGTGCTCTCCAGCTGGATTTGAACCTGTGTTTCCTAGGGGAACTTGTCATTAGATCTGATGTGCTTTGACCTCTCAGCTACAGAAGGCAACAATGACTAAACAAAGTTGAATAGTGTCTTTAAACACAAACTTTTTCCGTGATACTTGAAATGGGCATATCTGCTCAGTTTCATATATTAACATAAACAAAGCAATTTGCAAAGAAAGGGTGAATTTTTTTATTTATTAATCCAACAAATTTTTATTACTTAATCTTATTAGAGGAAAATATGTGCTCTTCAGTAGGATTTGAACGTGCATTCCCTTACCGGGAAACTGTTAATAGATGTGACATGCTTTAACCTCTTGGCTATAGTGTGCGTTGATGACCAAGCAAAATAATGCTTTAAGTACAGATTTTTCTTTGACTCTGTATATGAGTTAGAACCAAAATGATAAGATGAAGAACAAATACGGAAATGTTTATCAATCTAACATTTTTCACTTTTATTAAAGCTTAATCAGAGAATGAATTATGATGAAAAAGAAAAAATCCTGGTGTTTCTATGCCAGAAATTATACTAAAATTGGTTTGAAAAGTTAAATGCCCATGAAACATGATTAACCAATGAGAATCAAACAACACAAAAGTATAAATACTAAAATATTTTCTATTTCTCTATATCTCATTCTTTAAATGTGAAACAGGTTAGATTGATAAAGGATTCCTATTCTTATATATATATATATATATATATATATATGAGAGAGAGAGACTTGGTTTGAAGATAGTTTTGAAGTATGAAACTGACAATCTCCATGCAATATTGATTCCAGTCTTTTATGAATATTTACTGAGAACAAATAGGTGGTGAGTTATATGTTTAAGAAGTGGTAACACTATATAACAGCCACATTCCAAGAATGCTGTGTAAACTCTAGTTTATTTTTTTTAATCATTTCACTCCAAGCAAGGCAGTTTTACTGCCAATGGTATGCAGGGGTTAAATAGGAAGAAAGTGATGAGAAAAAGGAACAAGTTATGGGGGTAAGAGAAGGATGAGAATACTGGTGTAATGAGAGTGGAGTAGACAAAGAAAAGAGCATGAGAGAAAGGATGCAAGTCAGTGAGATAAGAAATGGTTAATTGACCTTACATTTAAATTCTAGGAGATTGTAGCTGTTGGGGAAACAAGTATACAGAAGGGAATTCAACAGGCAGGAAGTGCAAGAAAAGAAGCTGAAGAGTAGAAGTTGTGGTTACATTTTACTGGTTTCACTGTAAAAGGGTGGGACCTAGTTGCTAGCATAGTAGCTCAAGTAAATTCATGCAGAGGGAGTTAAGCTCATTGGAGCAGAAACCATGAAAGTATTTTAGAAAAAATGCATAACCATATAGAAAGTTAGTTTTGTCACTAAAAATTATATTTATTGCACATAGGTATTTATTTGTACATCAATAAATGGATAGCTTAATAATGAAAATTATCTTATACAACAAAAGTATAATTTCCTTCCTTGTTAATTGTTGTATTGCTGAGGTGGATATGATACACAGAGAAAGTGTGCTGCAGTATTATTCAGCACAATATTCAGTGCTAAATGGATATACACAGAGCAGTACAATGGTTACAACAACGGACAAGACAGAACATACAACACAGAGAGGGTTAGATCACAATAGTTGCCAAAGTACTCAGTCTAAATGACACTAGAATATTATACCTCAAAGGCTACTATTCTTTACTTATATATACCATTTCAGACCATGTGGCCATTTCATCATTAAGAGTGCTGCAGTGGTGTCAGCCACTCTACAACATTAATTCCCTTATTTTGGTGATTAATGTTAATCTCATAGTATTAATATTATACAGTGAAAATTTCAGATCACAAAAATAATGACATGTTAAAGATGGCTTTTTGATCGATGTTTGTATAATGCTGGAAAAAATGGGTTGGCAGCCATAATTTCTCATTATGATCATCCAATTTCATTAAGCACTGCTTGAGCAAATCTGACATGATGGTGATGAACAGTTAGAACAAATTTAGTAGATAAGGAATTTAACTATAGAATAGGCTACTCTCAGGGTAGTTATGCCTGACACTACATATTGCTACAAAGTACTTGCATAAAAACTAGTCATGTCCTTAAATAGCCTCATCAGATTGAGACTTTCACATGCTACCAAAATTGTTCAGAAATATCTAAACTGCTGTATATAACCACATTTTCAGACCAATGATTGGAAATGGCTTTGAGCAAATGAAGCCTGTAGGAAATAGCAAGGACCATCGTTCTTTGAATCTCATCAACTGGCACCACAGAATCATAAACAACTGTACCAAATAAGAGACTACACCACTTGAAGACTTTCAACAGCAGCAACAACTAAAATGGATAGCACATATAATTCAATGAGGAAATAACATTCTACAAGGCTTTCAGTCAGTTACATAAATGCATTTGGAGCAAAAGAAACCATAGAAAAGAAATAACTTACATACTGTCCAAAGCATTCAGTCAGTCAAGTGCCATACGTGATACATGCTTAGGCGATCATGTCTCGAAAGAGACATGACTGACTGGGCAGAAAATTATCCCGCAGTAGGTTGCCATTACTTTCTGTGGTAGACTGGTTGCCAGCCAAAGCTATAGAACCCAATCTGTCCTGTTATTTAACCCATAACTGGAGGGAAGAGATTGATTAATACCTTTCCAAAAGATATTGGCATATAAGTGAATGTAAGGAATTATTCGATCAGCTATAAAAATTGATCTGGAGCAACTAAATGACACAAAAACAAGACACATACAAATACAAGAAAAAATAGCTGAAAAATTACACACGAAACCTGAGAGTGAGGAAAAAATTTCAGCCTGACCTGAAAGAGATGGAAAAGATTGATCATTTGCTCCAGTAGTGGATAGAGTAGAAGGACCCCACCTTCGTTATTAAATAATCCACAGATGTTGATATGCCGTTAAACAAAACTCAAATTCAAAACTCTTATACTTGATATATTGCTATTTTCTGTTGTCAAATTTATTAACAATATTAATTTGATAATGGTTTAACATGACTTAAGTGAAACACCCAAAATTTAATTTAACTTAAAGGAATTTTTCATCAGTAGGTGTGCAAGACAAAATCTTTTGGTATTCTGCAGAATGAACAATTCAGAATTAATCATGAATGCTTTTAAATTACAATTGATTTTTGTTAAAAACAAAAATACAGATCAAAATTTGAATTTTTGGGGGAAAAAAAAAGCAGCAGAACAAATATGCACATGATTTCTAAAATGACTGAAATAATCCATCTTTTAAAATTTCTTTTTCAGCAACTTTCTTGTTCAGCACTTTCTCTGTCAATTGAAAGAGAAAATAAAATGAAAAATCTTTGATGGCTATTTAAGAGAATGTGACAAAAATGGTTCTTTCCTTTCTTGCCACTATTTTTTTCTTTTTTGAGAAGAATTAAGAAAGTATACCACTCTTTCTCTTCCCATTTCTTTCTTCCCTCTTTTACTCTATTTTTGTCTTTGGATATGGAAATTACCGAACATATTGCTTTCCTTTTACTCTCAACTCTTTCCTCTCAGTTTATTTCTTAATGACTTTTATTGTCGAATCCCCTCCTCAGTTTTTCTTTTCTTTTCAGAGAATTTCAAAAGAGAATACTTTATGCTTACCAGTTAGTCAAGTTTCTTTTCATCTTACTAAAATCCATTTCTTTGTTTCTTGCACAACTATTATTATTATGTCATTTTTCATCATATTTCGATTCCTGCTATGGTCGCACTAACCAACCAAGTCTGTGGGAAGACCTAAGGCAGGTCGTGGCGTGTTGTTATGGCTCCATTTCATGTTTTTTTCTATCTTCCCCATCATCCCTAACGTTACATAGACAAAGTTCTCCTTAGTGTGTGGGCTGTACTTAATAAGACAATTTTTTGTATATTTCTTAAGTTGGGGTTTTCAGGGATTCCTTCAATGTGTTGTTTTGTTCCATTTTTTATCATTCCAAGTGCACCTACTATCACTGGCACAACTCTTGTTTTCAATTTCCATAAACATTGTTATTTCATGTATGACAATGATTATTTCTTTTAAGGCCCTAATTATTATTATTATTATTCCTTATATGACCATCAGTATTATTATTTTTTGGACAATTATTATTTCTTCTTGTATGAACATTATTATTATTCCTTGTATGGCCATTATTACTGTTTTTCCTTATTCAACCATTATTATTATTTCTTGTACAACTATTATTATTATTTTTTTCTGTGACTGATATTATTTCTTCATTTTCTTTCACCACAATGATTATTATTATTATTTTCTATCATCATTATTTTTATTAAAATATTATTACAACAGTGAGCTTCTTTGTGTTCTATGCACCAGGTTTTTTTTTTCATTTTTCATATATCTTTTTTCTTCTTTCATATATCTTTTTTCATATATCTTTTTTCTTCTTTTTTCATATATCTTTTTTCTTCTTTTTTCATATATCTTTTTTCTTCTTTTTTCATGTATCTTTTTTCTTCCTTTTTCATGTATCTTTTTTCTTCCTTTTTTTCATATATCTTTTTTCTTTTTTTTTCATATATCTTTTTTCTTTTTTTTTCATATATCTTTTTTCTTCTTTTTTTTTCATATATGTTTTTTCTTCTTTTTTTTTCATATATCTTTTTTCTTCTTTTTTTCATATATCTTTTTCTTTTTTTTTTCATATATCTTTTTTCTTCTTTTTTTCATATATCTTTTTTCTTCTTTTTTTCATATATCTTTTTTCTTCTTTTTTTTCATATATCTTTTTTCTTTTTTTTTCATATCTTTTTTCTTTTTTTTTCATATATCTTTTTTCTTCTTTTTTTTCATATATCTTTTTTCTTCTTTTTTTTTCATATATCTTTTTTCTTCTTTTTTTTCATATATCTTTTTTCTTCTTTTTTTCATATATCTTTTTTCTTCTTTTTTTCATATATCTTTTTTCTTCTTTTTTTTCATATATCTTTTTTCTTCTTTTTTTCATATATCTTTTTTCTTCTTTTTCATATATCTTTTTTCTTCTTTTTTCATATATCTTTTTTCTTCTTTTTTCATATATCTTTTTCTTCTTTTTTCATATATCTTTTTTCTTCTTTTTTCATATATCTCTTTTCTTCTTTTTTCATATATCTCTTTTCTTCTTTTTTCATATATCTCTTTTCTTCTTTTTTCATATATCTCTTTTCTTCTTTTTTCATATATCTCTTTTCTTCTTTTTTGTCTTATTGCATCATTAACTCTATAAAAGTAGAGTTTTTTTCCCTTTTCTCTCTCATATTCTCTTCTCCTTTTCTAAGAAGAAAATTCTTTTTCTTTCTTTTTCATTTTCCCTTCCACTATCATAATCCTAAAGTTATACTTTTTCACATCAATTTCTTTTTTTTTCCTTTCCTTTCAAGAAACTACTTCTAAGTTTTAATCAGCACATCCATCTTGTTGTTATTCTTCCTGAAATAAAATTCAAAGTGAAAATGTGTTTGTTCTCTTTTTCACTGTCAATCTTCCCTTCTTCCTCTATTTCCTATTATAAAGGGAAAAACCAAAAAGGAAAACTTATTCTGATTTTCTCTCCTCGGTTTTTTTCTCATAATCTTTCATTGTCAAATGGATTGTATTTCCTTGTATTATAATGAATAGCTGTAAATGATAAAGAAAAACTTGTATTCTCAATTCCCTTGCTTTGAGAAAAGATGCCAGGCAAGAATTATCAAAAAGAAAAAAAAAATAATAGGATTACCTTTTGCCTAATTTACCTCTATTATGATTACGAACCTGATATTTTTATAAGACAGCTGCCGGGTGGTGGGAATGTGTATCACTGGGCAGGCAGTATGAAGTAAGGATATTGGTTAACAATGATAGTGAAACTTAACACATTAGCAACCGGGACTCAGAAGCATGAAGACTTTATTATCACATTCACTTTCATTCTGAGTTAAATATTTTTTTAAAATTTGAATTGAAATTCATTTGATTGAGAATGGCAGAGGATGATACTTTTATGATTTTTTTTTAAAAATTTAGATTTTGAAAATAACTTTACAACCTTGATTAATATCATTTCTTGAGCGACTGAAGTTTGCTTAATTTTGTGTTAAAATTAGTATATTATTCGAGAATATAACAAAAGTACCTACTCTAGCACAGTAGTTGACAAACTAATCTAACAGTTCATTATGTTTAATAAATATTAACATACTATTTTGGCTTAGTCAGACTAAGCTTAGTAAATAGCTGTTGGTTACCTAACCATAAAACCAATGTTTAGTAAGGTAATCTCATGGACCATTGCTATTTATAATGATTTAAAGTCACTATAAATAATATAAATAATATTAGCTTGCTAACCACTGATTCATGATCAGGTATCCAAAACCTTTGAACCTCTACACAGGGAAAGAAGAGACTTGAAGTCACAGAAATGTGGTTCTTCAGGAGGATGCTGAGCATATGAGAGAATAAACATGTGAGTAATAAGGAAGTTTGAAGAAAAAATTGAAACAAAAAGTACATTTATACTTAAAAGCAGAAAGTGATAATTAAAATTTCTGGAAAACAATGAGAAAAGGAGGCATGGAAAGTTTGACAGTTACATGTATATGTGTGTGAAATATATATACAGAGAGACAAATGAATAAAGATAAAAGGGAAAACTTATCTTCAGTAAGTTACATCCATTCATTTTTCTTTCAGTCTACATTTTCGCTTTAACTGGAAACAACTATTGCTTTTTAGTCTTTCGTGCCAATGTCCAAATAGTCTGAGCTCCAGAACCATGGAATAGTTTTAAAGCTTTCATTACACCCAAGCAATGACGGACTATACTGCTAGTGTGTGTATATATATATATATATATATATATATATATATATATATAATACTAGGTGCGATTGTTAAATTGTCGCAGTTATTTTATTATTTCAAACATTTTTTAGGCTAAATCTGAGCTCCAAGACCATGGATTAGTTTTAAAGCTTTCATTACACCCGGGCTATACTGCTAGTAAAATATAGAGATGAATAAATAAATCTGAAAAAAAAATGAATTCTGACTAAAATAAAAACTTGAAAACTAACTTTGTCTTCGAAAACTTGAAAGATCAACATAAATTTTATTATAAATTCATAGGGTGTCAAACACATTTTCATGGTTCATCTTATTACCATCTAGATTTTGGTTTTAGGGTTAGGGTTTTGTATGGGTCAGTGAAATTTTGGCTCTGGTAGGGTGGTAAACAGTGGGGTTCAGATGAAGTGATGGATGTTCATTCATGCAAGTCCAACTGTTCAGACAAGAAAAAGTATGAGCAGGGAAAGAAAAAAAGGGGTTTTGTGCTCAGGTTGGAATGGTTTTAATTTTAAAACCAGACAGCAAAATATAGCAATGACTCAACTTTTTTGCACCACAAGACATGTGGAAACATTATGTAAATTCTAACCATCTGTGAAATAGATAAAGAATTTTATACCATTCATGTTGAGGAAATTCATTTCTGTTTCGTCTTAAAATTACATTTAGGTTGGAGTTGATTAAAGAAGTTTAATACAGGCAATGTATGTAGATAGGAGATACACACTTGAAAATCTATGTAGACATCACCTTCATTACAGACCGGAATAATTTTACTTCATACAGTTTATATATATATATATATATATATATATATATATATAGATAGACATGTTTTTGAGCAGCAAACCCTGTTTTATACAAGTTTCATTAAAGATGACTGATAAAGTACCGTGATTAAGATTTATTTTATATTTCTTTTGCACCCAGAAACTAAAACATTGATAAGAAAACAGAAAAAAATAGATATTTGTCTAGAATTCTGAGATGAGGTAGTATTTAAACTATTTATATTATTTAGAATATTGTACTCCTCTTTGTTTCTATTTGTATGATGTTTCAGTCATTGCATGCTTCGACCTTCATCAAGGACTAGGAATTTTGAATCGGACACTTTATCACTAGAGTATATCATTCTTATTCCTTAAGTACCCATGGTCCAGTGGATATAGATGCTGGTTAGTTCCAGTGACTTGACCCAAAGAGTTGTGAGTTCAATACCAGGCTACAACAGTGGTGAACAAGTAACTTAGAGTGTTAGGAGATAACTCATGACTACCAAAAGAGACTTTATGCAAGGAATGAAAATGATATACCCAAGTGATTGTAATAAAGGGTTCAGTTTGAAATTCCTAGCACCTGGAGAAGGCTGGAATGTATAATGGCCAAAATGTCATACAAATGGCAACAAAGATGAGGACAATAGCCCGAATAATGTAAAGGAGTGTAGAGAAAAAAAGCTTTATTGCAGTACTTTATCAGTATTTAACAGTGACAGTAATTTTAACAGTATTTAATGAAACTAATATAAAATATATACATTATTATATTATATAGGATATATTTTTTATATGTAATATATATATATATATATTTTGTATCATACATACACTATTGGCTGTAATTATTAGGCCACCCCAGTTTTTAAAAGAAATGATGTATTTCATACTATTTTTAGTATTTATTGCCAAGTGGGTAATTCTAAATGAAAATAGAATGGTTCTTTTGTTATTATTACTTTGCAAAATTTTACAAGGCAAATAGCGACAATTTACCCATCTCACCCTGTAGATTGAAACTATGTATTCCATACTATTTTTAGTATTTATTGCCAAGTGGGTAATTCTAAATGAAAATAGAATGGTTCTTTTGTTATTATTACTTTGCAAAATTTTACAAGGCAAATAGCGACAATTTACCCATCTCACCCTGTAGATTGAAACTATGTATTCCATACTATTTTTAGTATTTATTGCCAAGTGGAGAATTCTAAATGAAAATAGAATGGTTCTTTTGTTATTATTACTTTGCAAAATTTTACAAGGCAAATAGCGACAATTTACCCATCGCACCCTGTAGATTGAAACTATGTATTTCATACTATTTTTAGTATTTATTGCCAAGTGGAGAATTCTAAATGAAAATAGAATGGTTCTTTTGTTATTATTACATTGCAGAATTTTACAAGGCAAGGAAGCAAAGATGAGCTTGTCTGAACCACCCTAAATTTTCTTCATTCTTTCATTGATGAAACTGCAATATAGGTAATTATTAAATATCTATAAATTCATTTGATGCACATGTTATTGTGCAGTATTAACAAAAGAACCATTCTATCTTTTCATTTACAATTATTCACTTGGCAATAAATACTAAAAATAGTATGAAATACATATTTGTAAAACACTGGAGTGGCCTATCAATTATGGCCAATAGTGCATATTTTGTGTCACATATATATATATATATATATGAGAATAAAAATAAACACCAAAACTAATAACTTTAAAAATATAAATGGAAACATATAAAAAGAAGAAAAAATTCAACAAAGGTAGATGCCCTCCTAAAGAAAAAAGTGCTCTGTTTAAAATAACAAAATTGGGAAAGTATGGTCCCTAGAAACGTTATTAAAAATATACAAAATTTAGACTTATTTGAGCTTCACGTTACCTAACAATCTCAGTGGTGTTAAATTAAGTAGTCGTTTAAACTTTGTCTCTTTTTATATATATATATATACACACACACACACACACTTATATATATATATAAGTATTGAACATTGAGTGCTGGTGTCAATAAAAGAGTGCTTAATATATGATAATAAAGCTAATATCCTTACCTGCCTATCACCCACCCTCTGACATTTCCTATATTTAACCATCTGTTCTCCACTCTATGTAGCCCCCTGCACAGTAGTGGCAGTGAAATGCCTTGCTTGGGGTGAAATGCCTTGCTTGGGGTGAAATGCTTATTAAAAAAAAAATCTTTACTAATAATAAATATATTTTTTTCCCTCATCGATAGTACAACTCTGAATGTCTTGCATGATGCAATTGTCTTACGTAATCAAAATTCGTTGTTCACATTATGAGGTAGCATTTGGAACCATTGAACTTCAGTTATATAATCTGTTCATATTTAACTCCATCTAGTCAAGAACTTGATTAGGTGAAGTAATTCTCGTTATTGGATGTGCCTTATGATACAGTGGATATCAGCTTGAATGAGAAATTGGGGAGCCAAGTTCAAATCTCAGTTGAATTCCCTGCATTCACTTACACGCAAATACCCTTGAGAAAGACATTAATCTCTCTTCCCTCCTGTTATGGGTTCAATAACAGGACAAATTGGGTTCTATAGCCTTGGCCGGCAACCAATCTACTGCAAAAAGTAATGGCAGCCTACTGCAGGATAATCTTCTGCCCAGTCAGTCATGTCTCTTTTGAGACATGATTGCCCAAGCATGTATCAGGTATAGCACTTCACTGACTGAATTCTCTTTATTATTCCAAATTGCTGCTGAATTATGGGACTCATGGACTTCAGCAGTTCATGTCTGTTCATCTAGCCCTCTATCAATATGTTATATAGCGACAAATAACAAACACGAGTGTATATCTATATACACACAGACACACACACACGCATGACTGATTGGCTAAAATGATCATCATTGACAAAGGAAGTGATTTGATGTTATCAGCATGGGGAGGTGATCCTAGCTTGTGACACTATTAGTAAGTGCCCGAAAATCATAGCACAGAACTATTTGGAATATATCCTGCCGTTTTACTAGAACATAGTCATGATGAATTATGACTGAAGGTGTGAGCAAACTGTCCTTCTTCAACCTATTGAACAAACAGGAATGTGTCTGAGCAAGCATCTGCAAAAAACTAACAGATAGTTGACCTTAGAACAAATCCCTCACATACATATATAAGGATTAATACAAATAAAATTTGTCACTCTACTGACTGATGTAATTTTCTGCACCACAACTCCAGAGTTTCATAAACAAACTACTCCGTAATGTTTTAGTCTCTTCATCAGGAGGTTTCAGCCATTTTTCTCACTTTCCATTATCTTTAAACAAAGTTTGATGCTACTGACTTTATATTAAGTTTGAGATATATATATACACACACACACACTCTCTCTCTCTCTGTCTCATGTATATGAGAAAATTATATATTTGACAATTATTCAGTAAATATAGACTGGAACAACAAGAAGCAGCATCCCAAACATTCACTAAGAACATATTTTTGAATTCCCCCTCCAATACTCCATGCTCATTTAGACAGAAACATTTTATATTCATTCCCTTATATTTTAGGCTTCAGGCAATCACAAAAGAATAAAAGAGCTTAAAGAGTAATCCTCTTCACTTCATGATATGGGCATTAGTTTTTCGACAACTGTCTACTGGACCCATAAACTGTCTATGAATTATATGTTAGACTTTACACATTTGGTAGGTTCTTCTTGTGCTCTAAGTAGTACTTATAGAATGATCCTCTTCAATTGATCCATTCAGCACTGGATTAACGTTTGTTGAAGTCTCTATATCAGAGTTATGATAAATTCCATGCTTACCTCCCAAATATTTGGCTCTTCAGTTCCATCTCTAAAATTACTGAGCAATTTTCTTTTCACCATCCCACTTAATTTAATGTTCCACCTGCTTCATGGATATATACATTGAAGGAGTACTGTTGGATTGTAAGATTTCTACAAAACAGAAATTACTTTAATAGATCTTATATGTTGTTCTGACATTTCATTTTTGTGTAAACGCTTTCTCTGACCATGAATACACGCATATATTGATGAGGATATTTTAATTACATTTAATATAACAAGAAATCTGACAGAAATCCAAATATGTTTAATAATAGAGAAAGATGTTTTCCAGAAATTAAGTAAACTATTAAGACAAGAAAACATTGCTAGAAATAAAGAAAAGTATGCTGAACTATTACCATTGTCTCATCTCTATTATGGCAGTAAAGATGAAAAAGAGACTTGAAGCAACAGGCCCTACTGATGAATATTGTGTATACCATAGGCAGAGTGTCTGATGAAATGCTGAAAAGTTCTTGCCAAAATACAAGTCATAATTTTTTTTATCAGGTTAAGAACTTTCCAGTATCTATTTCATATCTAAACTTACTTATAAATGGAACTTTGTCTGTGTGTGTCTGTCCGTTACCTACAGACTCCGAATTTTGTGTCAAGATACACTCGATAAATATTGATAATCAAATAAATCGGGTTATAGAAGGAGTGGTCCGATTTTAATCAAATTTAATACACTCATAGACAAAGACATAAGAAACGATATTCAGAAGTTTCAAGGTTGCAGTTCTTCTAATAGTGCAGAAAATCGATTATATATAAAAGGCAACTTTTATTTTAGTTTTTGCTTCGGGTTGGATATAATTGCTATTCTTAGTCTCAGCCATGATACCATTTACTCAGAGGACTTATTTAGCCTTCAAAATTAAGTTTACAACGACAAAAACTTATTTGATATCGATACCAGGAAATCAAAATTTGACTTACATTCATTCATTTTTCTTTCAGTCTATGGTTTTGCTTTAACTGGAAACAACTATTGCTTTTTAGTCTTTTGTGCCAACGTCCAGAGCATCTGAGCTCCAGAACCATGGATTAGTTTTAAAGCTTTCATTACACCCGAAGCAACACCGGGCTATACTGCTAGTATATATATATATAATGTGTGTGTGTGATGTATTTGGTAGCAATCTCTCTTTTATACAAGTTTAATTAAAAATGACTGACAAGGTAATAATTAAGATTTTTTTTTTATTTAAATTTTCATGTTTTTGAAATTTTCTTTTTTTCTGTTAGAGAAATATACAACTCCAGTCAAAAAAACAAGGTAATTACCTACTATAAAATATTTAAAACTGCTAACCTCATTGATAACAATAATAACTCATCTGCAAACTACAGAGAACCAATATCATTTATAAATCCGCATGTTCCTTAAGGAACTCTGTTACTTATTAATCCAAAACCATAAATAATTTTTTGATATACTACAACATTTTTTTTATCATATCACCCCAAGCAAGGCGGTAATGCCACTGATGTGCAGGGGCCTACGTAGGAGTGAAAAGATTTGGAAAAGAGAAAACCGGAAACCACATCCTAAACAGGGAACAAGGGATGAGCCTCTACACCTGTACAATAGATGTGGGTGGAGTGTTGAAGAGGTTGTTTAAACTGAAGTGATTGTGGGTGTTATAATATTTCAGTTTAAACAACCTCTCTGAAGATGGCTCATGTGAGCCGAAAGCTTAGAAGAAAATCAATAAATAATTATCCAAATGTTGGAGAATTTTTGTCTTTATTTTCAACTGAAATTAAATAAAAAATACAACGTTTAGAATGGCTCATGATTAAACATAATAGACATTCATTGTCTCTTATATATATATATATATATATATGTGTGTGTGTGTGTGTGTGTACCATACCAAAATATAAATGCCATACAAAAACCTGTCATTCTATGATATATACATACATACACACATACACACATCATACCAAACCCTGTGATTCTTAAACGATACCTCTCTATGCTATAGATATATTAATTTTTTGCAGCAATCCCTATTCAGCAAGTAAAAATTCTTGCCGCTTGTATACAGAATATTTCTCACTATGTTTGATGTTTGTCTGCATCGTATAACTACCATACATAAACTTGTGATTCTATGACATATATGTATATAAACATCATACCAAACATTATGATTCTTAAAAGATACCTCTGTATGCTATAGATATATTAATTTTTTTTTTGCAGCTATCACTATTCAGCAAGTGAAATTCTTGCCACTTTGTATGCAGAATATTTCTCACTATGTTTAATGTTTGTCTCAGATGCAAATAATCGTTGCTCTCCAGAGTTCCCTATTTTATTTTTGCTCTTAACAATAATGGTTTCTTTTTTAAACCTTTTCTTTTCATTGTAGTACTTTTTCCACCATTCATTTGTTAAATAGGTTAATCATTGGTTTTTTTCTACTTCCCTTGCTTTTTAATATGTTCTGTGATTATTAAAATCTCCAAAGCTTCTTTCCTCATCATGCACCTCTAACATTTCAGTTTCCTCTTTCTGAGTGTTCACAACAGTTTCTTTGTAATTCCTATCCTCCTCAAAACTTTCACATTGATCACATTCTTTGCCCATGGCATTCTCAGTGTTCAATGTTGTATTTCATATCAGTTGCTACTAGTCTTTCATTCATTTGTGATATAACTCTCTAATATGAGGCTTGGTCAAAAAGTAATACCTGTTAATTTTTAATTATGACAGATTTAAAAGAAAAATATCTTAGAAAAACGAATACAAAATTCTCAGGCTTGGTTGATAAAGATGTTATTTTAGACACAACATTTTGACCAAGTACCCTCTGGCCATCATCAGGTGTCCAGAGAGTACTTGGTTAAAACATTGTTTTTATAAAACATATATATCAACTAAGTTGAGAACAATAGTTTGAAATAGTACAAGGATATTCAAAATTAGTCATATCAGAAATGAAATACTAAAACACTTCTCAGGATTCCAAACCTCAACTTCAATAAAGTCTCCTTCCTTCTCATGCAATTCAACCTTTGAGTGAGGCCACCTCATCATCCTTGGAGAACTTCTATTCTTTTTTTGGTTGCAATCATCCCCTGTTCATTCATGCAAGCATTACCATGGCCCACTTGAGGTCTTTCAGTGTTATGTAACAGTGTTTATTATGTCAGCTGTAATAAGAATTTCAGTCTGTTTAGCTTTATCTTCATTCACAGCAGCATCAGACCTACCACTGTGTGGCTTGTCACTAGGGTCACTTTCTCTTTTCAGTTTCTATTAAATCTGCTCACCCATCTCCATTCTGTGCTTACATCAAGCACAGACATTTCTTAAACATTCACTAATTGCCTGTAAATATCTCAAATCCATTTTCATTACAAAAACAAAATTTGTATAACTTTGTTTTTAAATGTGTGTCCAGAGGGCCAGCTATTTTTAAAGATGATTATGGGTAGGAAAAGAGAAAGCAGTTTCACAAATTTTTCCCTTGGTTTTTTTATACTGCTTTATAGCTGTAAAATAGAAACCTCAGATTCTGACTAATGCTTTTAAAATTAAATTAAAAAAGTCATTACTTTTCAACTGACCTTTGTCGTAGGATCAACATTACAGAGTTCGTGTGGCTTAATTTAAAAATTAAAACAATACTGTCAGGCAGAAAAGAGCAGGAATATAGATGAAAAGGCAGTTTTTACATGAAATATTGTCTTTCTTAAAGTCTCTCACTTCTTAAATGTGTCGACCTTTGTCATTTGTGTTTTAGCATATTAGCTTTTTTAAGAAAATGGTTGTGCTATAATATGCACTTATTAGCTTTCAAAACATGAACTCTATGATGATTATGTTTATACTAATAAAATGCTGGTGACTTGGCTGTCATCTGGTAGCTCACTTTTATTAGAATGAAATTTGATTTGCAGCACCAAGTATACCCAGTGTCCGTTTTCTTTACAACATGGATAATCAGTCAGTTAATTGCCATATGTGATACATACTTGGTTGATCATGTCTTTTTTGAGACCTGACTGACTAGGCATATTTTATTGCAGTAGGTTGCAATGTCTTTTTGTGGTAAACTGATTGCAATTTGTCCTGATATTCAATCCATAGCTGAATGGAGAAGAGATGGATTAATACCTTTCCCAAGGTTATTTGTGCATAAGTGAATAAAATGAATTTGACTAGAATTCAAACTTTGCTCTCAGGTTTTTGATCCCAAGCTGATATCCATGACACCAAAATGCACATTCCATTTTCAGTTTATTATAATTTACAATGTAGATTATAATAAATATATAATAATAAAATAATAAGTTTCTGGAAAGCTCAATTGCATAACGTCTGATACAGTAATTTACTAATCCAAAATGTGTGGAGCATCCTTTGAGGACAGTCATAACTGATCTCAAGAAACATCTTGCTGACCATTACACAATGTCAAAGTGCTCCACAGAGTCTGAAATATGAAAAAACGATGAAGAATACAGAGGTTAAAAACAAAGGAATTATTAACAAAAAGATAGAATTATTTTTTTTTTTTACTGACAAAGTGTCATGTCATAGAAGGACTAGTAGCAGCTACTTGAACTAATGAATGACTCAGCAACCACAGGAGTATTGCAGTTGTTAATAAAAGAAGAGATAGAGTAGTGAAAAAAAGAAATTGAAAAATACAAACAAAAACAAGAGAAAGGCAAATAGAGCAGAAACAGAAGTTGAGAATAAAGAGAAAAAGTAATTGTAAGGACATTTGTGCCTTAGATTTGAATAAAAGAAATGAGAATGTCAGTACATTGTATTTATGCTGTTATGGGTGTTGCATAAGATACATTAACATCACAAATCATAATTCAGCATATAATAATCTTGACAAAAGCTTGAATAATGTTTCTTTGCTATGACAAATATATATGACTGCTAAAAATATTCTTCTTTAGAAAACCCATTGTATATTTTGGAAGAAATAAAATGGCTACCCTTCATTGATTTAATCTGTAAGAATTTCTTTGAAATAACAACTGCTTTGATGAATTAAAATCCAGCTGTTACCAGCAAAGTTTTTTAAAACCAGATCATTTAATAACAGAAATTATATCAATTGATATATAATGAAAATAACAAATATGACTGCAATATTATTGTTTTTGTCTTATATTAACAAATAAATTTAAATGCTCAGTTCTCTTTTCCTGCTTCTGAGTTTTATAGAGATTATCATCCATTTATCAGATACATGATTGTAAAATTAGATTTATTAAATTCAATGATAAATTCAATCTTCATCATCATTCTTCAACCAAACAATTGTTGGTCAGAAATTCATTAACAATCCCATCTCATACAACATGGTCAAGCATTACAGTACTCAAACCCTGGTGCTGTGAATGGATGTCATGGACTTCTTTTAATGGTTGATACAGACGTGGATTGTCAGTCCTATATCTGGGGGTTTTACATACAAGACATCATCTCAAGGAAGATTGCTAACCAATGCTCAAAATTTCTTCCAAACCACCAACTGTTCCCAAAGGATCCCATCTCCCTTATTTCACTCACAGTGTTTGGGATAAGCCATGGTAAGGTTTACAGGCATTTCCTAAATGTGCTCCATGCTGAAATTACCATGTCCAGACCAATAACATCAAGAAGTAACCTTCCTAACCAATCAACCATGAAGAGATTCAAACCCAGGCTTTATGGTCAGAAAGTGAATGATCTAACCACTTAGCCACATGTCATCCTATCTTACAATCACACATCCTGATTGGATATAATCTCAAAAACTCAGGATAATGATACTTATTTATTTTGTTATTATGAATGATCACTTTTTTGTTCCTTGATAATTACAATGACATTTTGCTTAGAAAATAGCCTGGTTGACCATGTTTTTAACAAAACACTTTTGTGTTAAATATAAAATGAGGTTTCATTCAACCAACAAAGTCTGTCCCATATTTTTTTATTATATTTTACCAAATGATGAATTGTCTCACTATTGACATTGTTGGCATTACCAACCAAGATTTGTCTTGTGTTTTTCTGCTATATGTTGTGTCTTTTCAAGGAATAGGCAATCAAAGCTTTCCACAACTTTGTCTTAGTAACGGTTGTCTTTTTAACCTTTCTCCTCCCCGTTCAGCCATTAATTCAGGTATGTTTACCACTGCTTTCTTCTATCCATTTTGCTTTCAATGTATCCTGTGAGTGTCAAAATTTCCAAGCCCACCTTTCTCATATATCCCAGAAACTTCAGTTATTTTTTTTTAGAAGAGTTGTTTTTGTTTCCATTTTCCTTAAAACTTTGCTGATGTTAACACAGTCCATTACTGATATTTTCCATATCCTTTGATAGAACCAGATTTCCAATGCCACAAGTTTTCTGTGAAGAAATTGTCCAGTATTCACTGCAATATAGGAAGAGAGTGAGAGAATTCTGAGAGTTCTAGAAGTCCTGCCAGGATTTGTTATTGACAGTTGCTATTTGAACAATATGATACGCAGATGATACAATGCTGATAGCAAACACACAATGAAAGTTACAAGACTTCCAACAGGAAGTAATTAAAGAAAGTAGAAAGAAAGGACTACATATAAACTACAAGAAAACTGAATGCATGGTAATCTGTAAAAAAAAGAAGCCCAAAATGCCAATTACAGGCTGGAGATACTAAAATTAATCACAGTATTTACATTGTTCGGACTCTTGTCCTCATCTTTGTTGACATTTCTGCAACATTTCGGCTGTTGTACGCTTCGGCCTTCTTCATGTGCTCGGAATTATGAACCAAATCCTTTATTACAATCACTGGGGTATAAAACTTCATTCCTTGACTAAAAAGCCTCATGTCTTCCAGAAGAGGCTCTAGGTAAGGAATGGTGTTCATATACCCCAGTGATTGTAATAAAAGGTTTGGTTTGAAATTCTTAGCACCTGAAGAAGGCCAGACCATACAATGGCCGAAATGTCGTACAAATGGCAACAAAGATGAGGACAATAGTCCGAATAATGTAAATACTGTAAATACTACCTCATCTCAGAAATATAGACAAATACTAAAATCAGTCAAGTACAAAAATTTAAATACGTGGGAAGTGTTGTAACAGAGGATGGAAAGTGTGACACTAAGACCTGAAGGTGTATTAGCATGGCCAAAAATGCATTCCAGAATTTTGCTGGAAACAATGAAGAGTACTGGATTGTTATGAGACGTCTGTCCTTCAATATGGCAGTGAATTCTTGACAATCTCATCAAAGACTTGAAGCAATCAAAATGCGCTTCTAAAGAAGGATGCTGAGGATACCATGGACCAAACACGTGAACAACAATAAGGTTTTGGAGAGGACAGAAATGAAAAGAAAACTGATACTTAACATCAGAAAAAGATAGCTGAAGTTCCTGGGACATGTAATGAGGAAGGGGGGTTTGGAGAATCAGATACTCAGTGATTCCTCAGTGACTTGAGAAATCTGATGCCCACATTGAATTCTTAATAAAATCTCACTGTAAACACTTTCTTCTCATATCTATTTCTTGCAAAAAATTATAGTGAATAAATAAATTATAAATATTTTAAAATGGGGAGTTACTTTTTAATCACCCTGTGCATAAATATGGACACTTAACTCAACACAGAATGGCGACAGTCTGTTTCATGCTTGAGCACATTCTTCAGATGTCCTGAAGAATGCGTTGAAGTAATTTACATTTACATATTCTCTATTCCTGGTATTGAGGACTTTTGCCCATAAATATAACATACATTAAAACAATATTTTAATTTTATATATATATATATATATATATATATATATATATATATATATAAACTTATGTAAGGCCACAGTCTTTTGAGTTAAATTTTATTGAACAGAACAGACAATATCTGTTACGTTTTTGGTTATTTCTTCTGGTGTTAAATAACTTGCTTAATGTGAGGTGGTAATTTATAAATGAGCTTGTAGTGAACTGGACAAATTGGGTACCAATATGTTGTAGACTGACCGTCGGGGTAGTAATTTTGACAGTGAAAAGTAGGTTGGTTGTCCAAACCACTACATTTATAAATAGAATAACTCAAAGCACAATGTAACGAATATAACAACATTGTCTTAAGTAAGGTTACAGAAGTGAATAATTTGTGAATGCAAGATGTTGTGAAGAAAGTTCTTTCTTAGATATTAAAGAAATTGTCTCAATATTCATGCTAGAAAAGTTCCTGAAAAGGAAATAATGTTTGTACTGAACAGTAGTGAATATAATTATACATGTATTGAAATGTACTTATAAGATAAAGAAAAACAAAAAAAATTTTTGTAGCTAATTGCTGAATGCAATTAGCACAGTATGTGAGTTGGAAGGAACGAACAGCATTCGGACATCATGCTCCGAAAAACATCCTCCAACTGGCTAAACACATGCAGAAATCAGTTTATATATTCCTTAACAAACGCGGGAAAAAAGAAAGTTTCACATGCAGTCCTCATGATAGTGTGTGTGGGTATATGTGTATGAACGTGTGTGCATGGCGATATGTATGTAGGTATGTACGTGCATGTAGAAGTGATTCTACAAGCTTATGAAATTTATGTCTAACATTGAGTACTTTCGAACATTATTGAAAAGAAGATAGTTGAGAAACAAAAATGCTCAGTTGGCTCTCTCTCTGTTTTTACTTTCTCTCCTGAGAAATGATCAACAATGGTCAAAATACTCTTATGAAATGACACATAGTTTCATTGATTTGCTTTATAAGATACAATACTAAACAACTTATTTGACATTAGATGACTCACCAAAAGGCTTATATTACTGCAAATGCTATTTTCAGTGGATACTTGTCTTTGAACAGACACATCATTTAATTTTAAACAGTATTTATTTTATCTACCTGTCAGTGTACTCGAAAAAACTAAATAAAAAAAAAAAGTACACTACTAAGTTTTTTTAGTATGCAAACCAGTAGATAAAATTTGAGTGTCTACTCAAATATGGGTATTCACTAAAAATGAATGACTGAAGTAATAAAACAATGTTGGATTAAAAATTACAATAATATATAAATGGTACATGAAATCATATTTATTTGTTTTTAGTATGTCCCTCTTAGTGACTGATCTGAAAATCTTCCATAGGCATCATAGTTTGCTTTCATATACAAGAAAAGCAAGTATTACTGGATTTCAAAGCATTTAGTCTTGTATAAGAAAAATCAGTAATATCAGTCTATTATAAAAAAAAAAATAGAATTAGAATATGCTACACAAACAAATTCAAATAGAATTTGAATATGGTACACAAACGAATTTGAAGCTGAGTTTGAGTTCCAGTTGAATTCATTACATTTACTTATGCGCAAATACCCTTGGAAAAGGTATTAATCCGTCTCTTCCCTCCAGTTATGGGTTAAATAACAGGACAGATTGGGTTCTATAGCCTTGGCTGGCAACCAATCTACTGCAGAAAGCAATGGCAATCTACTGCGGGATAATGTTCTGCCTAGTCAGTCATGTCTCTTTCGAGACATGCTCGCCCTAAGCGTGTTTCACATATAGCACTTAACTGACACAAACTAGGCATTATGATTTAGTCATGAATTGATTTATTTCCTGTCACTGTTTTTAACTAGTTTTCATAATTGTAGATGTGTGGGTGGCATAAAGCATAGCAACTTGACTGAGAAATTGTAGAGCTAAGTTTGAATTCCAGTTTGGTTTCTTACATTCACTTAGAAGCAAAAAAAAAAAAGCATAGAAATAAATACAGTATAGGAACCAGTAATATGAAGTGCTAGAGAAAATCATTAGTGTCAAAGATTGCAATATGACTCTGATAAAAAATGTAAAAAATAGTTACTGAGACACTGTACGAATCTTATAGAACAACCAGCCAGTAATCAACTAGAATAGAAGTTGAGTCTAACAAAAAGCCACAAGGGCAAATTGGTAGGTGGTTTAAATAATAACCTGGGAGATTCCATTCTGTTACAGGCAAGTAAGCAGTGATTGGCTGATTATTTCAGTGTGTACATTGAGCTCCATAAATATTGAGCACAATATCCATCATTTGTCTTTGGGCCATATGGGGACATGTATTCAGTTACAACCCTGTTTATTTTTGTCTGCCAACTGGATGCTAGTTGGACACATCAGGAAGGTGAGTCTCACACTCTTGACTGTTCACCTTCCTACAGGGAGACAAAGGAAGACCACCATGTTGAAAGGTAAGTTATTTGACTTCTACAGACACTATGTTTATAAGTCCCAGAAATTCATACACTGATAGGACACATGGTCCCAGTGGATATAGGTGTTGGTTAGTTCCAGTGACTTGACCCAAAGAGTTGTGGTGAACAAATAATTTTGAGAGTTAAGTTAATGGGCGATAGCCACTTGGCTACTAGAAGTGGCATCATACATGGAATGATAATGATCTACCCTAGTGATTGAAATAAAGGGTTTGGTTAGAAATTCCTAGCACCTGAAGAAGGCTGAAGTGTACAAAGGCTGAAATGTCATAAACATGGCAGTGAAGATGCAGACAATAGTCTCAACAATGCAAATAATGCTTAATGCACTCACAAAAAGAAAAATAGTTCATACAGTTTAAAAATGTATTTCTGCTTTTAAGTAATTTTTAAAGGGTTGAGAAGCCATAAAAACAAGTCAATCAATTTCAAAGTAGTTTTTTTCAAGGAAAAATCTGGTGCCACTTTTATTGTTTCAAGAATTTTTGTTTAATTTCTAAGAAAGAAAACTTCACTGAAACATTAGTATCTATGGTATTCAGTATTTTTTTTTTTTAAATATTGTGATATGTCACTTGAAGAACAAGGATTTAGCTGAATTTGAACGAGCCAAAATGATGCATATCATGAAACAGTTTCTCATACAATTGGTGACGTTCATCACTAGACCATGAATGTTAAAAATGATTGGTTTGTTTTCAAGTTCATGCCAGGGAAAGTTATTTAAATATTAGAGAATGAATAGCATTTCCACAAAATTTATTCCATTTTCTCGAAATGCATAAAACATAGAATAAATAAAATGGATGTTTGAATTGTCTGAGAGAACAAATTTGAAATGTTAAGTTCTTTCCAAATCTGTGATCAAGTTTGTCTTGATGTTCTTGCTACAATTTAGAAACAAACACCAGTCAATGCAAAACATCAAATTCACCAAGATCCAAGAAAATGTACTGTGCAATTCAATACCAAAACAATCTTGACTTATTTGTTAGTGCCTGATGATCCACAAGTGGCTAACATTGCAGGGATGGATGCTGTATGTGAAGGAATAACATGAGTGGCTGTCATTGCACTTGTGTTGAGCCACAATTTTGGAAGTTTTTCTATTTTCTCCTTCTCCTCTGCAGCTCTCTTCTTCTGTGCTCTGCTCAAAACATTACATTCTATTTCTGCTGAAATAGTTATTCACCTGAAAATATTTCTCTTAAATATTTAGTATTTAGTCCCACACCAGGATGTATGTGAGCTTGCAACAAGACCTAAATATTTAAATATTCTGCTTCCATAATGAACATGTCTTTTAATTGTGTGAACAGTATTTATTCTTGATACAAACTTTTTACTGAGTGCTGATTCACAAAACTACCAGACAAGACCTAGATTTAGCTTAGTGGCATAGCTATGGCATCTGGTACTGATCTAGCCTTATCTATGTACAAATCTACAAAACTACATTCAACACTTTTCTCAACTTGCACAATTATAGATTTTATTGATTCATATATTCACGAATTACCAATATCTAGTAATTAATACTGCATCATGAATTCATAATCTTATCCCTATACCAGGATTCATATGCATTGTATAAATATATTCAATAATTTTTCATTGCTATTATTAGTACTACAGTAGGTCTAACATTACTCCTGCTTTTTTTAATATTTGAATTGGTGTTTAAACAAAAATAAGCAGCTAGTTGCATGGAACTGTGATCTTTTTTAATAAATGAAATTCTTCATCTAAATTGGATAAAGAAAGAAATTCTTCAACAGAAAATGATATTTTCAAACAAATACAAAGTCAGTTTTATCAAAATTATCTGAAGAGAAGTATGAATTACTTTCTTTATTCTTGTGAAATGAACACTGACTGAGAAAATTATTTGGATTATTTAAGAGAGCTGAATTGATGTTTTTGTTTTGAAATTAAAATCAAAGCTTAGGACAAGCTTCCATTTTATAATGATTGTGACAAAAGGGGAAAAAGATGAAAGAAAGAGAGACTTAAGAAATACTATCAACATTAGAGCTTTGTAACAATAAAAATAATTTATTAACAACAGTAAAAAATATAAATATTACAATTAAATATTCAAAACAATATTGATTCTAGGAGGACTTTAGGAATTAAATCAAACCAGAGAAAAAATATAAGGTAATATTGTAACACTATTTCCATGCCGGTATATTTTTTTTGTTTAATACAACAGAGTGAGAGAAATTGATATTAGTGGTATTGTTAGTTGTACTTTATTGTAATCCATGATGTGAACTTACGTTAAAAAAAAAAAAAAATGTTTTAATACTATTATGTACTTGTAAAATTCGGGGCTGATAATTAGGAAAGAAAGAGAAAAATATGGTTTATTCTTTTTTTGTGTTCAAAACGAATTGTTTTGAACCAAGTAAGAGCTTGAAAAATAGTCATAACAAAATGTCAGGATTTCCTTGATGAGGTCAGGTAGGGTTAAATCCTCAAAAATTATTTCTGAGAACAGATTCTAAAATTGAAAAACAGATGATGTAATTGAAAAGAAGAAGACCGAAAGACATTACGTCATGTGAGCTGTTGATATTTCATTTGTCGAGCCATGGCTTCCTGTAAATTGTGTGGGTGGAAAATAATATCAAAGCTTTGAGTCGCATAGATCCCCCAAGAAAATTGGGGACAGCTTTAAAAATCCGAACTCAGTACAGAAAAAAAAGAGTTGGTTGGGTAGTTTTTGAAATTGCTGTTGAAATGTAACAACTAAAGGGAAAAGAGTTCCCAATTTGGGAGCCACGATGCATGGCTGGTCGCCCACCACAAAACTTATGGCTGAAGATGTAAAGAAACGTAGAAAAGCCTGCATCCGATTAACTTAAGGAGTTAATGTTGAATAATGCGTCTGAGATAATAAGCTCGAAAGAACTTTATTGTTTTAAAAGTTATTTGGAGAATTGTTTTCAAGCAACAAAGATTAAACAGCCCCCACGTTGCCGCTGCTTGTTGCTCTGTTATTTGGCTGTCTCTGCAAAGTTTGATAAAGGCCAAAGAGACGTGTTTTTATTTGGAGAATTGACAGTCTGATTATTTTTAAAAATTGAAAGCTCTGATTACCTTTAATGAAACTTTGGAAGGACTTATTTTTATTTGAAGATAGAAAAGCTCTGATATTTTTAATGAAACTTAGAAAGGACTTACTTTTATTTGAAAATTGAAAGCTCTAATATTTTTAAATGAATCCTCTCTCCGTTGTAAACTTGGATTTCAACAATTGTATTTTCTGCTTTTGTAATTAATCATTTTTTTTTATTATTAAAAAGACTTTCATTCATAAATCATCCAGGCGTCTTCGAACTTATTCGTTTATTCGTTTATTTAATTTTTTTTTTTTTGGTGCCGTAATTATTTCATTTTAACTACAAGTGTACAGTCTGGATATGGTAAAATTATGGCTATCAAAGAACAGCATGCGCAGTGAGTTAATTGTTGTAATAGATGTCTTGAGGACCAGCTACTGTGACGAGGTCATCTCGACTAGCTGCCCAAAACCATCGTCATAACTGGTGCCGTTTGGACATCATCATCGCAGCAGGCTCCTTTCCCGAATCAGCAAACCAACCAGCCAGGTAGATGAGTGTCACAATATAATCTTCAACAGAAAGTCAACAGTAGTCTTAATTACAAATATTAAATTAGAAATGAGTTTTACTTGTGTACAAAGCCTGATTATCAGGATCCGTTATTTGATCTTATTCATGAAAGCAAAATTGTATGCAAGTGAACTTAACTGGCAAGACAAACCATACCTTTCATTTATATAAGTGGGCATCTTCTTTGAAGAAAGTGCTTGCCATTTCTGGTGTCTTCTAGGTCAAAAGGGAACATTCTCTCACTTGCTTTTTTATTTGAGAAACAACACAAATGAAATGGATCTTTCTATTTTCACCAATCACTATAAGCATGGCTTGTTGTAGTAATTAGTATTTCCTAAAAGGGGATTTTATAACTCAAGATTTTACATACACAGATTAGCATAGAGCCCTGTGCTCATGGGTCCCATGGGCCACTACCTATTGAACCCATGCATTAAGATAGCTCTTAGTAAAACCTATGTATGTGGTATGGTGGGTCCTGGCTGTGAACATCTTAATTAGTTACTTTCTTAAATTCTTCTCTCCTTATTAATAGAGATAAGCTCAGTGGCTGGCAAAATCAATGCTATAAGACAATATAACAAGATATAAAGCCTCAGTCAGTTCATAGCCTAAGAAAGGAAAAAAGCATGTGTTTTTCTTTTACAATACATATTAGTTAATCCCCTAAAAAAAAAAAAACGTTATGCCTTTTATATGTAGGATGTTTTTTGAAGTTATACTTTTAATACAATGTGTGATAAAATTAACCACATTCATTTTATCCATCAGGAACAATGAAATAAAAATAACACCACCCAAAAGTGTTCCTTTAGAAAAACAACCAAAAAATATAGATATTCAGCATACTAACTCTCTATGAACCAGTTGATCCGGTCGACAAGTAAAAATAAAGAAAGAAACAAAGCTCTCTCAAAATTGCAGATATTTTTTTTTGTTTTTATTGTTGTGCTTTCATTTTCAAAGGATGAATTAAGCTTTTGATCAACTTTGTTTATCAGGTTCCTATCTCTTCCTCAGATGCCGCTGATCTCTCGTTCCTCACCTCGAACGTTTGCCTGCATGGGTTACTCGGGTGACCTACTCACTGATCTGCCAGTTCGCAAATCGACTTTCAATATATAGAGGTTACAGGATGCCTTTCAGGGCTTAATTCTGCCCATCTGCATTTGGGGGTGAGCGCTTTCTTTGTCTTGTTCTAAACATGAGAACCACGGAACACACCTCCAATAACATCAGCATGATGCACCCTCTGATCGGTCAAGTTCTCAGTCTGGGGCTTAAATCTGCTTACATATATATATATATATAAAGTTTAGTTTTATGGCTAGGCTTAATATTGCAAGTGTTGACAAAAAATGAAATTTTTGTTTATAATTATAAAATTTATAAAGAATATACCCTACTAACAACTAATTAAAATTCAGCAAATATCTTGTTGTTCTTGGCCTTCCCTTATCTAATTCATTTCAGAAAAATGTTATTTTGTCTGAAGAAATATCTGAACATTAAAGACTCTGCTAAAAATAATAGAAAATATAAAAATATTGTTTGTTTTTGGGGATATTTATTTCTAAGTAATGTGATCCAGTTATTCTCATTTTGCCTCTTGCTTTTTTTTTTCTTACACAGATTCTTTCTCTTTTGAATATTTTTTTTCAGACAACATATGTTGAAATACCATTTTAATACTCAAAGTCCTATACCACCCATCAAAACTTCCAATCACCTACATTGGGAAACCCTGGCATAGGTTAAGGTAGCAGAGTCAGCTCTTTAGCGTTGGATGATAGTCAATCTAGGAAGAGAATACAGTAGAGAAACTCTTTGTCTATATTTCCCAAGAAATACTGGCAATTCTTAGAAAATAAAGTAAAAGAAATCTTTGAAAAGACATTATCACCAACATCCTGATGAGACATGTTGTTTAAAAGAGAAAAAACATTTACCCAGATATAATATGCATCAAATAGTTGAACATAAATTAAGTCCATAACACTATAATACTAAATTTAAATAATGGTGAAAGAATGACAAATCAGTTTCCCCTGTAACTGGTTCATCTTTCTCTTCATTCTCTTCTTGTCTAACCTTTTACTCTCTTATGTTGCCCCCTGGCAGAACAAGCTTGCTTGGGGTGAAATGATTTAAGAAAAAAAGTGTCATATGTGATAAACAACTGACTAGGCAGAAGATTTTCTTACAGTAGATTGGCTGCCAACCAATCTATGGAACTCAATATTTTCTGCTATTTAACCCTTAGCTGGAGGGAGAAGAGATACCTTTCCCAAGATTATTTGTACATGAATAACTGCAACAAATTCAACTGGAATTAGAACTTGACTTTCTGATTTCTTATTCAGAGCCAATATCCATTGCACTGTAACACCCCAGTAGATAAAATTATATATTCAAGAATTGCAAAATAAAGAAACAGACAAACTATAATGCTATTCAATATCTTACAATATGAAAATCATTTTTAAATTAAACATTAATATATTTATAAACATAATATAAAAAAAACAGGAAAAGAAAAATCAAAATTAAATTATTCTGAAAAAAATTCAAAATACAAAGCATGAAAAACAGTGAAACAAAAAATTTTTTTTCTCTCCCTAACCTGCGATTCTAACAAAACAGAACCACAAATCTTAGTGAAACTTAGCATTCATATCCGGCAAACAACTAGGGATAGGAAAATGTGGAAAGCCATGATCGCCTACGTCCTGAAGGGACAGGGCACATAGAAGAAGAAGAAAGTAAAGAAATGTCAAATTGAAAAAATGGGCTGCTTTTGAGTAAAAGTGAATGAGAGGGAGAAAGAGATAATGAAAGAAAAAGGATGAGAGAGTGAAGGATAAGCTCAAAGACATGAGTAAAAAACATTTGTCAAATTTTAAGACCCAATATATGAGACAGCTGTTAATGTTTTTTTTTTTTAATCATATCACCCCGAGCAAGGCGGTAATGCCACTGATGATCAATCTATTTGTTGCAAAGTTTTTAAACAAATGTTTATTATTCTATTATGAAGAAAAAAATAAGTTCCCTTTATTCAGGTCCATAAAATGTTAACCCAAAGCTTTAAGAATCTGAAATGACAAATTTTATTATTAGGTCTAAAGAAAACTAATAATCTTCACTCGTTAACCTCCTTTGGCAGCTGTTGGCCAACACTTGACAGAAGAACATTAAAAAAAAAAAAATGAAGACTTTAATGCTACGACTAAGAGTTTCCTTTCCTTTTCTTTTCTTCTCTCAATCACAATTCTGGATTTCATGTTACTTTTCCTTATTTACTTTTATCTTTTAAATATTTATTTCTTCCCTCCAATCTTTTTTCTGGTTCCTTCCTTCCTGTTTTCTTATTTTTATGATAACAAAAGGCAGTAAAACGACTATGGTACAGTATTACTGGGTGTGGAAGATATAGAATAATGGAAACATTACCAAGGAGTAAGAACAATAGAAGAGTAATCAGGATAGCAACTGACATTGCATTTAAATTTTTTAAAGATTACAGTTGACAGGAAAGCATGTAGGCCTAAGAGGGTTCGGCAAGTGAGAAGTGCAAATAAAACTTGTGATTACAACTAACCAACTCAATTGTAAATTGACAAGACCTTATTGCTAATCTAGTCAGTCAGTTAAGTGCCATACATGATACACGCTTTGGATGATCATGTCTCGGAAGAGACATGACTGACTGGGCAGAAGATTATCCTGCAGTAGATTGTCATTGCTTTCTGCAGTAGACTGGTTGCCAACCAAGGCTATAGAACCCAATCTGTCCTGTTATTTAACCCATAACTGGAAGGAAGAGATGGATTAATACCTTTCCCAAGGGTATTTGCGCGTAAGTGAATGCAATGAATTCAGCTGGAATTCGAACTTGGCTCCCCGATTTCTCATTCTGAGCCGATATCCAATGCACCACAACGCACATCCGCATTTGTTGCCATAGTGGTCATCTGCCAATCTAGTACTATGCTTAAATTCATAAAATCTAAGAGTAAATAGCTCATTCAAACAATCACCATGAAAATATATATATATATATATATATATACACACACACACATACATACTCTTTTTTTATAATTGTGTCACCCCAAGCAAGGCATTTTACTGCCACTGTTGAGCAGGGGTTTACATAGGAGGTAAGTTATGAGAATGAATGACAGGTTACAGTGGGTGTCAGGAGAAGGATGAGAATACTGAAAGTGGAGTGGACGAAGGAGATAGTAGATGACTATTGACTTTACATTTGAATTCTTGAAGATTGTAGCTGTTGGGAAAGCAAGTAAATGGAAGGGAATTCCACAGGTAAGAAGTGCAAGAGAAGAAGCTGATGAAGTAGAATTGGCATTTACAATTTATTGGTTTCACAGTAAAAGGGCGGGACCTAGTTGCTAATTTTGTGGTTTGAGCAAATTCATGTATGATGGGTACCAGTGAGCTAAGTTCATCTGAGCAGAAGCCATGAAAGTATTTGTAGAAGAGACACAGGGAAGCCAAATTGTGCTGGTGAGAAAGTGACTATATATATATATTTTTTAATCATTTCGCCCCAAGCAAGGTGTTAATGCCACTGATGTGCAGGGGGCTACATAAGAGAGTTGAAGTATTAAGCAGGAATAGTGAAAACAGATAAACCAATTACGGGGGTGAAAGAGAAAGGGTGAGAGGAGAATGTGAACAAAGGAGTGAAGGTAAAGAGAAATGAAAAGAACAAGATACACAGGGTGATGAAGAAAGGGCTGGAGTCAAGTGGACAAGAGATGAGAATTGACTTTGCATTTAAATTCCTGGAGGTTATAGCTGTCAGGAAAGCAAGTATATGGAAGGGATTTCCACAGGTGGGGAAGTGCAAGAAAAAGAAGCTGCTGGAATAGAATTGTCGCCTGCATTTGGTTGATCTAACTGTAAAAGGGTGAGACCTTGTGGCCAGTCTGGTTGCCCAAGTAAATTCTTGTGGAGGAGTCACCAGTGACCAAAGTTCGTCAGAGCAGAAGCCATGAAAATATTTATAGAAGAGACAGAGGGAAGCCACATCCCAATGATGAGAAATAACAATATTTATAGAAAAGGCAAAGGGAAGCCACATCCCAATGATGAGAAATAAAAATATTTATAGAAAAAGCAAAGGGAAGCCACATCCCAACGATGAGAAATAAAAATATTTATAGAAAAAGCAAAGGGAAGCCACATCCCAACAATAAGAAATAAAAATATTTATAGAAAAGGCAAAGGGAAGCTAAGATGTCAGATTCAATAGTATTACTCATTCTTTGGATTTTATTAAGGATCAGAGATAATATGCAGGAGTAACGGGCCATATATAGCAGTAATATTCTAAGTATGGATGAATGGTCAGTCAGTTAAGTGCCATACGTGAAACACGCTTTGGCGATCATGTCTCAAAAGAGGCATGACTGACTGGGCAGAAGATTAATCCTGCAGTAGGTTGCCATTGCTTTGCGCGGTAGACTGGTTGCCAGCCAAGGCTATAGAACCCAATCTGTCTTGTTATTTAACCCATAACTGGAAGGAGGAGACAGATTAATACCTTTCCCAAGGGTATTTGCACATAAGTGAATGCAATGAATTCAACTGGAATTCGAACTCGGCTCCCCGATTTCTTGTTCCGAGCTGATATCCACTGCACCAGAGATAGATATTTAAACTAGAGTTTGGAGAGAAAAAATATCTAGCAAAAAACACTCAACTTTCTTAGCAGCTGACCTCATAATAAATTCAATATAGTCTTTCCATTTCATATCAGCTGAAAATGTTCTCCTAGAGATTAGCATCAGGAAGGCAGAAAGGGGTCTAAAAATGCATTACCTCATTAATAAATTTGAATAAAATTGTAAAAAAGGATGTGCTAGTTAGTCCAGCAGACAGTAGATTAAAAAATTGCTCAAAGCACTATTAAAACAAAAGAACTGAATATACATAGATAATATATATATTATCTATGTATATTCAGTTATATTATGCTCTCATTACGATTGAGCTCTCTGGAGAAGAAAATTTTAAAAACAGTTTCCACTTCTGCGATATGCGTGTCTCTTCAGAAATGAATTGAGATCTCTCAGTGACTGGCATGTGTATACACTGCTTATATACAACACATTAAAATTTCTCTTCTCTGATTCCATGCGTTGATGGCTTAGGGAGTAGTGACTCCGACTGACACTAAATCGGTCGAGTTTCGATCCCGGCCAGAAGCAAGTGGACGCATCTAGCCACACTGATGAGCTGTGATACAGCAAAACAGGCTTGTATGTGGATGACTAATATATATATATATATATATATCCAAGGCTATATCTCTAGGGCTACAATATGGCTGACTAAATCAGATTAAACTCCCACCCAACATTCACTTAAATATCATATCACCATAAACCGTTTTCACCATTTAATTTTTATTTCAACCTATCACCCAATGAGAAGGGCATGTAGCAGCTTCAAAATGCAAAAATTTTTGTGTAGTGATGCTATGAATTTATAATCTATTACAATATAATGCTCTACGTTGTATCGAGCACTCTTTATAAAAGTAAATGCTTGAACAGTAGGTAAAAAACCTACGTGTTCTATAACTTTGTTACTATATATATATATATATATATATATATGGTGAGAAATATTATGAAATGCTTGCTTATATAGTCATTACTCAGTTTTGTGGTGATTATATCCACTCATCAGATGACTTAATCTTAAAATTATAAATTTACAATAAAGTCTCTTGAGGGAATGTAATCACCTTTAGTGGAAAAGATAAGGGAGCATTTTATTTTATTTTTACTACTTACACTCTATCCCTTGATATTGAGCACTATGATTACAAAGACTGCTTGCATTAAAAATGTTATCTCTCAAAAATAATCTGGCTATATATTCTGGTGTAACACAATTTTTATTACACAGTGTTGATGAATATTGGCAGTAAATACTTTTTTGCATATTTATTTGAACATCTAATGATGACAAAACTCAAAATTTGACATTACAAACTATGATGATAGAATATTCAAATTCAGATGAAGTCTTTGACAGAGTTCAAAATTATTTGCATGGCCTTGTGGGGGGAACTACTTAATTTCACCTCTACAATTCCTTTTCCAATATTGCAAGTCACTCCCTACTTTTCTTATTTCTTCCAAGACACATTCTTTAGTGCCGTTAACTCAGTCCTTTACCACCAAGATTCGCATTGCTACAGCCATAGGATTGACTCTTTTATCAGAAGGACGTTCTACTCAAAAACATTTACCCCAAGATCTGCTACTTAGGTAACAGATTCTCGCATGGATATTTTCCCAAACACTACAGTCATAAACTCTTCATGTCTAGGGTTAGTCATTATCTATCTGCCATATCCTTGTAATTTTCACTTCCTACTTTACATTAATATCACATGCCATATTCAGTAACCCTCTACCCAGAGTGGATGAAATTTAACAAAAATAAGGTGTGGAAGAATACAAAAACATGTTCTGAATGAAAACCACTTTACTACCTGAAGAAGGCCAAAGTGACTAAAAGTACTTGAAGAAATAATATCAGAAAATATGTCAATAATCTTGAACCATCAGCAGAAGACTTGTAAAAAAAGACAAGAATAATTAAATAAACTACTTAAAAGAAATCTTTCTGTGGTCTTGCATCAAATATACATACATGCATATATATAACATGAGAACAGGAACATGATACGTACCTCTTGATGCAAAAGTTTTTTTAGAAGTGATAGAAACTCTTATAAAATAAATCAAATCAGCCCTTAATAACATTAAGAATATTGCCACAATATACTTCCCATATTTGGGCATTAAAAATATGTCAGTTTTTCACTTTTAAACTATACTGCATACAAACCATTTATTATAGTAGTACAACAAAAATAATCCTTGAAGATGGCTAACAGTTGAGATCAGTGGTAATTGTGGAACACTGAAAGTGGGGGGAGGGGCTAGTTAGGGCCGAGATTTTTCTGAGGAGGGAGGGAGGTAAACTCAAGGAGCATCTTCATTTTCATACTACACCACTATCATATACATAATTTGGGAATTATTTGAGTATAAGTATGTTAATTGACTAAATTAAACGGAATAATTTTTTGTTTATAGTAGAGGAGTTTTAATCTATCCTTGCCCTCTTTTCCACTCTAAAGCTGTTGGAACGCAAGAGAGGTTAATTTCAAAATGAAATCGATTCTCTAATCTACTGACTGTCTTCAGTAGATAGTAGGAAATTACTAACCAGTTCTTTCACTCAGCTATATATCACTGACTATATATCTACATATTTTACATTTTTAATCATGTGCATTGTGTTTGATTTTGTTGATTGCACATTATAGTAGGGTGTTATATCCCAGGAGGGGATAATCAGGCAAAAGAATAGTGCAAGAATAATACTTAACACTGAAGATAGATTATAGCAATTTATTATACCACAGTTCAATAAACCAATAGACAATACAAGAACATCAACGAATAGTAACAGGTATAACAATCAAGTAGACAATGTCTCTGCCTAGGACGTATGCGTCCGTCTAGTGAAGATGGCTTCCGTCTAGTGATGTATGCTCTAGTCTAATGATGATGGCTCGTGTCTAGTCACAGTCTTTTATAGACTGGATCATATCCATTCCAGGGTAGGACAGTATATTCCTCTACAACATAGGGTTAGTTGAGAACTGTATGTTGGAAACAGTATGCTGTACTTTTTGGCACCTATGCCAGAAACTCCAATACTAACATTTCAGAGTGTTTGGGTTGGATGAGTTTAATGGTGATTACAAGGGCACAGCAGCTTGTAAAACTTACTTTTATTATTCTGATAAGAAAAGAACTCCCAAATTTATTGGTGAGGGCCTCACACACAACATAGAGGCCTGCATCAAATGCCTTGAGAGGTAAGAGCTGCCCTGGGACAAGAGGATGGCTCCTGAAAGACCCTATGTCTGGCAACACGACTCTGCACCATGCCACAAGCAGGAGAACTTAGTCATGGCTGCCAGACAATTTCTGTGACCTCATCACCCTTTACATCTGGCCACATAATTCCCCAGATGGCAACCCTCTTGATTATTATGTGTGGGGTGTAGTTGAGCAAGAGACCAACAAAACTTGTAACATGAAAGATGACCATAAAGGATGATGGCAGTATTCCCCAACTTAAACAAGGAGACCTACAGAAGAGTTTCAGGTGATTCCAAAGTTGTCTGGAAGCTATGGTTGAAGGCAATGGTGATTTTATTGAATAAATTTAACTTTAGCATTTCAAAATATTTTTGTGTAATTTTGGTAAATGTGTATGTTAAAATGAGAAGTCAGTGTTATTTCAATTTTTGCATAATTTAGATGACAATTTTTTCAGCTTGCAGTTTTTCTTTTTTGAAGCCACTCTTACTACTACCTACACATTGTTATATGGTGTTAAAGACAAAAAACTTTTTATTATAAACAGCCATGCCAAATTTTAAACAAAAACACCAGTCAACCGGTTTCATTCCCCTCTCATCAAAACTGTAAAATGGGGAAAAAAAAATTATGAAAAAAGTATATCTGTTATGGGTGAAATGAATGAACAAATAGGGGGAAAAATTTCTGATTTTTACTAAAAGTTATTACTTCAAAAGATGCTAGAGACCCAACAGAGCAAGCCCAAGCAAACACTCTCTTTTTTTACAAAGTGAGGGCTGCCTGGACCTGATAAACAATGTCTCTAACACCTTCAGATGGAATAATGAGTGTGAACTGGCCAAAACAGAGAACTAGTTCATACTAAAATTCACAGCACAACTTTACATATATATATATATATATATATATATATATATATATAAATTTCTTTGTGTTATTTTCAGTCATCTATATCTTCTTATTAACAAAATATTTCACATTTTTCTTAGCATTTTTTTCCTTTTTTATTCATTTTGTTTGTCATGGAGATTCTTTTGAAGTCTCTCTGTCTTTCTTGGTCTCGAAGTTTTTATGTCAGTTTAATTTTTGCTTTTTGAATATTTATACATTTCCTACTGAGCATTCATTTCTTTTACACTAAGAAATATATTGGAATCAAGTTTGTCTTTACATTAATTCTCATTATAAGACAAGTATGTACTTTTGTCTTTATTACTATAGGTAGCTGAAAATTCAGTTCTATTTTAGATGCCTTAATATATAAACATACCCAAGTTTAATGTGACCTTGACATCAGACATCCCTCTGATGTCAAAGGAAGGAAGGGTCAACATGAAGCAAAGTGATTGAGTTAGCATAAAATTTGGGTATGACATGTTATAGGATTGTGCTAAAATAGTGGATTTCTGACAAAGGTGGTTCTCCTAAAGGTTTTTCTTAAAAGCAGGAACTTGAAATCATACTGATCTCAAGACAGAAATGGCCTCCCAAGAAGAAACTGGACTGTTCCTGTTTCTTCTTGCAGAGCTGGAAGTTGTTAATGGATCCACTGAACATTAGCAGTTTCCCCATTGGCCTGAAAGTTCAGTATGGGGCTGGGGAGATCTATCCTGCCTCTAGGGTTTCCAGGAAAGAAGGCTGAAAGTTAGGGTCCCTGCTTAAGAAGTAAGATGTTGTGAAAGTGATTGGGAATCTTATATTGAATGCAAAAATGAATGTCAAGAAGTTAGAAGTATTGAAATGAATACAGGGGAGTTAGAAAAGTATGTGGTTGATTTGCTTGATTGGTTGGTTAGCAGCATATTAACCTGTGTTATTCAATGTTGAAATCTATATATTTTGTATACAATTTAAATATATATATATTTTTTTTAGATAATAATGGATTTAATGATATGAGTTTAAATAATTAATTCACAGCTGGGGAGAAGAGGGGATTTGTACCTTTTCCAATGGCATTTGGTTTAAGTGAACATAACTGGTGCAGTGGATATCAACTCGGAACAACCAATCGGGGAGTCGAGTTTGAATTCCAGTTGAATTCCTTGCATTCACTTAAGCACAAATACCCTTGGAAAAGGTATTAATCTGTCCCTTTCTTCCACTTATGGATTAAATAATAGGACAGATTAGGTTCTATAGCCTTGGTTTGCAACCAGTCTACTGCAGAAAGCAATGGCAACCTACTGCAGGATAAACTTCTGCCAAGTCAGTAATGTCCCTTTCAAGACATGATCACCAAAGCATGTATCATGTATGGCATTTAACTGATTGACTGAATATAACAAAACCAATTGGAAATGGAACTTGGCTCTCTGATTAATAATTCAACATTAACCACACATCCAAGCTTACAACAACTGGTATTTTGAAGTGGTCACCCTTTTGGTATTGACCAGGTCCAACATTGTTTAACTTTAACTTCAGTGATTTTTTTTTTTTTTTTTTTTTTTGAAAATGAGTGTTTCAACATGATGTGGCTTTAAACCAGAAAAATATGATTACAATTAATGTATATTAGGTTAGAAATATATGGTAATATATTTCTTAATATATATTGTATGTCAGTCAGTTACGTGCCATACATCATACACGCTTTGGACGATCATGTCTCAAAAGAGACATGACTCACTGGGCAGAAGGTTATCCCGCAGTAGATTGCCATTGCTTTCTGTGGCAGACTGGTTGCCAACCAAGGCTATAAAACCCAATTTGTCTTATTATTTAACCCATAACTGGAGGGAAGAGATGGATTAATACCTTTCCCAAGGGTATTTGTGCATAAGTGAATGCAAAGAATTCAACTAAAATTCAAACTTGGCTCCCTGAGTTGTTGTCCCGAGTCAATATCCACTGCACCACAACACACATCCTGTATGTACTTCATAAATTTCATAAGAAGTTCAAAAGAAATCACTTTCCCTACTTTATTTATGTCATATTGCTCTGTTAAAAGAGCATTTATTTATATTATTTATTTAATCTGGTCAGGCACCCCTGCTATTCATCTCAGAGTTCTGGACAAAATCCAAAGGAAAATCTGCAGTGTAATCAACCCCGACCTGGCAGCTCAATCCAGTCACTTTCTCACTGATGAGATGTGGCTTCCCTCTGTCTGCTCTATTTATATTTTCATGGCTTCTGCTCTAACAAGCTTAGCACCCCAGTATCCCTCTGCATGAATTTACTCGAGCTACTAAACTGGCAACTAGGCCCCACCCTTTTACAGAGAAATCAATCAAATGTAACTGCAATTTCTACTCTATTAGCTTCTTTTCTCACACTTCCCATCTGTGGAACTGTTAGAACTTATGGTTACATTTAGTAATTTCAACAGTGAAATCATAAGACCTAGCTTCCAATCTATTACTATATTACTGAATTCATGAAGTTAAGTTACTAAAGCGGAAAGCTCGTAAGAAAAATGACTATGAAAATATTTATAGAAAATGAACAGGAAATCCACATTATGACAGTGGAGAAGGGATTGAAGCAAAGATACCAGATCAAGGCCGATGCAGATTTTGGGAGGATATTTTTTAAAATTTCTCGATACATAGCTGAATCACTAGACCAGATGTGGCAACAATATTCAAATCATAGACAAATAACAGGCTTATAGATGTACAAGATAGATTCTAGCAAGTAAAATTCTCTAGTACAACATGGTGAATAAATTTTTCTAGCAGCCAAAATAGCTATTGATTCAATGTAACTGTTCCAGTTTATGTTAGTGAATTAGACTTAAAAGGTACAATGACTTATTCTCCTAGGGGTTAGCATCAACCAAGCTGATAGAAGTCAAAAATAGTTCTCTATGATAAGTAGTTTAGTTTAGCATACATTAAAATTAACAAGCTATTTTTTCCCAGTTAGTAACAGATTTTCAATATTAACTCCCAATTAACTCTATCAAACCTATCATTAAGATAAAAGTAAACAGTTGCCTTCAGCATAGACACTGAATCTAGAAGTGATTGTGTTGAGAAGCTTGTGGATAAGTATGTGATTTTTACTACTATTGTTAACTAATTATTAACTAAATGACAGCTTGTTTGATTATTACATATTGATTATAAACAAGTATATCTTTTAAATTTTCCTTATTTCTTACATAAAAGACATAACTTTTAACCTTGATAGACCTACCAGTCAAGAACAACAGTTCTGAATTCAAACCTTCTATCAATATATCATGGGCCATTATGGAAGAGTTATTGCTCTCCATCTCTGATAAATTTTGGTTAAAGCCTGTATTATCTTTTATATATTGTTTCCTTTCTGGAGATCACGGCTTTCCACAACTTCATGTATTTCTAAGCAACTTTGGATTCTATACTATTCCTCTTTCTCTTCCTATTGAACAGGTGAAGAGGCTCATCCCTTGTTTCCTGGTTAGGATGTGGTTTTCGGTTTTTCTCTTTTCCAATCTTTTCACTCTTTTTTTCTTATTTTTTTTTTTTCAATTGGGGTAGATAGACTAAACTATCGTCTGGTTCATACTCCACCCACATCTATTGAACAGGTGAAGAGGCTCATCCCTTGTTTCCTGGTTAGGATGTGGTTTCCGGTTTTTCTCTTTTCCAATCTTTTCCTTTTCACGTAGCCCCCTGCACATCAATGGCGATTTTGCCTTGCTTGGGGTGATATGATTAAAAAAAAAAAAATTCAGCCTCTTATTAACGCCTGCCTCTGCTCACCTTCCTTCAGTATATCCTGTAAGTCCTGCACCCGATGATTGAGAATATGGTTGATATATAAAGTTAGAAGGGTTTCTTTAATGAATAAATGGTGCAGTAGAAATACTTCTCGTATATTGATAAGATATTAGTGTCAATAGTGCCTTCATCTAGCTAATATCTTACCATTATGTGGAAGATATTTCTGGGAAGTATTTCTGCCCCACACTGTATGACAGATACAGCAAGCACTATCTGTAGTATTCGACAGTGAGAAAGGAAAAGAACAAGATACATGAGGTGATGAAGGAAGGACTGGAGTTAAGTGGACAAGAGATGGGAATTGGCATTGCATTTAAATTCTTGGAGATTGTAGCCATCAAGGAAGCAATTATACAGAAGGGAGTTCTGCAGGCAGAAAGTGCGAGAAAGAAAGCTGCTGGAGTAGAAGTGGTGGCTGCATTTGGTTGATTTAACTGTGAAAGGGTGGGACCTTGTTGCCAGTCTGGTTGCTCGAGTAAATTCTTGTGGAGGTGGCATCAGTGAGCTAAGCTCGTCAGAGCAGAAGCCATGAAAATATTTGTAAAATAGACAGAGGGAAGCCACATCCCACCGGTGAGAAAGTGGCTGGAGTCGAGCTTCCAGGTTAAAACCGATCACATTACAGATTCTTCTTTGGAGCCTGTCAAGAACTCTGAGATAAATACTAGGGGTACCCAACCAGATCTGACAACAGTATTCAATTTATAATAAACAAAGAAAAGAGTATGGAATTATTATGTAATATCAGTCCTTCTATAGAGCAGTGAATCCAGGACAATCTCCTCACAGATGAAGAAGAGACTAGAAGCAACAGAAAATGTGACCCTACTGAAGGTTGATGAGAATACCATGGATGAAACATGTAAGCAATGAAATTTTAGATTTATTCATTTTCTACAGTTTATCAACACTTTGCAGGTTATTTAAAGCCAGTAAATATTTTTAAATGGTAAGAATTTTTTAGGAGATAATAACGATTTAGTGACACAAGTCTTACTAATTAGCCCATATATGGGGGGAGAAATGGTGGATTCGTACCTTTCCAAAGGATATTTGCTTGTAAGTGAATACAACAAACCAAACTGAAATTGAAATTAAGTTCTCCAATTAATAATACCAAGCTATTTTCTATTACATTATTCACACATCCAGGCTTACAGCAACTGGTATTTCCAAGTGGTTACCCATCTAGGTACTGACCAAATGACATTGCTTAGCTTCCGTCATAGGAACTGGTGTTTCAACACTATATATCCATACACTAAAGTTTTAGTGAAAATAGAGACAAAATGTATTACAGATTATGAAATTAATAAAAAAAAAATATTTTTAAAATTTTAATAAATCACATGTGACCATAATTACATTTTATAATGTCTTCCATAGTAAGGATCATATTTACAATAAATTTACATCACTAACCCCCAATCCTCATTAGGTTTAAGAAATAAAAAGTTCCTTTGATATTTCTGATTTTGAATGCTTATGGTCATCAGTAAAAAGGGCAGCCCAATATGCCAAATACAGGTAAGGGATACTAAGATCAAACAGGTACAAAAATTAAAATACCTGGGAAGTGTTCTAAGAGAAGACGTAAAGTGCAACACAGAGATCTGAAGGTGAATTGGCATGGTGAAGGAAGCATTCCAAAAGTTGAGTAAAGTATTAAGAAACAGGACAATTTTGCCAGAAACAAGGAAGAGAGTACTGGATTGCTATGTGTTGTCAGTTCTTCAATATGGCAGTGAATGCTGGACAATATCATCAAAGAAGAAGGAAAAACTTTAAGCAACTGAAATGTGGTTCTACAGAAGAATGCTGCGGACATCATGGACCGAGCATGTGAGCAATGATGAGGTCTTAGAAATGATGGAAATGAAAAGGAAATTAATACTGAGCATCAGGAAGAAACAGCTGAAGTTCCTGGGATATGCAATGAGAAAGGAGGGCTTGGAGAACCTAGCAGGCCAGATAGAGGGAAGAAGAGACAGGGGAAAGCAGTGGATAACATATTTTAAATACCTAATCAGTTGGATATTGGAACGAGGGGTGTAACAGGAGAAGGCATGCTAAGAGCAACCAGGGATAGGGAGACATGGAAAGCCATGATTGCTTACGTCCTGAAAGAACAAGGCACATAGAATAAGAAGAATCAATATGAAAAGGAAACTTTAAAAAAAATATTTTTCTTGATTGCAGTATGAGTCAACTAAGATTTGTTTTATTAATTCAGCAGATTTTAGAATATGAGTTTTATGATCATAAAATACTTGTTAGGCCATTCTGTTATTTCTGTCATTTGTTTGATTTGTGGTGATACCAAGCAAAGTGAGGGACTGGATGTTTGCCCTCGGAGGTCCAGAAAGCAAATGATCAAAACTGGTCTTTGAGCACCCAGCTCCATGCATATGTTCTGGCAGAAAACCAAAAATTAATAAATATCAAATTCCTTTTCCTTGAGCTTATGCAAATTTTATTTATCGTCCAATGGGAAGCCCAGAATTAAATATGGGTGTTAATTCCCAAACAACTTGCTTGGACCCACAAAGATGAAATAAAAAGCCGACACAGAAAGCATTGCCAGTTGAGAAAGTACGAGCATAATTAGCACGTCCCTTGACCTTGTCAAGCGATCCACTATGCTCGCCTCCTTTTCTCTCTCATCTTCTTCTTTGCTGCTCCCTGAGCTACTTACCAGACCAACAGAGTGGATACATCAATGACATTCCTAACGGACAAATGCTCACACATACATACGCACAAACTCTCTTTACGGCATTTACTGCTATGAACATTTTAACGTCCATTAAACCCATCCTAAAGACATTACTTCATTTGTAAAAAAAAAAAACCTTAATTGATATCTGTGTATATGTAAATGTTGTTTCTATACTCAGTTTGATTTTCTTGTGGGCTATCTACTAATGAGGCCAAATTCAGTTAATCTGTTTCAACACACAACTACGTTTCACTAGTACGGATAACCCACTATAGATTCATATAAACTACTTAAAATCATAAAAGTTTTTAAAACTTAAACTTATATGTGTATAATGCACATATTATTATTATTATCTATTATAATAAAATTATGATCATTCAAGAAGGCCGATTTATTTAAAAATTTTGTGTTTTTTTATTGAATCAAAAATAAGTAAAAAAATGAATGTTATGCACTAAGAATAAACAATCAGCCATCAGAATTTATCATCGATTGTCAGAATTTGTCAGAATTTGTTTTTATTAATTTTCTGTAATCTAAGTTGCTATTTTATCTGTAATAAAAAGAAGTTCGACTCTCTTTGGTTAAAGCTTCAAAGAATAAACATTTTGTTTTTTCATTGGTCAAGGTAAAATTTTTTTAGCTTTTTTTCTCTTTGCTTTGTGATTATTGCATTTTGTTTCCTATTTTCCTTTCTTTTACTTATTTACCCTTTCTTCCTCTTTTTTTTATGCTTTCTTTCTTTCTGCTTATTTTTATCTCTTGATTTTTTTCTTTGTTATGTTACCCTTTCATTTGCATTTTTTTATTTTCAGCTTCTCCTTTATAAATTCTTCCCAAAAATTAATTCTTGCTCTCTTTATATTTTTGACTTCATCTGATCATTTGTCTCCTAAACAAATTACTATTTCAGTTCTTTCATTTTTTTTTGTTATATATTTCTATCAAGTTTTGAATAGAAGTAAGAATAAAAGGATTTTAATTATTTTTGTGATTTAAAAATATTGACATGACTCTACAAAAGAAAACAAATGAATGATCTGATGAATTAATTCATGGAAAAATAAAAAAAAATTGACTATCAGTGGTAAACAATAATCAGAAATATGTCTATATAAAAAAAAAAAAATCAGTGCAGAAAAATATTTTCCCCACCAAAAGAAGCATAAAACTATGAATAAACATATTGCAGTCAAAAGAAAATGACTGACAAAATACTGTCTGCATGAACAGAGAAGTGAATATTTAGTCCATTTTTGTCTCTTCAAAACAGCCTCCCACCCAAGAGATAAAAAAGAGAAACTAATAATTAGACATGGAAAATGACTTTAATACAAATTTACCTTAAAGAACAATCGAATTGATTGTAAAAATATTGTTCTTTTTACAAAAACCTAAATTTGAAAGTTTTGAATTCATAAACAATTGAATGTTTTCTGTAGACAAGAATTTGCAAGCTTTGATTTTACAAGAGCTCCTAATGAAACGTCCTCATTTACTGATATTACCGCTAACTTTTCTTTTTATCTCTCTCTCTCATATATATATATATATATATATATATATACACACACACACACACACATCTTGCTCATTCCCAAAAACCTGAAACCAGCTTTGACCAAGGTTTCATGCACATAAGTGTAATCCTCAGGACACCAAAATACCAGCTCTGCCAAATTGTGTGGTACTGAGCACTTTTTATCTTGGTGTACCTTTAGTAGTTTATAACTTCAAGTTTCTATTTTGTGTGTGCATATATACACACACACACACACACACAGTGATGTAAATTAAAATATTAAGCATCATCCCAACTCAACTATATATATAATGTTGCATTAGGATGATGTTTAGTGCCAATATGGTTGTTTTTGTCAGTGGTTTACTAATAAAAAAAATATTTTGGCAAGCAATATTTTGTCATAAAGTGCTCGATATCGGGAAAGCGTTAATAGAATTAATGAGAAGTTTGTTGCATAACTGAGCAGGAACATGCTGACTTCAAAGTTTCATGAAACCACCATTATGTACTCACTCTTCAGAGCTTTTTTCAATCTACAATCAAGCAAATTGGTAAAAGCCCTGATATATATATTTGGGCACAAACTTTTTTTTTAAATATGTTTCATTAAAAACAACCTACACAGAAGATTTTTATTAATTTTTTTATATAATTTTTCCAGTATTCTAACACATTTTTTTGCTAAAGATATATATTTGATATACTACCACCTCTTTGAGAAGATGCCTTACATGCCACTTATCAAACCAAAGTGTTATAAAAAACATTTATTAGTCCAGAATTTACAATAACCCTTAAAGGGTGCTAATCTAGTATCTCGTGCAAATTCATACCTAGAGGGCAACAGTGATCTAAGTTCATCGGAGCAGAAGCCATGAAAGTATTTATAGAAGAGGCACAGGGAAGCCACATCACGCCGGTGAGAAAGTGACTGCAGCCAGGCTACCAAGTTGGTATCACTCACATTACAGATTCCCTATTGTGTTTTGTCAAGAACCCCTAGGAGAATAGCAGCACCCGACCAGATGTGGCAGCAGTATTTAATACACGGGCGGATAGTAGATTTATATATGTTCAGGATGGACTCAAATGAGGAAAAACTTCCAGGCCCTGCACAGGGAACTGACTTTCATAGCAGTGGATTTAGCAATGGATTCGATATAGTCATTCCACTTGAGGTCCACTGAGACTGTGAGGCCAAGGAGAGTAAAACACTACGCCTCTTTCGCCTCAAAAGAAATAAATCAGTAAGCAAGTTTGATTCTGTTAGCCATCAGCCAAAAAAAAAAAAAAATTCATCAAGTAGGCTTGATTCTGTTAGCCATCAGCCAAAAGAAAAAATTCATCAGGTAGGTTTGATTCTGTTATCAGGCAAAAAAAAAAAAGAATTCCTCAAGTAGGCTTGATTCTGTTAGCTATAGGCCAAAGGAAATAAATCAGTATCAAGCCTACTTGCTGATATATTTCTGTTGGTTGATGTCTAACAGAATCAGGCCTACATAACGATTTTTTTTTTGGTTGATTTGTAACAGAATCAAGCCTATTTGCTGATTTATTTTTTTGGCTGTTAATTTACAGAATCAAACCTACTTGACAATTTTTTTCTTTTGGCTGATATCTAAGAAAATACAGCCTATTTGCTGATTTATTGCATTTGGTTGATAGCAAACAGAATCAAGCCTATTTGATGAACTTTTTCTTTTTGTTGAAAGACTACTTGCTGATTTATTTATTTTGGCTGATGGCTAACAGAATATAGTCTACTTACAGATTTTTTACATTTTGCTGGTAGCTAAGAGAATCAAAACTACTTGATGAATTTTTGTTCTGGCTGATGGCTAAGAAGATCAAGCCTTCTTGCTGATTTATTTCTTTGGGCTGATGGCTAACAGAATCAAGTTTACTTGAATTTTTCTTTTGTTTGATGGCTAACAGAATTAAACTTAATGATTTGGTTTTTTTTTTGCTGATGGCTAACAGAATCAAGCCTACTTGCTGATTTATTTCTATTGGCTGATGGCTAACAGAATCAAGCCTACTTGCTGATTTATTTCTATTGGCTGATGGCTAACAGAATCAAGCCTACTTACTGATTTATTTCTATTGGCTGATGGCTAACAGAATCAAGCCTACTTGCTGATTTATTTCTATTGGCTGATGGCTAACAGAATCAAGCCTACTTGCTGATTTATTTCTATTGGCTGATGGCTAACAGAATCAAGCCTACTTGCTGATTTATTTCTATTGGCTGATGGCTAACAGAATCAAGCCTACTTGCTGATTTATTTCTATTGGCTGATGGCTAACAGAATCAAGCCTACTTGATGATTTTTTTCTTTTGGTTGATGGCTAACAGAATCAGGCTCACTTGATTTCTTTTTTCTTTTCACTGATGCGTGACAGAATCCAGCCTACTTGATGATTTTTTCCTTTTCGATGATGGCTACCAAAATCCACCCTACTTGATGATTTTTTTTCTTTTCGCTGATGTGCTAACAGAATCAAGCCTACTTGATTCTTTTCCTTTTCCTTGATGGCTAACAGAATTTAAGCCTACTTGTTGATTTTTTTTTTTTTTGCTAGTTTCTAACAGAATCTAAATCTAGCGTACTTGATGATTTTTTCTTTTTGCTGATGTCTAACAGGGTCAAGTCTATTTGATGATTTTTTTCCTTTTCCCTGATGGCTTACAGTATCAAGTCTACTTGATTGATTCATGAAGTTACTTAATTAAAATCTTTCAGTTTTCAATTAGATAATCAGAGAATGTTATGTGTTTGTATCACTTTCTGATTTATCGCTTATGTTTTTATTATAAAACAAATTCTTAAGAAACCTTGACTTTTGAAAGTGCGGAAGATAAGGTGAATTAGAGAGAACAAACTCTAAACAATGTTTTTTCAAGAGCAGATCTGAATGGAAGAATTGTTTGGTCTTTCATTTCCCCTCCTAAAAAAGATGAGGTATAGTGACCGAGGTCATTCCAGCTGCTTCCATGCCATTGGTATTTAGTAACTAAGTTTCTTATGGACTTTTCTGATGTTACCCAAAAATAAATTAGAGGATCAATAGTAAAACATTAACTTTGGGATTAAATGTACAATTTTTTTTCAGCAGTAAAGCTGTAAGGGAGTGCAGATGGCACTTTAAAATAAAAATGAACTGATTTTATGCTTATACTTTTTTCTTTATATACTCATGTATGAACATTTGTGATATATATTGGTAAAAAATCCAGGATAATATTAGTAAATAATCCAAGAGGATCTTAGTAATATCATTTAAATGTTAAAACTTATTCAACAGAGGGCTCAATGTAAATTTAATTTAATTTACAGAGCAGATATTTATTTATCTGTAAATTCAGATCATATGTAGGGGGGATAGCTATTTCAACATGCCAGTTCAAGACATGCATTGTCAACCCTGTTCAATCAAAGAATGTGGTCGAAAATTCATATCTCAAACTGACAAATTGAAATAGCTGTCTCCCCTAAATATGATCTGAATTTACAGATACATATATATTTTTGACCAGTATACTCAACCAATTCTTTCTTCCATTTATAAGTATGTCCTCCCCCTTCATCATGTTAATTCTGTAATTTACAAATATGAACGTAGTTTTGGATTTTAGAATAAAACATTTACCTTTTGGAATTTTGAATCCGGCTGCTAGTAGTGGCCAGCTAGTTAATACATCCGAGTTGTCTATTGCACAACATGTTATAAATAGCAGGAAATGTGTTTTTGGATTGTGTGTGGACCATTTCTTTATTTTATCAAGGTCCCACTCTTTATATCATTTAAAGGTTCTAGAGTATTTATACATCAAATTCTGCAAGGCTTCCCTCTGTAAACAGAGGGACTGCTTGCTTAGTTTGAATGTTGTAGGACTCTATTCCTTGCATTTTTTTCTCACCTCATTAATCATCTTTTATTCTTCATGTCTCCTATTCCCAGAAACAAACTTGATAAAGCTGGGATGAAACTGGTTGTTTTTTTAGTAAAAAAGCTATCTAAACTACATTTTATATATATATATATATATATATATATATATATATATCCCCATTGCAAATTTTTGCTCAGGCACATTTATGTTTGTTTAGCATGCATAGATCTAACATGTGGTTTATATTACAGCTATGTTGAATGGACCTTACTCACAGTTTTGGGGAGAGAGTGGATTATCTAACATGAACAACAGTCTGATCAAAGCCAAGAAGTAACCACGATAAATACGCCAATAGGGTTACTAACATGGAAAAGGATGCCATATGGAATAAAAACTGCATATTTCAAAGGGCCATCAAACAGGTTTTAGGAAATATGAAAAATATTTGTTACCAAGACGAGATATACATAAGAGTCACTAATGAAATGGAATTAAAAAAGAAAACCGACCTAATCTTGAATACGTTAAAAAATGCTGGAATGACAATAAATGAAAAAAAATGTGTAAGCAATTGTAGTAACATATACTTTTTAAGTTATTCCATTTCAAAAGAAGGTATATCCCCAGAACAAGCAGTCATAGAAAAAATACTAAAAGTAGCTACACCTACAAATAAGAAAGAACTGGAGTCTTTTTGGGGAATGGTAAATTTTTACAGGCAATACTTACCAAAATACATGGACTTGACTGAATTGTTTGCAAATTTAAGAACAAAAGAATGTTGAATTTATTTGGTCAGAGGAACAACAAAAACTTGAAAGATTAAAAATAATTATGGCAAAGAAACCAGTAGTGAAAATGTTTGATTCAAAAAAGGACATGACATTAAACAGAGATGCAAGTGAACATTCAATATCAGGATTATTATCACAAGAAGGACATCCGATAATGTATTTATCAAGAAGACTAACAAACACTGAATTTAATTATTCAAATATAAAGAAAGAAGCATTAGCTATCATGTGGACAACTACTAGAGTCCGACAATTTTTAATTGGGAAAAGATTTCTGTTAAGCAGTGATCATAGACCATTTGAGTTTATATTTAACCCAAGAAAAGAATGACCTAACATCATGACAACAAGGATACTAAGATGGGCAATAAGATTAATGGTATTTGACTTTGATATAAAATATGTCAAAAGAAATTCAATTCCACCTGTAGACACACTATCAAGATTGTGATTTTATAAGGAGACAAAAGATAAAACAGAAGAAAAATTTGAAGATGCATTCTTACTTTGGGTAGAGACTGATGTTTTGTCTTTAGATAGAATGGCTGCAGAAACTAGACATGATCCAGTACTAAGTAGGATATTATTGAGAATAAGAAAAACTCATAGGGAAATTGTTCTAGAGTGGAAAGACTCTACAAAGGAATAAGACAGAAATTAATGATAGTACATGGGGTGGTTTGTAATGGGGATCTGGTGGTTCTCCCAGAAACACAAAGAAAATTGGTAATAAAAAGTGTCATGACAATGTACATTGTGAAGTAGTGGCCACACAAAAAAGGATAAAATTAAAAGCATGGTGGCCGGATATTCAGGTGATATCAAAGAATATATAAAAATGATGCAAAAGTGTAAAGAATTAAGAAATTTTACACAGACTAATTTACATTTGTGGCCCTGAGAAGTGGAGCCATGGAGTAGGGTGCATATGGATCATGCGTATATTAATGAAGTGGGACTCTTATTAATTCTAGTAGACTCTTTTTCAGGCTAGCGTGAAATAATCCAGGTGCCAGACAAGAATAGTTCTATGATAAAACAGATTCTAAGGGTCATATTTTCCAGAAATAGCATACCAAAAACCCTGGTATCTGACAATGTACCAGAATTTTGTGATGATGATCTTAATTTATGGTGAGAAAAAATAGGATGTAAACCATATAAGACACCCCCATATCACCCTCAGTTGAACAGGTTAGTGGAAAGAATGGTGCAGACTGTAAAAAAGGGACTAAAAGCATGCTCTCCACAAAAAGAAAAAGTAGAAGTTTTTCTACCGAGGCTGCTTTTAAGCTATTGCATAAAACCACACACTGGAAGACTAGAAAGCTCATCAGCTTTAATGGGAAGACAAATTAGAGCTCCACTAACGATGTCGTATTCCACAATTGAAAAAATGTGGTACAAAAAAGAACAAAGAAGCTAATCTGGAAAAGGCAGAATTTATCATGCAAAAAGGCCGCAATACAGTTATAATAAATAGAGAAAACGGCAACATTATATTAGCCCATGCAGATCAAATAAGGACCCAGGTTGAATATGAAAAGCAAAATGAGGAAGAAATGGATACGATTCCATCTGGTAATGATTCATTTGAACAACCGTTACAGAATGAAACATCAGGAGATGAAGTAATCCAGGGTCAAGTGGGCCAGAGTGAGTTGGAAAGTTTGGATGAAGATCAAATAATGCAAGCCAATGCGGATGATTACAGCTGGACATGGGACAGACCTAGGTCTCAGAGAGAGAGAGAGAGAGAGAGAGAGAGAGAGAGAGTGAGAAGAACAAGAACTACTAGAGGTATAAAACCTATCTGTTTCAGGGACATGTAGTGACACCGGCAAATTAATATGCCTAATTTGCATAAGTGCAAGAGAGAGCCTATATAACTGAGAATAAGTATGGACAAGTTTATCAACTGATAGATGCTAAACTTCACTTCACATCAGATAGTGTTTATGATCTAATAGTAATGTAACTATATGAAGGCAGTTAGTGACCCAGTCGAACAATCAACTTTGAAAATTAATTTCTCTCACTTATCACTTGCTTAAAAAGATTCAATTCTTCCCTTGAACCTTTTTTAATTCTACTTAAAATATACATCCACAAATAACATTTGCAAATTGTGTGAATTGAAATGTATCACAAAGCAAAAACAGACAAAGGTCAAAGAGTACTTTGGATGGCATGACCTATATGAGGCCAAAGTTCACCCAACCCAATTTCCTGATTCATCACTTTTAGAATAAACTTGGTAAAATGGAAAGAAAAATATTTTAGATGATAAGACTCAAGTGATAAACTTAATTAACTTTCTTATGGTTGGTTGTATTGACTGGGGAAGGTTAACCACTTAGCACCTGGTTGCAAAAAGATTCAATTTGTCATTTCACTTAAAGTACATTTGCCCATCAAGACAGAGTAGCACCCACCTCCCCTCCAGAATCAAATAGACAGGGTCAGCATTAAGAAGGCATTCCTGATAACAATATAGATATCAGATACAAAATTTGTAGAGCAGTGCACCAGGAAAACCAGGAAAAGGAGTTGTTATTAGTGAGTACTGGAATTTTAATTTTAAAACACATTTTACAGGATGACTACTTGTCCCAAAATTTGACAAAGTAAGTTTCCTATCTTTGGATCCCCACAATTTCTGGAAGTGAATGCATTACTTACCTATAATGACGTTATAAAATTTTATTTGTTAATTAAATTGGAACTCAGTGAAGAGAAACCAGCAAGAGCTTAGTTTTTATGACATTGCAGCCAAGGTTTGCAACACTGTCATGATAATGTGGGATTCAGCAAGTCTTACAATTGTATCATTGAATCACGTTCATACAAATGTTTAAGACATATAATGAAAAATACAGATGGCTTTTGAAATCATATCAGAAACTTCACAATAATGTGACATATATTGAAAACCTAAGATAATTTCAAGACGATTCCTAACAATTGTTTGATAAATGCTCCTACAAAAAGGAGCAAAAGGTTCCTGTGAAGAACCATAACTTTTCTGTTGGACCAAAGATCTGCTCAGAAAATGATCATAGGAAATACTGATGTGGGAGAAACCAAAACAATACAAAAATGTGAAGCCTGAAAGGTCAAAATGGCAAAGAAATCAGTTACTATTTCTCCAATTAAATCTCCTGAAACTTCAACAGAAGATTCAGAATCAGGAGATGGTGAGCCGGTGAAACCACAACATGTGTCAGGAATGCCAAGCAGCTCTTGTTGACAATATATTTTTTTTTGTGTGATTAGAAATATTTTTTACTTTATATATATATATATATATTTTTTTTTTTTTCAATCAATATCCACAAAAAAATTAGTTTTATCATTTTATTTACTGTTAAGTATTTCAGGTTAATAAATATTAATAACACGATTATAAATGTAGGTTGTGATCACAATCACAAAAGTGGGAAAAAAAGAAATTATTTTACCCATAGCTGGGCCCATAACCAATGTTGACAACATCCACCATAGTTTATGGTTATAGAGTATCCTCTTGGCATCTGTTGACCATGTCCATCATAGTTTATGGTTACTGAGTACAGCGCAGCACATAATCTGTTCAATCAGACCACAACAAAGATTAACACTCCTGAATCAGACACTCAACTGAAACGAAGCAGGTCGACAATACTCAGAAAAATACAGCCTTTTATACATGTCCCATTGAATATTTTGAGCTTCCTGACTGGTTAAGCCTTTCTATTGGTGAATTATAAAATGGGTTAGCCCATGGCTGTCTCCACAGTATATACATAAGTACCAAAAAGTCCAACACTCTTAGTCAAAGCAGATGTGGATACTTGCTTTCCTGACAGCTACAATCTCCAAGAGTTTAAATGTAAGGTCAGTAGATACCTCCTAACACACTAACTCACACCCATTCTCTCAAACACTTTTCCGATCTATGCAACCCTCATCCTCGGTATCCTTACCTGTTTATCACCCTCCTTCTGACATTTCCTATATCTAACCACTCTTTCTCATCACTTCCCCCTATGTCACCCCCTGCACAACAGTGGCAGTGAAATGCCTTGCTTGGAGTGAAATGATTAAAAAAAAAAATCACTACCAAATTTTGTTATGACTTTTGACAGATTCAGTGTGTCAGATGGAGCTGCAGCTCTCCCCCTCCATTTTGCAAGACACTGAAATAGTTTCTACTGAAGAAACAGGAAGTGTAATTATGTGCGTTGTGGTGCATTGGGTATCAGCTTGGAATGAGAAATAGGGGAGTCGAGTTGGAATTCCAGCTGAATTCATTGCATTCACTTACGTGCAAATACCCTTGGGAAAGGTATTAATCAGTGTATTCCTTCCAATTATGGGTTAAATAACAGGATGGATTGGTTTCTATAACCTTGGTCAGCAACCAGTCTACCACAGAAAGCAATAGCAACCTACTGCGGGATAATCTTCTGCCCAGTCAGTCATGTCTCTTTTGAGACATGATCACCCAAGTATGTATCACGTATGGCACTTAACTGAATTGACAGAGGAACACTATGAAGAGAGCATTTTAAAGTGAGGAGCATATTGAAGAACAATGAATCACACCAATCGGAAGTACCAATGGCCATATATTTTAATGGAAGAAAGAATAAGACAATCGTGATAGAAAAATCAAATGCAAAGTTTTCAGAGAGGAACATATTTCTTTAATAAAAGAGCCACAATCCATATACATGGGACATGTTGCACCAAAAAGTGGAACAGCAAAAAGATATTTCTCAATCAACACTAGACTTATGCTATAAGGAAAGTATATCTCTTGAAAACCTTGTTTGCCTTGGATGTAATGAAACTATAATGAATACTTGTTATTTCGAAGGAATAACTAGACTAATGGAGGAGAAAATACAGAAACCATTACAGTGAATCATTTGTCTTATTTATCTGAATGAGTTATCACTGTGTCATATCTTAAAATACATGGATGGAACAACAACAGGCCTTTAAATAATTTTGGTAATGTATGAAAAGCACTAACAGAATGTGAACAGTTAAAAGTGAAAACATTTGAAAAAATTTCTTTTCAGTACAAGTTTCTAGACAATGTTATTGAATTAACCATGGATCCAAGATAATTATTTGACATATTTTGAGCTATTGATAATGTCAAAGTTCCAGATGCCTTGGATGGAAAAAATCCAGGAAAACACAATCACTCATGCTGGGTGACAACAGCAAGCCAAAAATCATATCTCTATGTTGGGACCAAAGTGCCAGAAGAAAAATTACAAGCAATGGCAACATTTATCATGAAAGTATACGCCCCTTCATAGTTTGATATTAAACAATTTTGGTCACTTGGTCATGAAGCTCCACAAATTCTCAAAATGTTTCAGAGATCTAAAGTTCTGCCCAATGACCAAAAAAAAATAGTACTTGTTGTTCTTTAAGAAATGCATATTTTTTGCATCCCATGAACATTCTTGTTTTTTATAATCTATGATGGACAAGAATTTGTGTGAGAATTAGCCATCAGAGAAATTTTCCAATTCAGACAAGAATGAGACAATGGAATTTGACAATTCAGATTACCAACAATCAATTTTGATGCTTGTGATTACTTTTCTCTTTCTTGGGTAGATTTATCATCTTGTATTGATCCCACTTAACCTTGAATTTCATGATTGAGGAATTGTGGGAAAAGGTTAAAACTCTGCCAATTCTTTGGACTGCTTTGTCACACCCAAGCTGTTGAATATTGTGTAAAGACAGTAACTGAAGCTTGTGCCTCAGTGTGTGGACAAAATAATCAGGATGGATTTATTTGAGTAACATATTTCTCTAGACTAAAAATGTCATCGATATAAGATATAACCGCTAATAATATAATAATGTATATTTATTAATATTTGTATACACACACTCACACACATCTATATATATATATATATATATAGAGAGAGAGAGAGAGAGGAAGAAAGAGTAAAGATGAAATCTTTGAATATATGCTTTGTTTATTTTTGCATCTAAATTTTTATGTTATGTTCTATGTTCACTGTAATATCCTCTTTTATTAAGAACAATCTACATCAAGAGATTAAATAAAGAGTTCAGTTTGAAATTCTAGGAAGTTTACCAAGTCCAACAGAGACCTGTTGGAGTAGATAGACTTAACTATCACCCGGTTCACACTCCACCTATGTCTTTTGAACAGGTGAAGAGACTCATCCCTTGTTTCCTGTTTAGGATGTGGTTCTCGGCTTTCTTTTTTCCAATCATTCAACTCTTAAGTAGCCCCATGCGCATCAGTGGCATCACCGCCTTGCTTTGGGTGATATGATTAAAAAAAAAAAAACATTGTGATAAAACCCAAGATGATTATCCCATCAGCAGTGTGCAAATGCTTCTTGCATATTAAAGTAAAAAAACCAAACCTAAGTTTATTGACAGAATCAATTTTTTAGTATAAATGTTACTTATAATAACTGTGAGTTAACATCCTTGTATTTTTGTGTTTATTTTACTTAAGCAATGAAATTTATGTCAACCAACTTTTATCTAGGAAATTTGTATACTTCCTTTTTTCATTAGGAATCTACTCCTATTGTCAAAAAGATATTCTTGCCTTATCATGATAATTTCCTTTACAAATTAGGTTACAAGAGATTATCCTGATAAAGCAAGACACTATTATTTACTTAAGAAGTGCCCATTTTGCATTTGGAAATTTTAAATCTATATCTCCTAGCTTTATTTTATATGCAAAATGTAAACCCAATTTATCTTTTTTAACATTTGAATCTAAAATTATTTCTTATTACTATAAACAGTATTTTTATTACAAATTTGAGTTGGCGTCATCACTGGTTTTATTTTTTAAACAGTGAAAATAATAACTGGCCTAGACCGAGAAGTCTGATTAAAAAAAAAAACTCTGGAATAATACAGATATTTGAACATTAACAATCCTTGGAAAATCCATTGTTGACTGTAGGATTTCCCAGATCTTTCCAATTTGCTCTCTGAGAGAAATGAGCCTCTAGTCTACCACACTAGGCCAATGTGTGCTGATAGGGGTGGGCTTATATCACCTGGTATTCCCAAGCACTCTCCCATCCAAATGCAATGTTGCTTAACTTCAGTGATTAGACAAGAACTAATGTTTCAACATGATATAGTTATTAGGTTAGTCATAAATCCACCAACCTAATCTAACCACTAATCTGAGCTAATCAGAATCCATAATAACAACAATCTAACAATCTAAAATTACAAAAGAATTAGAATAAAATGTTTCCAACTTAGATGTTTACTCCATCTTCAGAATAACCAAGAATATTCTTGTATTCTTAAAGTTTGAAGCATTTCAAAATGATTCTTTTATTATTATTACTAGCAGTATAGCCTAGTGTTGCTCGGGTGTAATGAAAGCTTTAAAACTAATCCATGGTCCTGGAGCTCAGACTCTTTGAATGCTGGCACGAAATACTTAAATGCAATAGTTGTTTCCAATTAAAGCAAAACTATAGACTGAAAGAAAAATGAATGGATCTAAGTCAAATTTTGATTTCCTGGTATCGATATCAAATAAGTTTTTCGTCGTAAACTGAATTTTGAAGGATAAATAAGTCCTCTGAGTAAATGGTATCATGGCTGAGACTAAAAACTACAATTATACCTACTTAGAGCCAAACCGAAGCAAAACCTAAATAAAAGGGCTGAAAAAAATACAGACATACAGGCAGATAATCAGACACACACAAATATCTTGCCTTTTATATATATATATATATATATATATATATTTATTATCAGTTTTCTGCATTATTGTATCAACTGTAACCTTGAAACTTCTGAATATCATTTCTTATGTCTTTGTCTATGAGTGTATCAAATTTGATTAAAATTGGACCACTCCTTCTATAACCCGATTTTTTTCGATTATCAATTTTCGATATTTATTGGGGGTACCTCGAGACAAAACCTAGCTAAGAACACTCGCAGATGCTTATAGTACAACTGTGTAAATTTTCAAGAAAATCGGTTCAGCCATTTCAGAGTCTATAGGTAATGGACACACAGACACACACAAAGTTCCATTTATAAATAAGTTTAGATTATTCTTTTACATGCCATATCTGTTCAAGGTATGGATGATCATGGCAATCCACAATTTCCTTTGTCTCTTTACTGTAACTTCCAGTACATATTCTATCATTCTTTTACACAAGCACATTAGGTAGGTTTATTGTTCCCTCTGTTTCTTTTTGCCTTCAGTATATTCTTTAAGTGTCAGTTTCTTCCAACCCATCTTCTTCATTATATGTCACAGAAAGTTCAAATGTCTTTTTCTTATCTTAAGCACAAGTGTCGAAAATTCCATTTCTATTTTCCCTAAAACTTTTTCGTCACTCACATTTTCTCTACCTGGTATTCTCAAGCTTATTCGATATATCTGATGCCTCAAGTCTGCTTTTCATCTCTGACAGAATTGTTCAGCATTCACTGCTATATTGAAGGATTAAATATCATATAACAGTTTAGTATACTTATCTTTGCTTCAAATGAAATTTTTGTGCCATTTGATCTTTAGTTATTCCAATGTGCCTTTGAATTTCTGTGTTAGATTTTTCACTGTCTATTAAAAAACTTCTCAGTGACTCTATATTATTTGGACTATTGTCCTCCTTGTTTATTTTTATGACGTTTTGAGTGTTGTACACTCCAAACTTCTGCTGCTGTTGCTGCTACTGGAAACAACAATCATCTTGGCTGGCAAACACAGAACAATGAGTTATATATATAAAAATATAAACTCATATTTTTTTTTGTCTATATTGAGGTAGTATTTACATTATTTGGACTATTGTCCTCATCTTTCTTGCCATTTGTATGATGTTTCGGCCATTGTACACTCTGGTCTTCTTCTGGTGCTAGGAATTTCAAACCAAACCCTTTATAACAATCACTGGGGTATATCATTCTCATTCCTTGTGTGAAGCCTCACTTAGTAGTCATGAGTTATCGCCCTCTAACCGACTCTAAGTTACTTGTTCAATACCAGGCTACAGCAGTGGTGAACGAGTAACTTATCGTGTAAATACTATTTCATCTCAGAAATATAAACAAATACTTCTCAGTGAGATACATTTTTGCTCTTCTTTCATTTCTGTATCTCCGTCAAATTTACATTTTGAGTTATCCCTGTTAACTAGTCATTCTATTTACAATTGTTGATTATTCCTTTCTTCTCACTTTCCTTTAGTACCTTATTGAATTTTTTTTTACTGTTGTCTTTGTTTGTTTGTCTTAAATACATTATCATCTGCATATCTTATGTTGTTAAGACAGTGCCCACTGATGATAAATCCTGGTAGAATTTTTAGTTTGCTTAAGAGTACCTGATTGTAAAGGTTAAATAAATCCAGTAAGGTATTTACTGTCTTGCTTAAAGTGAATCGATTAGAAAAAATAAATTTGATGCCCCCCACTATTTAGGCAAGTACATCTTTTCTTTCTTTCCATTGTAAGTATCAAACATTTTTTGGGTTTGCCAAAACCAAGGTTGTAACATCTATCTAAATCTATCTAAATCTAAACTTATTTATGAATGGAACTTTGTCTCTGTGTGTGTGTGTGTGTGTGTGTGTGTGTGTGTATCCATTACCTATAGACTCTGAAATGGCTGAACCGATTTTCTTGAAAATTTACACAGTTGTACTATAAGCATCTGCGAGTGTTCTGAGCTCGATTTTGTGTCGAGGTACCCCCGATAAATATCGAAAATTGATAATCGAAAAAATCGGGTTATAGAAGGAGTGGTCCAATTTTAATAAAATTTGATACTCATAGACGAAGACATAAGAAATGATATTCAGAAGTTTCAAGGTTGCAGTTCTTACAATAGTGCAGAAAATCAATAATATATATAAAAGGCAAGATGTTTGTGTGTGTGTCTGTTTGTCTGCCTATATGTCTGTATTTTTTTCAGTTGTTTTATTTTAGTTTTTACTTTGGGTTTGGCTCTAAGTAGGTATAATTGTAGTTCTTAGTCTCAGCCATGATACCATTTACTCAGAAGACTTATTTAGCCTTCAAAATTCAGTTGATGATGAAAAAACCTTATTTGATATCAATACCAAGAAATCAAAATTTGACTTAGATCCATTCATTTTTCTTTCAGTCTACGGTTTAACTGGAAACAACTATTGCTTTTTAGTTTTTTGTGCCAGTGTCCAAAGAGTCTGAGCTCAAGGACCATGAATTAGTTTTAAAGTTTCATTACACCTGAGCAACACTAGGCTATACTGCTAGTATGCCATAAAACAAAACAATCAACCAACCAACCATACAGAAGAACAGATACCACATAGCAGCCCAGCATGCTTTTCTTTGTTTCCAGTAAGATTTTCCTGTCTCTCATTACTCTGCTTAGCTTTTGAAATGCATCCTTGTCCATGCCAATGTGTCTTCAGATCTCAATGTTGCACTTTGAATCCAAAACATTTCATTATCTATTTCTAATTCTAAGTATAAGCAACTTTTTTGTTTTTAATTTCTATAAAACTTCCAAATTGTTCACATGCTTCATCCATGATATTCTTAACATTTTTCTGTAAAATCAAATCTCTGTTGTTTCAAGTCTTCTCTTCATCTTGTCTATAAATTGAGACTAATAAAAAGCAGCAAAACCAATTCTCTCAACATGAGGCTCGAAACAATGTTAACAGTAATATTAGCCATTTCCTCAAGCAGTACTGTTTTTTGTCTATACTTCTGAGATGAGGTAGTATTTACATTATTTACACTGTTCAGACTGTTCCCTCATCTTTATTGCCATGTTTATAGCATTTCAGTCGTATGTTTTGGCCTTCTTCAGGTGCTAGGAATTTTTAACAAAACCAATCATATGGAGGGAGAAAAGAGATCACCACCACCAGTGGGATGAAGTTTAAATAATTGATAGAGAACACCATTAAAAACAACATGAACTTAAGGAATCAGTGCATATGGTAAACCACAAAAATCTCCTAGACTGGACAAGCATAGAAATGAATGCATTATGGGAACCAATAATACAGAGTGCTAAAGAAAATCATTAGCTTCAAGAGGTTGCAATATGAGCTCAGGTAAAAAAATAATTTCTGAGACATTAGGTTTAAAGTTCCAGAAATTCATACACTGGTGTTCTCAATGACACATGGCCCAGTGGATATAGATGTCAGTTAGTTTTGGTGACTTAACCAAAAGAGTTGTGAATTCAATACCTGGTTACAAATAACTTAAAAAGTTGAGTTAAAGGGAGATAACAACATGGCATCTGGAAGCAGCATTGCACATGGAATGAGAATTATAAAATAAAGAATTTGTTTCAAAATTCTTGGGACCTGAGACAGGCTGGGGCATGCAACAGCCAAAATGTCATAAAGATGGCAATAAAGATGAGGACAACAATCCGAACAGTGTAAATAATGTAAGTTTTGTTTTTGATTGAATTTTGAAAACCTTTCTGTCAAAACGACTTTTCAGGAGAATAGGTTTCTCAAGTCCAGTAGATGCTATCACTTTTTCTGCTATTGATGGGCTTTTCTTCTTAGCCTTTTGTTTGAAATAGTATGGAATGTTAACATCTTGAGTATATAATTATTTTCTCTTTGAGTTACATGTGCTACATTCATTTTAGTTGTTGCAACTGTTGGTAGTCCTCGAGTGATGTGTTTTTTGTTATTTAACACAATAATTGTTTGTGATCTTGTAGTGCCATTTTACCACTGTTGAAAATTTATACTCGTTATAATAAAGTGCCAGTTCACAAGGTTAAAAAAAGTATGGTCTTCATTAAAATCCATAAACTTCACTTGTTGAAAGCAATTTTTACCACTGATCTTAGGAAGCAGTTATATAGGCCAAATTATTTTATGAAATCATGGAAAATGTAGACAGGCATTTATATATTCAAATGCTAACCCTATTAATTTAAGAAAACTTTTGATGCAAAGATATTAAATTTAACTAAAAAAGACAACAGATTTTTTAAGAATAACCAATAACACTTGAATTTGGAATCTATCTTTCATGGATGTCACTTTAGCTTTAGCCACAGGTGATTAAAAAAGATGTTAGTTTTTACTTATTGTGCTATTCCTAATTTTTGATTCTTTATATCATGTTTATTTTTTAGTTCAATACCTACTTGAGTATTTTTTGCCTGTTTTTAAAAAGAATATGAAACGACAATAAAATAAAAAAATAGATAATAAAATAATAGTAATGGATTCTATAGAAAGAAGATATCAACTTAGAAATTACATTTAACAATTTTTGTTTTTTTAATATTTTCTTTGTCATTTATTTTTCAGGTGCAATGCTAACAGCACAGCAGGTGAGTTTAATTTGGTAAATCAAGAATGGCATTTCTCTTTTTAGGATGAGTTTAAAGGTCAACAAATTTTCACTTAGTAATTATTAAGTACTGAACTGTGAGTCTTATTGCTTACCCAGTACTTTAGCTAAAAAGCTCTCTTCTGAATAGAATTGAGAAAATTCCTTGACCAGTCCAAAGTTTTGAATTTCCATCTGTGCCAAAAGCTCATTTTTTTTTTTTTTTTACATGAAAACGGCAATGGTGGAACATGATTTTTTTTCCTTTTTTAATAATGGGTGGGGGTTCTATTTTAAAAAATTCTTCAGAAAACATGCTCCAATGTTTTCCATGCTTCAAAAAACATCTCCTAGAAAAACAAATGGCAAAGGTCAATGGAGAGGAAAGAATTAAAGAAATAGGAGAATTATTCATGTTTTTTTTTATTTTTCATTTATTTTATCCTTCTTTTTTATTCTCTCCTTCATCCTTATATAATTTCTTTTTTTTTTTGTTTTGTCTCCTTTCTTTCATCTTTTTAACATACATTTTTCTCTCTTTTCTGCTTATTGTATTGTGGAAATCAAAGAGTCCACACTTGAATGCCTCTACTGACACAGGAAGAGAAATAAAATAGAAAAAAAATAAGTGTATAAAAATGATGGAAGATAAAAAAAAAAGAATCAAGTCCTGAAAACAGGATAAAACAATTAAAAAAACTAGGAAAAAAAAGCAATGAAGAAGAAAAAGAAATTTGATGTAACTGGAAAAATGGAAGGATTGTATAATAAAGAACGGCAGAAAGAAGAGGGTGAAAAATGAACAGTAAGAAGGGAGTAAGCCAAAGAAAAAATTTAGAGGAAAAAAATAAATTCCAACAAATATTATAGGAAGAATTAGATGATAATCATAACAATAATGATAAAAATGACGATTAATAATAATAGTTATGATAGCAGAAATAGAAATATCAAAAATGCACATAACATACACTCATCACCATGAATTCTTTAGGAGCACATAAAATAGTTTAAAGAAAAAACATCTGAACAACACAGTCTCAGAGAAAATATTGGAGTGCCTGTCCAATCTTGTAGAGGTTTGTTTGACAAAAGGAAAAAAGATTTTAGTGGGAAGGGACAAGGATGAGAAATAATGCATGCTATTTACAAAGCAAAGAATACTTCCTGAAAAAGTTGCCATCATAGGAAAGAGATTGGGGGAGAAAAAATACCAAAAAATTGATCCCTTTTCACAAGAATGATATATACAATGATTTTCTTCATATACACACATATGAGATTACATATATAGAGAGAGAAAGAGAGAGCCAGATTTTTAAGACCCTGTAAGAATTGAATTTGGTAAATGATTTGGCTGGAAGCATAAAAGAATAGAAACCAAGACAGTGTTAGCTATTTCACACTTGCTTGCCATAAGATTATTCCAGGAGTGGTCAGTTAAGTGGAACACAATTGGAACATAACAGGCAGTAATTCAAGCATTGTGACAAACATGTCTGTATTTCTTTTAAAGAAATCATTCCAGCCTGACTAATAATCAACCTCTGTTTCATGGGTTCAAGAAGTCTTTGATATTTTTTTTTTTAAAGATCAGATAAGGAACTGAAGTCTTCAGTTTCAGGACATCAAGTTCAATCTGACCAGAAGGTTAAATTTGCTCAAAAACTATGCATTTTTTAAAAAAATTCATATTGAAAGATTTCTGTCTGAATTTCTAAGATTGGATATTGTCATTAATTATTATTATTATTTTTTTTTTTACTAGTGCTTATTTTTTCTTACTTTTTTTGTAATAGTAATCCAATTTGGTGTAACGGATATTAGCACAGAACAAAGAAATCTGAGAGATGAGTTTGAATTCCAGGTGAATTTGTTGCATTCAAATACACACAAATACCCTTGGGAAAGGTATTAATATCTCTCTTTTCCCTCTAGCTATGGGTTAAATAGCAGGACAGATTGAGTCTACAGTCTTGATTGACAACCAGTCTACTGCAGAAAGTAATGGCAACCTACTGTGGGATAACCTTTTGCCCAGTCAGTCATGTCTCTTTCGAGACATGATCGCCCAAGTGTGTATCACGTATGGCACTTAACTGACTGACTGACTCTAGGCTGATTAATGTCTTATGTATCTTCTGACCCTGACATGCACAATTGCTGAGACAGTAGCTGTGATTCTTTTTACATCTTAATATTTTTGCTTTTTTTTTTTAATCGTATCACCCCGAGCAAGGCAGTAACGCCACTGATGTGCAGGGGGCTACGTAATAGTGAAAAGATTGGAAAAGAGAAAGCCGGAAACTACATCCTAAACAGGGAACAAGGGATGAGCCTCTTAACCTATTCAATAGACGTGGGTGGAGTATGAATCGGGTGATAAATCTATCTACTCCAATTGAAAAGAAAAAAAAAGTGAGAAGATTGGTAAAGAGAAAGCCGGAAACCACATCCTAAACAGGGAACAAGGGATGAGCCTCTTAACCTGTTCAATAGATGTGGGTGGAGTGTGAACCGAGCGATTTGTTTGATGACACTGTGATGATAGCAGATACAGAATGAAAACTAAAGGACCTCCTCAACAAGGTAGTAATGGAAAGCAGGAAAAAAGGACTAACCCTCAATGGTAAGAAGACATAGTGAATGGTTATCAGTAAGATGTGAACTACAAATTAGAAATACTAAAATCAGCAAGTACAGAAGTTTAAACATCTAGGAAGAGTTTTAACAAAGAAAGGAAAGTGTGCCACCAAACTTCAATTGCAGATTAGAATAGCAAATGAAATCAGAAAGAGTCAGCTGCAATTTCTTAGACACATAATGAGGAAAGAGGGCTTGGAGAATTTGACACTCATAATCTATTTGTTGGATATTTGTTGATAGCGAGTGATTTGGTACACAAGTAGATTGGTGCAGTCAGTATAAATGAAAAGACCAAGCCTTTGAGTGATATAATGGAGAGATATCTATGAGTAAATAGAATCCACTCATGCAAATATGTTGGGCAGGTCCATTATAGTAAAGTGGACTAACCCACCTTCTGCATTAGATACTCTTCTATAAATGAGGTAGACAAAAAAAGGTACAAAAAGAAGGCAGCCATGTTAGAAGGTAACTTATTTGATTTTTACATTGAAGGCAAAAGGAACAGAGGAAGACAATGAGCCACCTACCTGACAAGTTTGTGTGAATAGATGGTAGGATAGATGATAAAAATCAAGCATAAAGAGTGACAAAGAATAGGAAGTTGAAGCAAGACATGATCGCCCTTGTCCTGAAGAAAAATTAATTTTTTTTTGCTAATGAATCATAAAGAATTCTTCAGGATATTTGCAGTCATGGCTCTCTAAAACTTACTTTCTCTTGTGGTCCTTAGCATTTTTTCTCACTTTACCAAAACTCCCACCCCTATTCTACTATCCATTCATACAAGCACATCAGTTTTGGGGATTGGTGCTTACCCTTCTCTTACCCTGTGCTGGTTAAGTTTTCCAACTCCTCCTTTTTCATTATGTGCCCAGAGAATTTAAGCTGTCTCTTCTTGATTATGAGTATAAGTTTATTTTATTGCCATTTTCTTTAACACTTCCTCATTACAATTCTCAGTATCTTACTGTAGCATGGCATTTCTTTTGCTTCCAGTTTTCTCTTCATCTGTGGTGAGATTGTCCAACATTCACTGCTCTTCCAAAGTTAATGTATATTTGGAGTTGCGTTTTGGATTTTTTCACCTTGTGCCTGAGGATACCTCATGGTAGAAACGTGGATAACCTGGTGCTAAACCTTAATTATTGAGTGTGTATATATATATATTTTTTGATTGTTTAATTACTTAGTTATTGGTCATAATAAAAGAAAAACTTTAAAAAACTGTACAAAATTGGCTAGCCATGTGTGAAAATTGAAATCAAAATATGGAAAAGACCCAGACATAATGTGGAGTATAGTGAAAACAGCCAAACTTTACAATGGTGGTAAAGTATGTAGACTGTGCCAGGAAGAAAAGTTAGCGATTATGCTATTCCCAAACAAATATGAACTATTGAATGAAAGAACAGAAATTATGACTAAGTGTCAGTCAGTTAAGTACCATATGTGAAACACGCTTCAGCGATCATGACTTGATACTAAAAAATACCTATTAGGTTCATACAACCATGGATGAAAACATAATTTCTTGTAATTTTAAAATAGTGCATTAAAAAAAAACACCATTACATGAGCGTTCTTAAAAACAATGGTAAACAGTAAAATCAGTTATTGCAAATCATCTGATGACACCACTCATGGTAGAAACCTAGGTCACATAATAACTTGTTTACAAATGGAATATATATATATATAGTTCACTTGTGATAATGCTTAACACTTACGTTCATGTTTTTACTATATTTTGGCAGCAAGTTTATATATATATATATATATATATATATATATTGCTATGGGAAAACACACCTATTCCTCAGATAATGGACTCTCCCTCCTATATTAATAAAAGTTAATGAGAAGTTCTTCAGAAGTTCTTGGGAATTTCATAGGAGTTTTTTTTAGAGTTCTATTGGTGTTCAGTAGAACTACTAGGCAGTTGATATTAGTCGACAATTAGCTGAATACTAAGGAGTTAGCTTTCAGTGGAAGATTACCAAGTTCCTAACATTTTGGGTGTGTTATGTTGATTAGCAATCGACATAGCATGATTATAACCATCAGTGCGAAAACTACTCCACAACACACACACATATATATATATATATATATATATATGTATATATGTGTGTGTGTGTGTGTGTGTGTGTGTGTAAGGTGGGATAGTGGGAGTTGTTGCTTAGAAGTACAAATGAAAAATGAAACTGACTTAATTATAAGCATCTCACAGTTGGTTTTATCACCACAAAAAATTTTGTTATGAGTATGTTTGTTACATTTAATAAAATCCAAAAAAGTAATACAAACAAATATTATCTTTTAATATTATAGCAATGCTGATATCAATTTTATGTGTGAGTGTATCATTAGGATTACTGAATAACAATTATTGAAAATGTAGGTTTACTTTTAAAATATGTTTATGTCTGTATATGTGCATACATATGTACATACACAACAGCTCTTAATTCAGATTCTGTGTTTTCACTTATTAGCACACCATGTTTGTTGTGGCATAATGGATATCAGTTTGGAATGAAAAATTGGAGAGCCGAGTTCAAATTCCAGTTAAATTCATTTCATTTTCTTATGCACAAATGCTCTTGGAAAAAGGTATTAATACATCTCTTCACCCTTTAGCTATTGGTTGAATAATAATACAGACTGGGTTCTATAGCCTTGGTTGACAACCAGTCTACCACAGAAAGAAATGCCAATCTACTGTAGGAAAATCTTCTGCCTATTCAGTCATGAATAAAAAAAAACATGATTACCCAAGAAATAATGAGGAAAGAAGGTTTGGAAAATTTGATACTCATAAGATAGAAGGCAAGAGAGAGAGGAAAATAATGCATAGTGAGCTCAAGTAAATGGATGGCAAAACAAGGTTTAGGAGAAATAGCAAAATGATCAAATTTATTAAGAACTACAAAAGAAAGAAAATTGTGGAGAGTCATTATGGCCAACATTCTGAAGGGACATAGCAGAAAATATGAATAATGTAGGAATTACAGTAAACTTAATGCTAGGTTTAGAAGCCATAAAAATAAAAATATCTGTCAATGCAGATTGAAAAATTACAATGAGAGAATGCTAATAAAAAGAAAAAAATATGGCTTTAGAGCCCTTTATTAACACATTTGAATCTCTTTGATTCAACAACCTTCAGTGAATTTCATTTAATTTTTTGTTTTATTTAAACTGATCACAGCTCATTATCTATGATTGACTCTTTTCCAAAGCAGAAAACACAAAACTGGATTCAATCAAATATCAGACTAAAGTTGTCATCATTTCTTTTATCGTCTTTTTTTTTTGTTTTTAACTTCTTGCTCAAATTTCGCAAAAATGGTGACAGTTTGTGGTGAAGCTTTCATGGCTTCAAACATGTTCATGAAATATAACTGCAGTTTTTTGTTTTTTTCAAAACCACTGCTACAAAGGAACAGGAAAAAAACACAAATAACAGAATCCGCTTTTATTCTTGCTGCTGATGAATATCTTGACAATAATATGAGAGAAGCATAAAGTAAATTTGTTACATCAAACATGAGTAAAAGTATATATCATTCTCCATGACATGATGAATAACTGTAAAAGTCTTTTCTTCAAATATGAAAAATAACAATCCATAGCAAATTGACTTTTACTGACATAATCGTTCTAAACTCGTGATGATCACAAAAACCTTAATTCTCCTTGAGCAAAATATTAAATACACTTAGATATTAATCATATTCTCTTTTTACTGTTTAACAAAGACAAAACCTAAGAGCCACTCAAGGTAGCGGATTACTGAATGAGGTTTTTGAAAGTAGTTAATGGTTATTTATACTTTTTACATGCAGACTATTGTTCTCATCTTTGGTGTCACTGTTAGCTCAATGTTTTGTCCAGCCTTCATCAGATGTATGTCAGTTCAGATGACCTTCTTTCCACTTCTTTCTAAATTTAATTGATTTCACCTCAAGCAAGATAGTAAAGTCTGCTCACTCAAACACAAAGGCTTACTAGATATGGAAGAATTAGAAAACAGGTGCAAAAAAAAGAGTTATCAGGAGGACAGTAGAACGTGATTGATATTGCATTTAAATTGTTGAAGATTAAAGTTGGCTGAATGGTATGGAGCCAGAAGGGAGTTCCACAAGTGAAAAAAGAAACTGTTACAGAACTTATGGTTTCATCTAGCTAACTCAAATGTATATTGGTGAGACCTCATCGCAAATCTCGTACTGTGCTTAAATTCATAAAGTCTCGGTACCATTGTAAGGAGCTCATCTGAACAGTTTAGGGAATTCTGAATTTTTAATCTATGGAAGTAGACTGTTCTCATTCCATGTATACGGATATCTCTTTATTTTTTTAGTTTTAGTGCTTCTTAGTTATTGCCAGTCCTGTTTCTACAACCCACAGTGTGTTATGGTTTGTACAAACTGCCCAGCTCAGGAATTTAACTCACAATTAATGTTTCAAGATTAATGAACCAACACTTTAATTTACTAGGTTACCATTCCATGGCTCAATTCCGTGTGGATAACTTGAAGCCTTAAACCTAACCTGCTTGCTGATGAGTACTGTTTGTCATGCACTGAAGCTTTTATTACAGCTGTTGTTGCTGACTTAATGGAAAATGACATTTGGGCACCTCTGGTCTGATCTGACTCTTACAAAAATAGAATATAACAGGAGTCAGTTACTTTCTAGACCAGTTCAATGAAATGGTAATTATTCAAGTCTATTTTGAAATAGATCATATATAAAACTAAAGATATGTGTCTGTGTATTCTCACTGATTTTTATTAACATACACTTCCACATTTTTTATCTGATTTGTTTCAAAACTTACCCCTTGCAAATTTAACATTCTACACAACAAAGAAAAAGATATTGTGCTCTTCATTTTAATCTTTGTTTTAATTTCTTAATTTTAAGTATTTTTTTTGTTAAAGATAAATTTAATACAGTAACTTTTACATGGAGAATAGCTCTTTTAAAAAATACAACAGTTGTCTTTTGTATTTAATGTGTGCAGATGTCGATCGTACAAAAAAAAGTAAAAGTAGACATATACTCTTTCCATTCCATGCAACATCAGGTACTTACTGCTAGTATATATATATATATATATATATATATATATTTCAGTTGTGTATTGAGGGTAACTTGGTTCTCAAATGACATTCAGAGCAAGGGGCCTCATTAACATTGTAACCATTTTAAGATTGTCAGTTTTTATTATTTAAATCAATGTCTTCATAATAATGTAAGGATAATATTAGCCATTTCCTTATAGGGAAATTTATTGATTGAATAACCAGTGATACTTATGGTCTAAATTTATCAAATCTTTATAATAAAGTAATATTCGGGAAAACGGATTTATCAAGTTTATTAATTTTTATTGGTGTTTCTAGATTGGGTGTGGGATTCCTTCCTAAACTTTTATTTGAAGAAGTGTGAAATGTGTACATTTTTATTCTGTCATTATATTCTTTTCAAGTTGCATGTACTATTTTTACTTGGTACTTTTACTGAAAGTTCTCAAGGGATGTGGTTTCTGTTATTTGGTGCAGTTCTTTGTGTGTGATTCTGTAGCACCAGTTTATGAGGTTCAATTTGGTTGTTTTGTTTTTATGGCACATCAACCTCGGCAGGTCATTTATTGCCAACTAAATTTTTATTTATTTATTGCTGGCAACACCTTTTTCTTTCAATGGTTTATTGTTGTTTTTATATAAGTTTTGTGTCTAGTAATACTATCTTCTTTTCAAGTATCAAGATTCATTGGGATTTGTTTTTAAGGGCAGGGTCCCCAAGTCATACCCTTGTTATTTAACCCATAACTGGAGGGAAGGGACAGATTAATACCTCTCTCAAGGGTACCAGTACTTAAGTGAATGCAGGGTATTCAACTGGAATTCAAACTTGGTTCACCGATTTCTCTTTCCGAGCCAATATCCACTGCACCACAATGCACATCCATCACTAAACGCTTACAGCACCTGGTATTCCCAAGCGGTCAGCCATCTAAGTACTGACCAGGCTCAACTTTGCTTAAATTCGGGGATCGAGCAAGAACTGGTGTATTCAATGTGATATGGCTGTAAGCCCTTATGAGATTACAAAAAGAATGATTTTCTTTAAGAGATATCAACCAACCTGTATTTTTGAATTTTTTTTTATAATCATATTGCCCCAAGAAAGGCATTTTATTGTCACTGTTTTGCAGGAGATTGCATAGGAGGAAAGTTATGAGAAAGAGTGACAGGTTATAGGGTGTGTCAGGAAGTGGGTAAGAGAAGGATAAAAATACTGATAAGAGTGGAGTGGCTGGAGAAAGAAGCATGAGAGAGAGGATACAGATTAGTGAGATAGGAGATGACTATTGACTTTACATTTAAATTCTTGGAGATTATAGCTGTCAGGGAAACAAGTAAATGGAAGAGATTTTTTTTTATAATGAAATCGCCACAAGCAAGGTATTTTATTGCCACTGTTTTGCAGGGGGTTTACATAAGAGGAAAGTTATGAGAAAGAGTGACAAGTTATAGGGGGTGTCAGGAAGTGGATAAGAGAAGGATGAGAATACTGATGAGAGTGGACAGAGAAGGGAGCATGAGAGAGAGGATGTAGGTTAGTGAGATAGGAGATGACTATTGACTTTACATTTAAATTCTTGGAGATTGTAACTGTTGGGAAAGTAAGTAAATGAAAGGGAATTCCACAGGCGGGAAGTGCAAGAAAAGAAGCTGCTGGAGTAGAATTTGCATTTACAATTTATTGGTTTCACAGCAAAAGGGTGGGACCTAGTTGCTAATCTTGTGGCTCAAGTAAATTTATATATAGGGGGCATGAGAGAGCTAAGTTCATCAGAGCAGAAGCTGTGAAAGTATTTGTAGAAGAGACACTATTAAGAATTCTTTCAGGATAGATCAATCTGGGGTATTTAAAGTTAAAATATTTTGGATTGTTAGAATTTTTTTTGTTATAACAATGATTTTTTAAGATATAAGGCTTAGTATTGAACCTCAGGCATGAGAAGAGGAGATGGTTTAAACTTAAAACATATTTTGGATTGTAAGAATTTTTTTGACGATAATGATTTTTTGAGATATAAGTTTTAGTATTGAATCTCTGGCATAGAAAGAGATGATGGATTTAAAGTTAAAACATATTTTGTATTGTAAGATTATTTTTGGTGATAACAATGATTTTTTGAGATACAAGTCTTAGTATTGAGCCTCTAGCATGGGAGAAGGAGACGGATTGATACCTTTCACAGGGATCGTTACAAATGAATATAATGAACTTGATTTAGATTCTTTGATTTTCAGTTTCATCTATACTTTCAATAAAATTTGTAAATCTTAGATTTCTATACATTTTATTAGACATTTGACATGGTTCAGATGTCTCACAAGCCATTGAAAGTGATTTTGTTCTTTATTAGATACTCGCTGAATGTCTATTTACTGCTACATAGATATCTGCTTTTAAAGAAATCTATTTTCTCTTCTAGAGCTAGAAATAATTATAAGACAATACATAATGTTATAATTTGAGTATCATATTAATCACATTTGTGAAACACTATTAAAAGTTGATTAGAAGATATAAATTGTAATTAATGCATTCAGTATATTAGTCAAAAGAAAAACAATCAAGAAGGATTTCATCCTTTGAATAAAGAATGTTGAGCTTTCTCTCAATATCTTTCTGCCTATTTTTTTCTTTAGAATGGTTTCTCTTAATGAGCCATAATGAATTTGAATTTATTTTCATAACCTTTTGAACCATAATGAATGAAAACAATTCATTACGAGGGTTTTAGTGACACAAAAGTGGATCAAAATCCTCATTATGTCTTTGTCTTTTTTTTTTTTGCCTTTCAGGATAAATTGACCAATGTTGAAAAAAGCATTTGCATTGACAGCTTCATAGCATGTGTCTATGAAATATGATACATGTTTGGTTGAGACCTTTGCCAGTTTTCTTTTTTGTCTCTAATCAGTGCATAACCCTATACAATAAAAACAAGAGAGATGCAGCGGTTAACTGTTTGTCATGTGAGCATAATTGCTGCTCATTACCACAAATCAAGCGAGCAGATTACCTTTGATCTTTTCTCTAATATACTTATAACAGCTGATCGTGAGTCAATGATTGAGCAATCACTTTGGTGTTCCTACATACCATTTATGATTGGCTGGGGTTAGGGCTCAATTAGTGTTTATTTTTCTTTATTTTGTTATTTGACTGAGTCTCTTAGTTGTTTGCTTAAAATAATGGAATTAATTGGCTTTCTCCATTTAATGCTGGTGAAAAATTCTGAGAGAGCTCCTAAATCATTGTAAATGTTTAGCCAGTCAGAGTTCAAAAGTTGAATGAAGGACTTGGCAAAAACTTTCAATTATATTAGTTTTTTTTTTTATTATGTTGCTAAACAATAAAAATTAAAAATAGCAAAGCTACCAAAATTCATTGATATGAGTTAATTAATAACCAACAGTTAAGGTTGTTGATAATTTTTCAATTATGAACTGGAAAATTAAAAATTATTAAGTATATTTTTAATCTATCAATCATTCAGCAGAATTTTAAAAAAATGTTTTGTATTTTATTAAGTAGTAATAAACCTGAAGATGCATCAAAATAGTGAAATATGCCTTCCAAAAGTTAAGCAAAGTATAAAGAAACAAGAAAACCTAGTTAGAAACAAAGAAACCCCGTAATATTGGTCCTCCTACATGGCAGTGAATGGTGGACAACATCCTCACAGAGGAAGAAGAGACTTGAGACAATAGAAATGTGGTTCTACAGAAAATTGCTAAGAATATCACAGACTAAACATGAATATTTTAAGGAAAATTTGAACAAAGAAGAAATTTAGAATCAGAAAAAGTTGAAATTTCTAGAATATATAATGAGGAAAGAGAGCTTAAAGAATTTGACACACACAGAACAAATTAAAGGCAAGAGTGACAGTAGAGAGACTTGAAACAACAGAAATGTGGTTCTACAGAAGGATGCTGAGAATACCATAAGCACAGAACATGTGAGCAATGATTAAGTTTTCTTGAAAAGAACAGTAATTATGGAGTGCCATCATCACCACTGTCCTGAGGGGAAAATGGCACATACATCCTTGTGCAAATTAATTGAAACAAAACGAATAATATCTTCCTAGGAGCCTTCACACTTTCCCTGATCATGTATATGTTCACTCTTGGCATTGTTTTTCTCTGTATTTTCCTTTACGTTTTGGACTGATTGATCCAGTTTGTTTCTTCACTTTGATGACACGACTGACAGTTGAAAAGCTGACACCAGCAACATCTACAATCTTCCTGTAAGGCTTGCCAGTGTGCTTGTGCAGCTTTACAATTTTTGTATGCTTTTATTGCAGAAAATGGCCACAGGACAACTGACTGACAGTCAAGACAACAGTGTCTGGGTATGATAAAAATCTGATGCAATCATAGATGACGCAATATTTTCCAAGCCCAAAGAAATTTTATCATACACTCCGAAAACATACTCATATTGCTACACACTACTGCAAATGACTTAATCTGAGGAAAGAAATAGGAATTGATTACACCCTGTCACTCCAGTGGTTTTTAAAACTCTATGGTGAAAGAATAGAAACTAAATCAGCTATTTTAATTAGATTGCACAGGGTTGTAGAAGAATTGTCAATATTAATTAACTGTTTGGAAGTAATGTTCTCATTTTGGTTACTACAGAAATAAAATTTTAGCCCAGTCATCTTTGGCCATCATCAGGTGTCCATTGTTTGGCTGATATGGGATATCTGTTGATTATTCTTATTTTGTCTTTGTTACATGATCTAGTGTCCATGAGTTCAATCTCCAGATCAGGTAGAGAACCACTGGTTCAGCAGGTAGGAACAATAATTGACATCACTGGGACAAAATAGTACAATAATCAAAAGATATACCAAATAACCGACATCTAATGATGTATAGAAGGGTAATTGACTGAAATGTGTTTTTAATAACATCTATAACAACCAAAATGAGAACAATAGTTCCAGTTAATTAACGTACAATGAAAAAATTTGAGAAAAAAGTTTTTTTCCTTTAAATTAATTTCACTACATGCAAGGGAGTAAAGCTACTAAGATACAAGGTGTTAGTGGGTGTGAAAGAATTAGAAACATTACTAATGGGCAGGAACAAAAGAGTAATCAGGAGGACAATAGATAATGATGGACATTAAAGTTGACTGGAAAGCATGGAGCTGGAAGGGAACGCCACAAGCAAGAAAAAACTGTTAGAATAGAATTTATGGCTACAGCTAACCAGGTCAACTGTAAATTGATGAGACTTTGATGTCAGTCTCGTCAGTTAAGTGCCAGACATGAAACACACATGGGCAATCATGTCTAAAAAGAGACCTGACTGACTGGGCAGAAGATTATCCCGCAGTAGGTTGCTATTGCTTTCTGTGGTAGACTGGTTGCCAGCCAAGGCTATATAACCAAATCTGTCCTGTTATTTAACCCTTAACTGGAAGGAAGAGACAGATTAATACCTTTCCCAAGGGTATTTGTGCTTAAGTGAATGCAGGGTATTCAACTGGAATTGGGGAGCTGAGTTCAAATTCCAGTTGAATTCATTGTATCCACTTACATGCAAATACCCTTGGGAAAGGTATTAATCCATCTATTCCTTCCAGTTAAGGGTTAAATAACAGGACAGATTGGGTTCTATAGCCTTGGTTGGCAACCAACTGTGGGATAATCTTCTGCCCAGTCAGTCATCTCTCTTTTGAGACATGGTCGCCCAAGCATGAATCACGTATGGCATTTAACTGTCAGTCTAGTGCTAAGCTTAAATTCATAAAGTCGAGGTATCATAGCGAACAATCACTGCTATTTATAGCAAAGATACAGGGAGACAAACTTATGGTAGTTAGAATGTAACTGAAACTGATCTGCAAGATCAGGACCAATAATATTGCTGATTCTTCTTTGGATTTTATCATAGAGCTCAAGGGAAATAGCAGAACCACCAGACAATGTGCTGCAGCAATATTCTAAGCATGGATGAATGGTAGACTTATAGATATGTATGTTACAATGATTTTACAATTCAATCTCACAAAATTCAGATGAAAGAATCTTATCTTGGCATTGAATATTGAACTTTTTTAGAAATAGACTCGAATTAATAAATACATTCTCTCAAATGTTTATATTTTTAAGTAACTGAATTAGTTTTTGTCATTTCTTTTACACATTTTAAGATAAAAGAATCATGAAAAATTAATCCAGTTACTTAAGAGTTACAAAATAAAGAATTTTACAAATCATTTGTCAATTATTAAACAGTTATTTTTTTTTTTAATAATGTGTGGATGGTGTAATAGAAAATGGATTTGATGCACCAAGTTCAAATTACAGACTAGTCTGAACAGAGTCACTCAGTTGCGTTGTGGTACAGTGGATATCGACTCAGAACGAGAAGCCGGGGAGCCGAGTTCAAATTTCAGTTGAATCCATTGTATTCACTTACGTGCAAATACCCTTGGGAAAGGTATTAATCCGTCTCTTCCTTTCAGTTATGGGTTAAATAGCAGGACAGTCTACTGCGGAAAGCAATGGCAACCTACTGCAGGATAATCTTCTGCCCAGTTAGTCATGTCTCTTTCGAGACATGATCACCCAAGCGTGTATCACATATGGCACTTAACTGACTGACTGAACAGAGACTTAACAGTTGAAATTTCTTAAGGACTGATATGGTTAAATTTAATTATCTTAAACTATCTGGATTTTATTAAAAACATTTCCAAAATTATTTTTGTAAACATTATTTCCTTTTTCTTAGAAACCAACTTTATCAAATAAATAAATATATCCAGTGATCATTAAGTCATGATCGCCTTCATTGTAAAGAGATAGGACAATAAAAAAAATTACAAACTTCTTTGATGAAGTATTTATCTATATATAGTCTGAACAATGAAAATAATCTTTGATAAACTTTGAAAATAAAATTCACATTCTCTGAAATAAACTTATCAGTAAAAAAACGTCACCTAAATTTTGTGCATCTCGTGGTTTGCAAAACTAAGCTTTAACCATAGAGCTGATAGTAACATTTTAATTCTGAATTAAGAGTTCTTCACAACCAAAGTATTTAGGTTAGAACCCAAGATACATTTGGTCACCTGACGACCACACACTGTTAACTTTCAATATTTAGCAGATCTGTACTTTATTTTATTTGTTTTGTAAATATTGACCCTTCACTATTAAGAGTTGCTACTTAAGAATGACTCAACAATCACAATACGTTACTTTTATTTTCTTTCTTTCCTTCCATGACTACCAAAACTAAATTTAAACAATAGAATGACCTCCCAGAATCAATAGATTGATTGACAAATTTACCATGTCATCAAGTGCAGTTGAGACCAACCTTTGCAAATTATTTCCAATGTTTTTTTTTTCTTCTTCAACATTTTTATGGTCTGTTTAGATTAAAAACTTCTCGCTCATGGCATTTCTTGGTTTCTCTTTCTCTTGTGCTATTCTTCTTTCCTCTCTGTTTCTGTTTTATTCCTGCCACTAAGTGCAATTTTGACTCTAATTAGTTTAAATCTGTTCCTAAGCATATGTATCAGTAAATGATCTTGTAGACTTTATCATTTTCTTTGGTGACGACCCAACTGGGATTCTATCTTGACTCTTATTGTATAGCATTTGTTTTTTTGTTTTTTTCAGTGTCTTATTTTTAGTTGTGTGTTGTTTGCTTTTATTAAGTTTTTGTGTAAATGGTTTTGTTAGATTTTTCTTTTGCTCTTTTTTTTTTTTTACAAACTATTTTTTCTTTTTATATTTTACTTATTAAATTTTAGTTTTTATTTTAATTTTATTTAGCATTTGTTTTTATTGTTTTAATAAGTTTCTTAGTTGTTACTTTACTACTTTTTACATTAAGTTTTCTTTTAGAATATTTTGCTATTTCTATTTGTTTTCTTTTTCTTTGTATTGTTTTTCTTTTTCTTTTTTTTTTAATCATATCACCCCAAGCAAGGCGGTAATGCCACTGATGCGCAGGGGGCTACGTAAGGGTAAAAAGAATGGAAAAGAGAAAACCGGAAACCGCATCCTAAACAGAAAACAAGGGATGAGCCTCTTCACCTGTTCAATAGATGTGGGTGGAGTGTGAACCGGGCGATAGTTTAGTCTATCTACTCCAATTGAAAAAAAAATAAAAGAGAGTAAAAAGCTGATTTTAAACTAATAATTTTCATCTCGGCATTTGGTCTTAATTTCTTTAATATTCCTTGTTGCTTTCTGAGTAATTATTGTCCCATTTCTTTGCTGTATTTCAATCTTTTTTTCTTTCATCTAATATCAATCTCCTTTTTTCTTTCATCTAACATCAATCTCCTTTTTTCTTTCACTTTTGTGTCAGATCATTCATTTTGTTATAATCTTCCAACACTTTTTAACGTTTTTCTTTCCCTTCTTTCAACATTATCTTTTCTTTCTTTCTTACTACTTTTCTCTTTCAATTTAACAAATATTATCTTCCTTTACTTACCGTGAAGTTAATTAGTATCAACCTCAGTACTTAAATGGGGACCTCTTGGAAACACCAGGCACAGTATGAGTAGGACTAAAAATTGGTATGAACTTTCTGGGCAAACCAATATTTATAATTTTAATTGGTAATTCACTTTAAATATTTTCCTCTGAAATACAAAATATGTCAATTATAAAACTTTGAAATTATTTCTATAGTTCAAATATGACTGATACTTTTGAATTGGTTGTGTAATGTTTTTTTTTATCTTTTCCAATCTTTTCACTCTTTTTTTAAATTTTTTTTTTCAATTGGAGTAGATAGACTAAGCTATCGCCCGGTTCACACTCCACCCACGTCTATTGAACAGGTGAAGAGGCTCATCCCTTGTTTTCTGTTTCCTGCTTAGGATGTGGTTTCCGGTTTTTTTCTTTCCAATCTTTTCACTCTTACGTAGCCCCCTGCGCATCAGTGGCGTTTTCGCCTTGCTTGGGGTGATATGATTAAAAAAAAAAAAATATTATTTAGTAACAATTGAACAATAAAATTTGGAAATTGAAATAAAAGAAACACTAATAAGAAATATGTTGGGATATAATAAATCCACAAATGGTTGATAAGACATAAAAAAAACAAATCAATCACTTAATATCTGCCTTATAGTCTTCAGTGGATTTCATTTCTTTTGTCTCTATTTCATTTTCAATCTTTTTCTCTTCTTTCTCACATGATTTTTTTCTTTTCAAACCATTTTTATGTTCTTCTCTTGCTGCTACTGTTTACACCCATGATTCAGTCACTTAGGTGCCATGCATGATACACAATTGGATGACCATGTCTCAAAAAACATGATTGACTGGGTAGAAGATTATCCTGCAGTAGACTGGTTTCCAACCAAGGCTATAGAACCCAATTTTTACTGCTATTTAACCAATAGCTGGGAGGAAAGGTGACAGGTTAATACCTTTCCCAAGCGTATTTGTGTGTAAGTGAATGCAACAAATTCAACTAGAATTCCAACTAGGCTCTCCAATTTCTTGTTCTGAGCTGATATCCACTGCATCACAATGCACATGACTACCAAAACTAAATTTAAACAGTATAATGACCTTCTTGAGTGAATAGACTGATCAACAAATTTGTCTTTTTATCAAGTGCAATAGATGATCCTTATCTGGCAGGTAAGGATCGTCAGTTCACAGTTTTATCTCTATCTTTGGGCAGAGTGCTGGCTCAGTTTTGTCCCTGGTATTGGGCAGTGTGGGGCTCTGTTTTGTCTCTGTCTTTGGACAAAGTGTGGCTCAGTTTTGTTTCTGATTTTGGGTTGAGTGCAGCTCAGAAGGATGTGCGTTGTAGTACAGTGGATATCGGCTCGGAACGAGAAACCAGGGAGCTGAGTTTGAATTCCAGTTGAATTCATTGCATTCACTTACGTGCAAATACCCTTGGGAAAGGTATTAATCTGCCTATTCCTTCCAGTTATGGGTTAAATAACAGGACAGATTGGGTTCTATAGCCTTGGTCAGCAACCAGTCTACCGCAGAAAGCAATGGCAACCTACTGCGGGATAATCTTCTGCCCAGTCAGTCATGTCTCTTTCGAGACATGATCGCCCAAGCGTGTATCACGTATGGCACTTTAACTGACTGACTTTGGGCAGAGTGCAGCCCAGTTTTGTCCCTGTCTTTGGGCAGAGTGCAGCTCAGTTTTGTCCCTGTCTTTGGGCAGAGCGCGGCTCAGTTTTGTCTCTGACCAAGGATAGATGGGTAACTAAGAAAAATAAAATACCTAGAGGTGCATCGTTCTAAGAACAAATTTTTTGGGCTGCACAACCCTATTGCACTAGTGGCGTGGTTTGGTGGTCATCACTGAGGCTAGGGCAATTGACTGTTGCAGGGTGGGGAGGTTCTATTTTTGTCCCTGGCCTGAGTGTACACGCTCTGGTTCTTGACCATAAACTTAACCTTGTATCATATTGCATCTCAGTGGAGAGATGAGGTAAATATTTACACATACTGTTCTTTTTTTTTTTTGATTTTAGTTTTTTCTTTACTCATTTTTTCAACTATATCTCTGTTGTCTTTCTTCAAAACTATGATTCTCTCCTTTTTTCTTTCCTTCACTCCTTCTTGATTCTCTTCCCTTCTCCCTTTCTTTTTATTTACTCCTCTTCCTACTACTTTTTACACACTGTTCATTCTTTTGATTTTGATTTTCTATCTTTATTTTTCAACTCCTTCTCTATTTTTCATAAACTATGCTTCTCTTCTATTCTGGTACTTTTTCAATTCCTTTTTCTGGTCTCATTCTACCATTATGCTATTATTTTCTCGGAAATATATATTTTTTTCTTTTAATATTCTCTTTACTTTCTATTCTTTTCTAAAAGAAAAAAAATAGCTATTTTTGTCTTTCAAATGAGTTTTTTTTTTAATTCTTCAGTTCCTTCTCTTTAGTGAGAATAACAGAATAACAGAATAACAGAATACAAAAAAAAATCTCTGTATCTTGAAACCCACCTACAACAACTCCATAATGCAATTATTGTTTGATAACCTAAGTCTCTCTTCATTTCCTCAGCTTCACCAAAGAATACAACAAAAACAAACAAATACACAAACCCTTTTCAAAATGAAAAAAAATTCAATGAGCATGTGACGATGTCAGTTCCGCTTCATTAGTTCTTTCATTAGTCCTGTTATTTGCATCTCATTAATTAATTTATTGGATTCTCCACACCAAAAAGTAAATAAAAATACCTTTCTCTTTTTCTCTCTTTTTAATTTGATAACATAATCTAAAATATCTTCCTCTATAATCAATACTAATCAAAACTAGCACCGAACTTTTGTATTAACACAATTTGCAATTTAACCAGTGAAATTAAAAAACGTTCACCTTTTAAGATTTCATTATCGAACAATTACAGAAAGTGCAATATGACAGATTTTTGATTTTTAACCTATTTTTAGCTGGTCATTTGTTTTTATTAGAAATCCTACTGTAAATATGCTTTACTTAAAGTATTTAAAGATAGAATTTTCAGAAGTCTTTGAAAATAAACAAAAAGACATCAGTGAATTTTAACCATGGCAGAAAATTTTCACAGTAGTTTTATCTTCATAAAAACGTAAGTCACTCATAAACTGATAAGCTTCTAAAATCTCCAATAACCTATATTTAATTATCCAATAAAACATAAATTTTATTGTTTTATTTCTTATTAGTTTTTCTTTTATTTCAATTTCAGTTGCATTTTATTGCAACTTTCAAATTTTATTGTCCAATTGTTACTAAATAATAGTAAAAAACAAAAAAAAACATTACACAACCAATTCAAAAGTATCAGTCATATTTAAACTATAGAAATAATTTCAAAGTTTTATAATTGACATATTTTGTATTTCAGAGGAAAATATTTAAAGTGAATTACCAATTAAAATTATAAATATTGGTTTTCTCAGAAAGTTCATACCAATTTTTACTCATTCATGTCCCAACACATTAGAACACAAAAAATTTATCAAGATGTAATATGCATAAATTTTCGATTAGTGCACACTTTGACCTATCTCTTGAAAAAGTTTAAAAATACTTAATTTGTTTCAATTTTGCATCCTTATGAAACTGGAAATTCTAAAGTGCATTTTAGAAACTTTTTTATTACTATTGTGCAGTTGTTGTGGCAGAAATCTTCATTGCCAAATTGTTGTGGCCAGTTGAGCCAGGAAGAAAGACATGGAAACAGGAAGGTAGGTTTAAACAGTTTATTAGAATGACAAGAATATATATACAATAAGTGTTAGTAATCAGTAAATAGATGTGTAAGTCCAAACGGTATAGTCAGGCTGCATATTGACTGTCTCTTGACTGTCACAGCTGTGTCCCCGGAATTCATGCGGGTAGTATTCATGGAGGAAGAGTCAGTTTCTATAGATAGGGCATCATAACAATTAACATAAAGGTAAAGTTTCTTTGCACCCAACAAAAAGATGTGTGCTGTGTATGGTAAAGGGGACAGAACTGTACAAAGCAGTTTGCAAAGTTTAGAGCTGGTGTTTATAGCCTTATTGATGAACAATACTCAGGCAGACACTCTCCACAACACATGATGACCAATTCAAGACATTGATTGAGAATAAACCACATTACACAATATGGAAATCGGCAGAAACACAAAATTTATCAAAATCCACCATCTATGAGAATTTAGTAATGTTTGAGTACACATATCACTGCAATTGAATACCACATGATCTGAGTGAAAAGAATTTCTATCTGTGATTTGTTGTATAAATTATATAGAAATGCATCTTTTTTTTAATCAAATTGTGATAGATAATGAGAAATGGATCGTTTACAACAATGTTCAGCATAAAAGATCCTGAAGTAAGCAACATGAGCCAACTTTAGCCACCTAAAAAGCAGGTGATCATCCTAAGAAAGTCATGCTGTACATCTGATGGGATTGGAAAGGAATCCTGTACAATGAGCTTCTGTCAAGTTGTTTTTTTTTTAATCATATCACCCCGAGCAAGATGGTAACACCACTGATGTGCAGGGGGCTACATAAGAGTGAAAAGATTAGAAAAGAGAAAACCGGAAACCACATCCTAAACAGGGAACAAGGGATGAGCCTCTTCACCTATTCAATAGACATGGGTGGAGTGTGAACCGGGCGATAGTTTAGTCCATCTACTCCAATTGATTCTGAAAAGTACCCAGAATTAGCAAGCAGGGAAGGTGTTGTTTTCCATCAAGATAATGTCAGACCTCACATTTCTTTGGCAACCCAGTAAAAATTGTTGCAGCTTGGCTGAGATGTATTACCACACCCATCATATTCACCTAACTTTGTTTCTTCGGATTTTCATTTATTCAGGTCCTTGCAACATAATTTCAATGGTAAAAATTTTTAATTCCCTAAATAATTAATTAATTAATTATTATATTGGATATACTGTAACATGTTTAACAAGAAAACTCATATTACATCTCTCTGACCATAATTTTATTAGCTCTCATTTAAATATACATGGAGACTTACCAAACTCTGTCTAAAAAATAATTATTAATAATACAAATAAGCATGATCCACATGTAAAAAATGGCTAAAAATAATGGAATTATTATTAATAAAAAAGAAAAGGCCAACACTCAATGATATCAACAATGAAAATGGCTACAATGCTGACTGTGTTTAGAAAACAAAACATTCCTATAAATTTAGATACATACATGAAACAATATATATTCGGTTGAAAGTAAAATAAGTCATCCTTGATAATGGCTAAAAAATATAGCTGAAAGCACTTGGATAAATAAAACATTTGGACTATTTTTATATAGTTTATCTACTAAGAAAAAAATTTATCACATGAAAAAAAATTATATCAAAAAAACTTAACCACAGCACCTTGTTTTGTCATTTAAAAATGAAGCTTGCATAAAAGAGGGATTGCTTCCTAAAAATACACTTATATAATGTGTGTGTGTGTGTGTGTACCATTTTATCACATCACACATTTCTGCAATTTTTCTTGTTTGTTCTGCTAAAGAGATTTACAAAACACACCTAACTGCAATGCAAAATAATGGAATTATCTTGGGAGGAGACAGAATCAAATTATTTGCAAAACTTCCTCACCAGATATCTTTGTTCAAGATCCAAAACACAATAGTACTTGGCACGGCCAATTGGTTCAAAAGAAATTAGCAAACACAGACAGTAAATAGACCTTTTCTATTGCATTATAGCAAAAGCCAGGTTATCCAGATAAACAAGTACTTTTGAAACTGAAAAAGGATTTGCTGTTGATAGATTGTCCGCATAAAAATACAAAACCAAAAAAAACATTTTCTTCAAACACAGCATGACAATTTACTTGTTATAATCAGTGTATTGTTATTTTGCTTACAAATTTTATGACATTGTCATAGGTGCAACAGACATATGGCAAGCTATTTATTCACTATTACAGCAAAAAACAAAAAAACAAAACAAAAAAAAACTGGCCATTAATTATAAGAAGATAAAATGCATGGTGGAAAGCAAAAGGGGTAGCCCAAGATGTGAGTTACACATTAGGGCTGTTCACATTGTTATGTATCTGCTGCACCTATCTATTCACTGTAGCGGAAAAGTAAAAACATCAACCATTAATTTGGATGAAGATAAAATGCATGGTGGTTAGCAAAAGAGAGAGATGTATGATAAATCATTTATATACTATTACTATAAAAGTAAACAGACTGATTTTCATGATATCAAGCAAAAGGAAGAACCTAAGATGTCAGTTAAACATGGGGGATGTTGACATTGTGATAGTCTATCATATATCTGTTACATCTCTCTGTCCACTATTACCAAAATATAAAATAACTAACCATTAACTATAAAAAGATAAAATTAATGGTAGCAAACAAAAGGGACATGGTCCTGGGTATGAGTGTAAACTGCATCCGGCAGCAAGGTCTCTGACTGGGAGGTTGTGAGGAGCATGGAACCACCTCTTAATTGCTGTTGTTCCCAGGTCCACCTTGACCCGGAATTGTAACACATGTTAGGGTCCCAGTTATGGATGAATAGTTGACCACCCCCAAACTGGGATCAAAATGCTATAAAAGTATTCAATGAAACCTTTTTGAATAAAAAACGTTACCAACAAAACTTTTTTGAATAAAAAAAAACGTTACCAACAAAACTTTTTTGAATAAAAAAACATTACCAACAAAACTCTTTTGAATAAAAAAACATTACCAACAAAACTCTTTTGAATATAAAACAAATAAACTAAATAAAACAAATCAAGGCGATTTTCAGCATTAAATAACCCAATGAAGGTTGATATGCTGGTTAAATAAACCAACCAACCAAAAGGGACGGACCAAAATTTGAGTTAAATAAAACAGCTTTTCTTTAACTACATAAGAGAAGCTTTCCTACCTTCCATCAGCATAAAACACACTAGTCTCCCAAAATACAATACACTGCACCTCCTCAGCCTCACACTCTCAGCTGATCTCAAGTGGAATGACTACATCAAATCAACAGCTACATCTATTGCTAAGAAGGCTTGGTCACTGTGGCAAGACAGGAAGTTTTTATCGCAGAATCTATCTGGCACATTTATAAATTTATCATTCATCTATGCATCAAATGCTGTTATCATATATGGTCAATTGCTCCTGCTATTCATTTCAGGGTTCTCAAAAAAATCCAAAAGAGGATCTGCAATGTAATCAGTTTCAAATTTGTAGCTCAACTTCAACCAGTTTCTCATTGACAGGATGTTGCTTTCCGCTGTCTTTTCTACAAATATTTTTATAGCTTCTGCTTCTTCAACATCCTCTGTACCATTTTTTTCTTTATTTTCTTCCTTACCCTATTACTGTAACCCCCTGCACACCAGTGACAGTACTGGTGTGCTCTACCACTTTTATTCAAAAATGTTCTTTTATAATAACAATCATACTTCTAACAATTCTGTGTAAGACTATAATTTTTTTTCTAATGAATGGACATGAAAAACAGAAATAATCTTCACCACGAAATGTATTTCATTAAAAACTTATCCCGAATATATAAAACCAATTTTACTTTCTTTCTAGTTTGTAAAAACATTGTCCATACTCTTGACTGATGTCACTAAAAATTAATCTTGATGTAACAGCATAATAACAAAAAATATTGTTAACTGACAAAAAAAAAGATTAAAAAAAAATACATTTAATAATATACAGTATGCGATATATAAATAAAGTGATCAAATAACAAAAGCAATATCACTTGAAGAATTTCAATAGTTGAAACAACTAAAATGGATTTAACAACAAAGAAAATAATGACATAAACAAAATGTTGAATTTCCACACTGCTTCATACAAAAGGCTAGGAAAGAAATGCCTATCAATATGGGAAAGACTGATAACGGTAGACTTGAGAAACCTATGTTCATAATGAGGAATTATGCAAACATGAAAATAACACAAACAACTCATATTTAACAAAATTACACAAAAATATTTCAAAATACTATGGAGTAAATTTATTCAATAAAAATCACCACTGGCTTCAACCACAGCTTCCAGATGACTTTGGAATTTCTTACATCTGTTGTAGATAATTTCTTTGGTGAATGTTGCCATATTCCTTACCTTCAGTTTATTTTTGGTACCAAAAGAGGTTTTGTTGGCCCAACTGTGCCCTACACATAGTAATCAAGGGGGTTGCAGTCTGGAGAGTTAAATGGCCAGATGAAAGGGAAGATGTGGTTGCATAAATTGTCTGACAGCCATGACTGACATTTCCTTCTTGTGTGGTATGCTGTAGGGTCCTTTTGCCAGATGTAGTGTCTTCCAGCAGCTAGTTTTTGACCCAGAGCAGTACTACTTCCTCAAGGCACTTGATGTAGGACTCTGTGTTGAGTCTGAGGTCCTCACCAACAAATTTGGGAGTTCTTTCTTATGATCAGAGTGAGTTTTCCAAGCTACCATTCCTTCGTATTCACCATTAGACTCATCTAACTCTTTTCAAATCCTCTGCACTGTCCTAAGATTGGCACATAAACACTGAAATGTTTGTATTGAGCCTCCAGTGCAAATTACAAGCAGTCCAGCATGCTGTTTCTAAATTTCTTGCAGAATAAGTTGCATCATCATGCTCTTTTTCTCACAGATGGTTCTTAACTAACCCTACTACGCTGTACAGTCAACAAAACCAAAATCAAAAAAATGTATAGGTAAAATTAAAAATATAAAATGGCAACAATTTTCCACATAGAACTCTATATTTGATCTGTTTATCATTGGCAAAATTAATACTTAACAGCTCACTATCAAGATTCTTCTGTATCATATCTCTTTATGACGTCAGTGATGAGGCTCTTCACAACTTCCTATTCTTAGTAACTATTAGTAATGTTTATCTTTTTATCATAACTCCAATTCCCTATTAGCCTTGAGACACATTTTTGCATAGCCTTATCAGATCAAGATATGCCACCAAACTTATTCAGAAATCTCGAAGCTGTTAGCTATACCCAACCACTTTCTTAAATCAATGGTTAAAAATGGCTTTGAGAGAATGAAATCTGTGGCTCTTAGTGAGAACCATTTTTATTTGAACCTTCCGGACTGGTGCTACAAAATTATAAAGAAGTGATCAAATAACAAAAGCAATATCACTTGAAGAATTTCAATAGTTGAAACAACTAAAATGGATTTAACAACAAAGAAAATAATGACATAAACAAAATATTGAATTTCCACACTGCTTCATACAAAAGAAAGAAGTGCCTATCAATATGGGAAAGAACTGATAATGGTAGACTTGAGAAACCTATGTTCATAAAAGATTTCTTTAAGAGATTAATTTTAACTAATAGTAGCACTGACTGCTCAGTCAACAAATGCCAAATGTTTCCTAATAAAGAAAGATTTTGCCATTCTGCTACCCATTTACACAAGGTTGTTTGGTAGCTTGTTTGCTGTTTCCCTTTGACATTCTTGCATTCAGTACATGCTGTGTGCATAAATTTTCTATGCTTTCTTTCCTCATTATGTGACCTAGAAATTTCAACTCTTTCTGATTTTACTTCGGCATCCTTTTTGTTTCCAATTTTTATTACTTTCTTGTTGCTTAAATGTTCTATCCGTGGTATTTTCAACATTCTTCTGTAGGTACGAATTTGTATGAGATACTAGATTAGCAACTAGGTCCCACCCTTTTACAGTGAAACCAATAAAATGTAACTGCAATTTCTACTCCAACAGCTTCTTTTCTTGCACTTCCCGCCCGTGGAATTCCCTTCCACGTACTTGCTTTTCCAACAGCTACAATCTCCAGGAGTTTAAATATAAGGTCAATAGACACCTCCTAACACACTAACTCACACCCATTCTCTCAAACATTCATCCTATGTACCGCCTTACTCGTCTATCACCCTCCTTCTGACATTTCCTATATCTAATTGCTCTCTCAGAACCTCCCCCATGTAGCCCCCTGCACTACAGTGGCAGTGGAATGCCTTGCTTGGGGTGAAATGATTTAAAAAAAAAAACAAAAAAAAACCACATCTCTGTTGTATCAACCCTCCTCTTCAATTGTGAGAAAATCCTGTCGGAGAGCATGTATCTTTCTTTAATGAGATTATTCAAATATTCAGGCCTGTAGACAAAAATAAATATACTGCTTAATAAATAAATGGGGTGTCTATACAAATATGAGTATTCACTATAAATTATATTTAAAGTGATAAAAATTAATTGCCATATGAAAGGAACAATATTATGTAGCAATTCAACAGTGTTTCCTTTAATTTTACCAGAATGAAAGAATTGTTTTATTATAACCAGCCTTGATTGAAGCCTTTACTCTTTTTGTAATATATTTCTGTGACCCACAGAAATATGATAAATGTCAAAGGCAGGGATGTAAACAGTGACAAACAAAAGTGTGATTATATCAAAGGTGGCCAGTTTCAAGGTCAGAAAATATAAACAATGGCAAATAAAAATTCGAGGATGCCAAAGGCAGCCAGCTACAAAGGCAATAAACAGCAAAAATGATTAATAGATGACGCAGTTAAACAGAATCTGAAGAAGATTTAGCTTATATAAGAGTGAGGTTTTTTGAGCAAAAGGCAGAACACTGAGAGGACTCAGAGGGAGTACAGGGAAGAGAGAAGAAGAGAAGACAACTACCAGCAACTCCTTTGTATGTGCGGGATTCCCTCTGACTACTACTCCTCATAACTGTTGCTGATAAAATATAAAAATATGACAATATTTACATTATTGGGATTATTGTCCCCATCTTTGTTGCCATTTGTATGAGGTTTCAGCCGTTGTACACTCTGGCATTCTTCAGGTGATAGGAATTTCGAACTGAACCCTTGGGCCATGGATATAGACATTGGTTAGTTCCTGTGACTTGACCCAAAGAGCTGTGAGTTCAATACTAGGCTACAGCAGTGGTGAACAAGTAACTTTCAGGATTATAGAGAGATAACTCATGACTTCCAATCAAGGCATTATAATGCAAGGAATGAGAATGATATACCCCAGTGATTGTAATAAAGGGTTTGGTTTGAAATTCCTAGCACCTGAAGAAGACCAGAGCGTACAATGGCCGAAACATCATATAAATGGCAACAAAGATGAGGACAATAGTCCAAATAATGTAAATACTTTAAATACTACCTCATCTCAGAAATATAGCCAAAAAATAAAAATATGAGTTTATATTTTTATATATACTCATTGTTCTGTGTTCTTTGTTGGCCAAGATGATTGTTGTTTCCAGTAGCAGCAGCAGTATATAACATCTTTACCAAATGTAGATGGCTGTTTCTGCTAGTATAATATATCAGTCAGTTAAGTGCCATACATGATGTATGTTTGGGTGATCATGTCTCTTTTGTGATATGACTGACTCAGCAAGACAATTTTCCTGCAGCGGGTTGCTATTAGTTTATGCAGTAGACTGGTTACCAACCAAGGCCGTAAAACCTAATCTGTCTTGTTATTTTATCCATAGCTGGAGGTAGAAAAGATGGATAAGTACGTTCCCCAAGGGTATTTGTGTGTAAGTGAAAGCAACAAATTCAAGTTGAATTCAAACTCGGATCTCCGATTTCTCATTCCAAGCTGATATCCACTGCACCACAACACACATAAAATAAAATAAAGGTTATAGCTTATTTTCTCTTAGGCTTGCATATCATTCATTAAATTTTAAACATTTCAATGTTTTAATTGAACACAGACTTTTCTCTTAGTGTGAAAACGGAAATAAGTGATAACCCAGCCCGTCATTTTGTCTACTGCTTTTCAATTTTCAGACTGGTGATTATGGCAATGTAATTAATTTTTTTTAATTTACTTTTCCTTTAGTTCAGCTTAACCTATACCTACACACACACACACACACACATATTAAATTTCACTGCCACATAGATTATTTAATCTGTTTTCAAATGGCACCAAATTTACTTGACAATTGTAAAAGCTTTTAAGAAAAAATAGAGACAGATAGGCGCTGATTTCTTTTTTTAATCTTCTTTTGCTGCTTCAGGGAAATCTTCAAAATTAGAAATAAAACTCAAAAAGTTTTATTAATGTTTATATGATTGAACTGGAACACCTTGACCTGATCAAAACTTTTTTTTAGCTAAACAAAATAGTGGATACTATGCCAGAATTGATATTAAATAATTGACTTTGTCAAAATTTTCTGGATAAATTTATTTGTAAAATATATTGTGTAATAAACATAGAAAACCCAGTCAGCAATTGTAGGTTTATTGAGGTCAATGGCCCAGGAGGGATATGTAGACCACATAAAACATGGACCCAGCTTATTATTGATGATTTAAAGAAGTTGAGATTATATCCAGGCCTTATGCCAAAATGGGCAGCCTGGAAAGAACGATCTAAGAAAATACCGTACAACTCTTGTTAGCATGGAAACTGATGCTAAACAATGAGGATGAATATGTTAGGAATTACAACTCTTTATGTGAACATCAATTACAACTGAGTAGTTTGATCCTATCTGGGTACCCCTATACATTATGCCTTGTGCCACCTCTAAGTTGCACTTAGAAAATCACCTTTGTGAAAACATCAGTACTCGGTCACATAATGATTAAGAGATAAAATCTGTATTGCGTTCGTTCCTTCTTTCTTTTAGTTGTTTCATTATTTTTGCAATAAACGTCTTTTTTCTTTTTCCTTTATTTCTTCCAAGGTAACTAGTAATTCACGTATTACATTGCATAATATATTTTTAATTTGTATTTCACTATTTCATGCTGCAAAGATAGTGTCCTCAAATGGGTCAGTATTTTTTTATATCAATCTTGTTAACACATTTGCATGTCCTAATTTTTTGGACGGTTGGTATTTTATCACAAAATCACAATTTAATAAGATGGTACCTCCAGCATTGTAAACTATTCACTGTGTATGTAGAAATTCCTTTTCTTAAACCATAAATTGATAACAGATATCTGTGATGTATTGAAACCATAAAATGATAATAGATATCTGTGGTCTATTTGCAATGAAAAACTCCTTTTGTGTATAAATTTGTAAAATTTTACTGTAAATATAATTGATAATTCCACATTTTCTATCTGGTTGTACTTTTTTCTGCTGGTAGTAGCAAAAATGAAGCATGTGTAATGGCTTTCATATTACTGTCATCATATTTATCTTAAATCACTACTCCTATATCATAATCATTAGCATCTAAAGCCACTACAATTTCTGCATTTGGAATATAGTGTGCTGATGATAAGTCTGACATTATTTTTTATTCATTCAAATGACTCAAAACCTGGTTGAGCAGGGACTGTTGACCTTGGTTGGTGACTCACATTGCGTCGATCATGAATAAATAGCATTTGGACGCTAGTAGAGATGACAACTCTGTGGATTTAGAAGAGTAAACCTCGATAAACTATCCTGCTATTTCCTTGGGTAGCAGTAGTTCATGTGGCATCCAACGTAAGAGTGGTAGCGGTTCAGAGAACAGCGTAGTTGTGCGGATGACCATCTACTTGACAATGGACAAGCACATCGCTCCAGTTAGTGGCGAACTATGGCAAGATGGTGACTCGACAAATACCCGTTCTCCTTTGGAGAGGTTGGCGTTAGGAAGGGCATCCAGCCATGAAAATTTTGCTTTAAATTTCATATGTCATGTCAAATCCAGATATAGTTAGTAATAACAGGGCCGGAACTAATAGTGAAGGTGTTGTTCATGGTTGGGTGGGTCAACTTTGTTGTTGGGTCCCATCAGACCGTTAATGAACATCAGACTTGGACAGCATGGCAGAACTTCCAACTCTCGGACACTGGGAAAAAAGGGAAGTAAAACCGGACAGAAGAAATGCCTTCTAACACTTATCAGTCCAGTTTCACTTTATGCCTTTTTTTAGTAGATTGTTCAGTGGAGCTCTCAAATTCTGCATATTAAGTACATAAATTTGATTATAGTTTGCTATCTAGAATGCTTGTAAACTAGCAGCCCTTGTTGAAGGAGGCATATTCTTAATTGTCCTTGTCCTTGATGTATCTGGTTGATGACCATTTTTGTCTGATTTGTTTTAGGTACTTGATTTTAGGTAAAAACAACACTTTTCCTCAATGAGATTCAATCTGTACTCTTGTATTTTTTCAAAAATTATTTTCACATGTCCAACATTTTTGTTAGATATAGTTTTAATTGATGTGTCATCCAGATAAGCTGTTGCAAAGTCACAGTCTGAAAACATGGTATCCATAGCTTGTTGAAATATAGCTTAAGCCATCTTTACACCAAAAGAAAGTCAGTTAAACATATGCAGTCCCTTGTGATTGTTGATAGTTGTTAATTCAAAACATTCATCTTCAACTTGTATTTAAAATCCACTTCAGAAAGATCTAGCTTCAAAAACCTTTTTCCAGCATTTAACTTTGCAGAGATTTCCTTTGTACTTGGTAATGGTTAGTTATGGGGTTTTGAATACTTGTTTAACCCTGTTGAAAAATCAGCACAAACACAATTTTTTTTCTTTACATACACTGTTGATGCTGCCCAGTTCAAATGATTAATCTTTTCAATTACAACTATTTTTTGTGTTTTTCTAATTCTTCATTAACGTGTACCAATGTGGTGAACAGTACAAACTGTTTCAGTTTAAACACTGAACTTTTTCAACTGAAATTCTGCTTTGAATTTAGAACACTGACCCAACTCATCCAACAAAACATTTGGAAAACATTTTTTCAATACTTTCTTTAGACTGTCACTGTATTTTTAAATTGGTCATTTTTCCACTTATATATTTGCAATAAATGTTTATAGACAAATTCCTAAGCTCAAATAATTATATCTGTCAGTAACAAATAAGTTTGTAGTATTCTTTAACACATACACTTTAGATTTTTCACACTTGTTACAGAATGAGATATGATAAGTCATTTCATCAAAATAATTTTTCACCCGAGACTCTACTTGTGACTTTCAAAATCCTTCTTAATATAGGCTTTCCAATTTCTTTCCAAATGGCTACACTTATTGTGATATCACTACCAGTGTTTACTTGCATTTTCACATTATTTTTTTCTGTCACAATATTTTCATGTCTTTCTTTTAGTGTCAGTTTATATGTCCTATATTATCACACTTGTATCATTTTGAATTCTTAAAGGGAGAGTCATCTTTAAGATATAACCTTCCACATCTGAAACAAGACTTTATTTTCTTTTTTGTTTCTTTTCCTTTTGCTTGTATGCATGCACATTCTTTCTCCTGAATTTTTTTGGCACCATGTCTCAGATTTAGGATTCTCTGACATTTATCCAATATTTCCTGTAGTGTAGGTTCATTATTTTCATCAGATTTTGTGTGTTTCATAATTATTTCTATTAATTTTTGTTGTTTCTTCTGTTGAATTTTTATCACAGAAGCTAATATTTCCTCTATCTTTGAGGAATATTTATTTTCTTCTCTTTTTTCTTTGTTTTCTACCCAAAGAGAAAAATTTAAAACAGAGTTCAAATTCTTGTCATCACTGTTTTTTTTTTGTGTGCTGAGGCAACAAGTATATTTTCTCTACTTGTTATCATTCAATATGAGTTCCAAATCATCATTGTCAATGTTATAATTCATTTTCTATAGGATAAAGTCTTGCTTAGGCACTGACCGTGACATTTTTTTTTTTAATCATATTGCCCCAAGCAAGGCATTTTACTGACACTGTTTTGCAGGGGGTTTACATAGGAGGAAAGTTATGAGAAAGAGTGACAGGTTATGGGGGATAAAAGAAGGATGAGAATATTGATGAGAGTGGAGTGGATGGAGAAAGGAGCATGAGAGAGTGGATGCATGTTAGTGAGATAGAAGATGACAATTGACTTTACATTTAAATTCTTGGGGATTATAGCTGTCAGGAAAACAAGTAAACAGAAGGGAATTCCACTGGTGGGAAGTGCGAGAAAAGAAGCTGCTGGAGTAGAATTTGTGTTTACAATTTATTGGTTGCACAGTAAAAGGGTGGGACCTAGTTGCTAATCTTGTGGCTCGTGTAAATTTATATATAGGGGGCATCAGTGAGCTAAGTGCATCGGAGCAGAAGCCATAAAAGTATTTGTAGAAGAGACACAGGGAAGCCACATTGCACTGGTGAGAAAGTAACTGTATCTGAGCTGCCAAGTCGGGATCTATCACATTACTGATTCTTTGTTGGATCTTGTCAAGGGCACCCAGGTGGATAGACATCTGTAAGAAATACTTTGGAGACTGACTCTAATATATAGGTGTTAGCCTACTTGGAGTTCTTTATTTACACCTCCAGACTAGTTCATTTGTGGCATCAGAGTACATTGTTAGGAAGGACTTTCATAATTGAGAAGATTCTTCCAGTGATTCCATAGCTGGAGATTTTGTGTAGCAACCTCCTATGCCAGACCTTGTCAAAGACCTTCAATATATCTAAGGCAATCATTCTTTTGATGTATTTATTTTCTAATGCCTCACTGATTCTATGAGTAATGAGAAGATATCAACAATAGACTGAGCCAACTGAAATTCATATCTGAGAATGTTCCCAAGCAGTTTGTTAATATAAAGCAGAAAGAGTGTAGGACTGAATAAACTGTCTTGGATGAGGCCTGCATTGATTTCTTGGGTTTCAGTTGGCTGGTCATTAATGACAACTTTCATGGACCTACCTGATTAAAAGAACTTGATAATTGCATATACTCTTCCAGGGATGTGATAGCTGGAGAATTTGTATAGCAACTCCCTATGTCACACTGTTAAAAGCCTTTGAGATGTCTAAGGTGATCCCTTTCATGATAAATTTATTATTGAGTGTTTTACTAACTCTCTGTTACTACAAGTCTCTTTTATAACAAATGTGCCTGTGAATATCACATGCTTACAGTCTGTTAGCTGTGAATACACCTGAAATTAGATAGAACTGTATTTCAGTACACAAAATTAATATGCATTACATGATAAAAATTTTGGATATTTAAAATTTTGTAAAAGTTGTAGTTTTCCCAAACCGTATCTCATAACTAGAAGTACCAAGTGAGAAAATGAAATAAAGCCAGTAAATAAAATAATAATATTTATTTTCTCTATGATGCAAGTTATAAAGAAACCAGAAAGTGTTTCTGGTCACATGTGATTTTATGAGCCTACTTCTGGAAAGAACAGATTCTTTCTCTTTTCAACAAGATTTGTTTTCAGCAGCCCTTCTCACAAAGTAGTGATTGAGCCATCCCAACTCATTTTGGGTGTTTTCAGCAGCCCTACTTGTGAAGTAAGGGTTTGGTTTTCCCAACTCAGCATGGACCTGACTTGAGCTCAACCATGTTTACCCATTCATATCTTTACTTCCCATAAATTATTTCAGAACCAAAAAAAAACATACTTGTTCTTTCCAACTAAGTGCGAGACTGACTCGAGTTCAACCATGTTTACCTTTTCATATTCTTAAAACCTAAAACTCCGTCACTCCTAACAGAGCATAGGCTATTGACAACCTCTTGCCATTGACAAGGGGATCATTGATGCTTCTGTAACTTGTCTTTTTAAATAAACTCCTTTATTTTCTGGGCAAGGTAGACTGGTTGCCAGCCAAGGCTACAGAACCTATTCTGAATGCATAGAATTCAAATTCAGCTCTCTGATTTCTCATTATGAGCCAATATCCAATGTGCCACAACACACATTTGATTTATATCTTACTTCTAATAAATAATTTTAAAATTAAAAACAAAAACATACTTAAAAGAATTTTTAACTTTGTTTAAAAACAGTCAACATAAAAGAAATAAGCAACTGTAATAACAATTCCAGATTTTTTTTTATGCTTCTTCTGTCTTTTTGTTTATGTATTGAACACAAGCCTTCCGTTGAAAAATACCCACAAAACCCACAAGCTTGTTAACATCTACACCAGGACTCTTCACAACTTTTGTTTCTCAAAGTAACTCTTGCCCCATTATTACCCATCTTTGTCTTGCCATTTCTTCACTTAATGAATTAGTATTTAGTAAACGTTCATCATGCCATGACATTTGTTAGAATAAAAAAATAATTTTAATTGATTTAGAAGATAGTCTAGTTCACATTATTGATACTATGTAAAATGGAACTCTGATTTTTACAGGGTTATTTAATTTAGTTGTTATTTACAAATGTGAAGTATAAAACTGTTTAAATCATTGATATCTGCAAATATATTTTTTATTTCCTCGATTTTTAAAACTTTTAAAAAACTTTTTTTGATGTTGAGGAGTGTAATGTGAGATTCAGAAGCACATATGCAGAAATATTAGGGAATAAAAATAAATATTTACTTTTATTAACTTGGGTAAATTTTTGTGCTTTAACTAAAAATGTAATTATCTATTTGTTGTTTATTTAAAATAATAGCTTTCTATTAAAAATAAGATTGGTTTTGTATGCAGAACAGGGTTAGGAATGCTTAGTCCAGATTACACTGTAAAAAGCCAACAGCTGATTTTGCACTCTTGATATTGTGAAAAGGATTCCCTTCTAAAATGATAACCATATCAGTATTTGTCAATGCTATCATACAAAAATTCTTAATTATTTTTATGAGTGGATCAGTCTACCTAATTAATGCCTAACAGCTCATCTCAAAAACTGAAACTATATTTATGCTGTTCCAACTGTTCTTGTCTTTATTGCCATGTTTATGACATTTCAGTCACTGTGCACTACAGCCTTCTTCAGATGCTGAGAATTTTGAACCAAACCCTTAATTTCAATCACTGGGGTATATTATTATCATGCCACTCGCAGTATAGCCTGATGTTGCTCAGGTGTAATGAAAGCTTTAAAACTAATCCATGGTCCTGGAGCTCAAACTCTTTGGACGTTGACACGAAAGACTAAAAAGCAATAGTTGTTTCCAGTTAAAGCAAAACCGTAGACTGAAAGAAAAATGAATGGATGTAAGTCAAATTTTTATTTCCTGGTATCGATATCAAATTTTCTGCACTACTGTAAGAACTGAAACCTTGAAACTTCTGAATATCGTTTCTTATGTCTTTGTCTATGAGTGTATCAAATTTGATTAAAATCGGACCACTCTTTCTATAACCTGATTTTTTCGATTATCGATTTTTGATATTTATCGGGGGTACCTTGACACAAAACCTAGCTAAGAACACTCGCAGATGCTTATAGTACAACTGTGTCAATTTTCAAGAAAATCAGTTCAGCCGTTTTGGAGTCTATAGGTAACGGACACACACACAGAGACAAAGTTCCATTTATAAATAAGTTTAGATATGTGATGCCACTTCCGAATGATATGTAGTTATCTCCCTTTAACTCAACTTTCTCAAAAAGAAGAAGGCCAAAGTGTACAATGGTGGAAATTTCATAAACATGGCAATAAAGATGAGAACAAGTGTCTGAACAGTGTAAATAATGTAAAATACTACTAGGTCCCACCCTTTTAAAGTGAAACTGATAAAATGTAACTGCAATTTCTACTCCAACAGCTTCTTTTCTCGCCTGTGGAATTCCCTTCCACATGCTTGCTTCCCCGACAGCTACAATCTCCAGGAGTTTAAATGTAAGGTCAATAGACACCTCCTAACAGACTAACTTGCATCCATTCTTTCAAATACTCTTCCCATCTACCCAACCCCTCATCCTCGGTATTCCTTCCCATCTATCAACCTCCTTCTGACATTTCCTATATCTAACCACTCTTTCTCTTTACCCTCCCCTATATAACCCTATGCGTAATAGTGGCAGTGGAATGCCTTGCTTGGGGTGAAATGATTAAAAAATAAATAAAATCTCTGAAATGTAGTCAAGCTATATTTATTATGTATTCCTTTAAAATATTTTTAATTATCCAATCAGATTTAAAATAACCCTGACCAATCATTGAGGTTTTTATATATTTGTAATTTCCCTTTCTATTTTATTCTGAAACCAAATTGTAAGAAAATAATTTCAAAACCTGATTTCTTTCAGATTCAGAGGGACCTATCAGGCAACTTTGCTTTTGAAGTCAAATTAATCATTCTTTATATTTCTCAAAGGACTCCTCATAAGAGAAAAAGTGGCTTAAGTTCTAAAATAACCGTAATATACAATAACGATTATGGTATTTGATTTTACTAGTTAGACCTAAGCAAATTTTACAATTTCTCTTTGCAGTTAAAAAATAGGAAACAAAGTAATCCCCATAATCTAATAAAATGTAAAAAAAAAAGTGTTATTCACAATTTAAATTCACAAGTTAATAATCTTAAAAATTTGCTATCATTTAATTTTTTAAAAATTAAATAAAGTATAATTTAGTAGAAAGTTTCTTCTTTTGTTATTTTTCATCGTTCAGTTTTTGAATTGAATTCTAATATTTGGCACTGTTTTGGCATCAAAAATCATAATGATAATATTAGCTGATTCCTTATAAAGAAATATTTGATATTAATTTACTGGCTGTTACTGTCAGTTCAAATTTATAATTTTTTTTTTTCTTAAAACATCTTTCTCAAGTCTTATTCCAGTACTGATGGGGGCTTCCCACATAATCTTTTGTTCAAAGTAGTATGAATCATCAACATTGTGATTACATCTTATTTTCTCCTTGAATTACATTTTAGTTATTGTTGTTAGTACCTAAGTGATGTGATTTCTGTTATTTGGTATTCTCTATTGCCAGTTTCGAAAATTTGAAGGAGGGTGGTCCTTGCTCAGACCTACTGGCTTCATTTTCTCAGTCATCTTTAACTGTGAAAGCAGTTGTATACAGCTGAAAGTTCAGATATTTCTGAATAGATTTGGTACCATGTGTAGAAGTCAAATAACTTACCTTTCAACATGGCTGTCTTCTTTTGTCTCCCTGTAGGAAGGTAAATATTCAAGAGTGTGGATATTGTGCTCAATGTACACACTGAAATTATCAGCCAATCAATGCTTACAGAATAGACTTGCCTGTCACAGAATGGAATCTCCCAGTTTATTATTTAAACCACCTACCAATTTGGATGATGTTAGTAATAAACAAGTAAAAGATTCCACCAGAACATTTAATGTCATAGAAGAATATCTGTCTATATTTCTGAGTTAAGTTAATGTATCTATGTGCACAATTTACATTGTTCAGACTATTGTCCTTATCTTTATTGTTGTATTCACAATGCTTCATCCTTTGTACACTCCAGTTTTTTTCAGGTGATATATATTGGCATTTTGAACTGAACCCTTTATTTCATCCACTGGAGTAGATTGTTCTAGTTCTACATGCCATACCTTTTCTGGATATCTAACTTTCAGTTATTTCCTTTCCTTTAGTAACTGAACTCCCCAAATTATTTTGTTCTGCTGCAGACAGGTATTGAACTCAAAACTTTTTAGGTCAAGACACTGGATTACTTCAATGATTTTTTTTCCACAGGGCCATAGACTCTTGGATCTTATAGAAGAATGGTATCATAGAAGATAGAACAAAAGGATGATGGCTGACTTCTGTTGGAACTTAAAACAGGACAAATCTACTAAGCATTTATGAACAGCAAATAAGTAAGAGTCTTGCCATGACCATCAATTGTTCTCAGTACTGAAATTTTAATTCCTTATTGCTTTATATTTCTTGTGCATTTTAGAAGTCATATTTTATTTTACATTAAAATTGTGTTCAACTTTCAAATAAGCATTTTTTTACTTCTTCACATTTAAAGTGACTGAACACAATCCGGACATTTTTTATGTTTGATAAAGGTATTCTGAAATAGGAGAATTAAAACTAATGATAAGAATTGATATTATTTTTGGAATTATCACTCCATTATTAGCCAAAAAATCCCATTCACCATTTCAAAGAAACATTTTTTAGGGCTGTGTAACTTTTTCAAATAAGTGTAAAAATCATTCTGCTTTATTTATACAAAAAAATAAAATATCACCTGAAGTTATTCACTGAAAATTTTCTTAGTGTGAAATGAAGATATTTTTAATGAATTTTTTTTCTACTCAATATCTTATTTTCATTTTACTATTTATGCCATTTGAATTCAATTTTTTAATGTATATATCTTTGTGGCATTTAAAACTCTTACAGTAAGTAGAAGGATGACTTTGTTTTAAGCTGCTGATCATAGTTTTGACTGTGTTGATGAAAAGAAAAATATGTATTATTTTGAGTTAATACAAAATGTTTAAATTATCTTGCAAGCAGTAACTGAGGATATTTATCTGTTACAAACAATATCTAATACTCAGGAGTAAAAAAAAATGGAATTTTTCAAATGGACATAAGATGCTAGATTCTCTGTTTAAATCTTAATCTATTTGAAAGGAATGTTAAAATTTTCCAAAGAACATAAAATTGTTGTTAATATATATATATATATTTTGTATTATAAATACTTGCCAAAACATTAATTTTATGCTTCCAACATTTTCTTTTTTATCATTTTTCTTTTAAATTTTTCATGTTCCCAGTTTTTGTTTTTATTTTTATTCTTTCGTTACTTTTTTTTTAATTTCTTACCTTTTTTTCTTATTTCTTTTTTATGCTTCTTGCATTTTTTGCTAAGGGCTTTTATAATGAATGATGATTTCAAAATTACATTCATGTGCAAACTTTTCAATATTCTGAAAATATTAAAAAGTGAACAAATCTTCACTCTATGAATGTCCATTTATCATAATATGTTTTTATAATTTTATTATGACTGTAAAATTTATAAATGTAACTCATAGCTTTTTGTGGTATTATTAATAGTTTTTAATATTGAATGATACTTTTGTTAGGTTTATAGCAAAAACATAGTTTTGAAGAAAAATCAAATGGTAATCATGTTTTAAAGTGATAATATGAAAAAACTAAAACATGAACATCAACTCAAATAATGTCTTTTTTTATTCATTTAATTTATGAGCAATCATTTTTAATTCATTTCATAAATTTAGATATTTGAATATGAGAAAGATTTATCCATATTTGAAATAGTTGCTCTCACCACAAAAGATTGTTTTAATGCACTCACTGTTGCGTTTTTGATAAAAATCAGCCCTGTATTTAACTCACAATAAAATGTCAGTTCAGTTTTACATATTTTGACAAATAGAAACATAATAGCTACAAAAAAAATAAAAATAAAATAAAAGTTTTTGTTTTTATTACTCTTATATTATTCAGATTTGATTATTAAGGCCATTAAAAATTCTTCTTCTTCATATGCCATGTCCTTTCAGTACATAGGCAATCATGGATTTCCACTTACCCTATTCCTTGTTGCTCTTAATATTTTTCCTCTTGGTTTCTCTCCCAATCCCCAATCTGCTAATCACCTGCTGAAAACCATCAAGTAAATCTCATGATGCTTCTCTCTCTCTCTCTGTCCATCCTGTGAGTATCAGGTTCTCCAAGCCATCCTTTTTCATTACATGGACAAAAACCTCAGCTGTCTCTTCCTCATGCCAAGTATAAGTTTCCTTTTTGTTTGCATTCTCTTCAAAACCTCATCATTATGTTTGTCCATGGTATCCTACATTTCTGTGACTTTGAGTCTCTCCTTCATCTTTGAGGAGATGGTCCAGCATTTGCTGTCATATATATTTATTTGTTTTAATATTTTTCATGTCCATTATTTCAACACTATCAACTAACCACCATAGACAATCGCATCTACCTCCCATTAGCATGGGACAGGCTAACTTCTCAGTGAGTAAAATACTACGCCTCCTTGGCCTTACACTTTCAGCGGACCTCAAATGGAATGACGATATCGAATCCATTGCCAAATCTGCTGCTATGAAAGTTGGCTCTCTGTGCAGGGCCCGGAAGATTTTCCCACCAGAAACACATATACAAATCTACCATCCACCCGTGTATTGAATATTGCTGCCATATCTGGTTGGGTGCCCCTGCTGCTCTCCTTGGGCTTCTTGACAAAATACAAAGGAGGATCTGTAACGTGGTTGATACTGACTTGGCAGACCGGCTGCAACCACTCTCTCACCAGCGTGATGTGACTTCTCTGTGCCTCTTCTACAAGTACTTTCATGGCTTCTGCTCCGATGAACTTAGATCACTGGTGCCGCCTAAGCAGGAATTTACACGAGATACTAGATTAGCAACTGGGTCCCACCCTTTTACAGTTAAACAGATAAGATATAACCGTAAATTCTACTCCAACAGCTTCTTTTCTCACGCTTCCCGCTTGTGGAACTCCCTTCCATAAGTCTGCTTTCTCGACAGCTACAATCTCCAGGTGTTTAAATGTAGGGTCAATAGACACCTCCTATCACTCTAACTCCCAATTATTCTCAGAACACTCTCATCTACCCAACCCTCATTCTCGGTATCCTTACCCGCCTATCACCCACCCTCTGACATTTCCTATATTTAATCATTCTTTCTCCACTCTATGTAGCCCCCTGCACAGTAGTGGCAGTGACATGCCTTGCTCGGGTTGAAACGCTTAAAAAAAAAATAGGTTGAAGAAACTCAGTTGGATATTCATTTCTCTTACTAATGTTCACTCAATACAAGGTCTAAAAGCCACTCAAGACAGAAGGTAACTGTGAGATGTTGTATGATCATAAGGAAGGTCAAGAAGTGAAGTTCTTGGGGCTATGCAGGAAAGAGAACTGTAGATGTGAATAGGTCATGATTTAATTAGTGAATAATGTTCCAGAGTTCAGTCACAGATGTTAGTAACATTATACCAATGTAGATTTTAGAAAGAACCAGAAGCTCAATCATATACAGGAAACAAGGAATAAACCCCTACTCCTGTTCAAAAAGACTGAGGGTGAACCAAATGATAGGTAACACAGAAGATTTATCAATCATAGAATGGTATCTTTATCTGAGTGAATTATCTTTGTTTTTTCTTTTTAAATAAAACATTTTCCAGGTCAAAATTTCTCTCAGTTCTGTCCATGAAGGTGAGATTTGTAAATGATGAGTTTCTCAAGCTAAAAAGAGGAATTCACACATCTGCCAAGGCACTCTCCTCAGTCGTATCCTTTCCATTTTCTTAACAATTTACCAAGGAATGTTCTCAGATTTTTTTTTTTAATCATATCACCCCAAGCAAGGCGGTAATGCCACTGATGTGCAGGGGGCTACGTAAGAGTGAAAAGATTGGAAAAGAGAAAGCCAGAAACCACATCCTAAACAGGAAACAAGGGATGAGCCTCTTCACCCGTTCAATAGACGTGGGTGGAGTGAAAACCGGGCGATAGATTAGTCTATCTACTCCAATTGAAAAACAAATAAAATAAAATAAGAGTAAAAGATTGGAAAAGAGAAAGCTGGAAACCACATACCAATACCAATACAAATGGTATGACTTATTTATGGATCAGTTAGTCAGTTAAAGTGCCATATGTGATACACGCTTGGGCGATCATGTCTCGAAAGAGACATGACTGACTGGGCAGAATATTATTCCACAGTAGGTTGCCATTGCTTTCTGCGGTAGACTGGTTGCCGACCAAGGCTATAGAACCCAGTCTGTCCTGCTATTTAACCCATAACTGGAAGGAAGAGACGGATTAATACCTTTCCCAAGGGTATTTGCGCATAAGTGAATACAATGGATTCAACTGGAATTCGAACTCGGCTCACTGGTTTCTCGTTCCGAGCCGATATCCACTGTACCACAACGCACATCCTATTTATGGATACACTTCCTTAAACCAAAATAATTAAAGCCATGCAACTGATTTCTTCTCTGACTTAGCATTAACAGCTCAATAGATAAATAATTTGCTTGTTACTTTTGATACATCACAAACAAATTAATATCATTACATTACCACCATTGAAACCCTGCATTTCAGTCACAATGAGAAGTTCAATTCTCAATAAGTCTTTCTTTTTAGATTTCTGTTCTGTCTCAAGTTTACTCCAGGCTTCAATTGAAACTTCTATAAATAATTTTTTTCCCAATCATTTCACTCCAAGCAAGGTAGTACCACCACTAGTGCACAAGGGGCTACATAAAAGAAGAGTGAAAGTTGAGGCAGGAGGAGAGCAAAGAGAAAGACGAAATGGTTATGGGGGTGTCGGAAAAAGGGCAAGGGAAAGATGGGAATACCGGTGTGAAGACAGTTGTGAGGATTGAGTAAGAAAGAAAAAGAAGACGATAGATGGGGTGATGGGGAAAGGACAAAGAAAGGACTGTAGTCATGTGGATAAGAGATGGGAATTGATATTGCATTTAAATTCTTGAAAATTGTAGCTGTCAGGGAAGCAAGTATATGGAAGGAAGTGTGCGAAAGGAAGCTGATAGACCTTGTTGCCAGTCTGGCTGCTTGAGTAAATTCTTGCGGAGGGGGCATCAATCAGCCAAGCTTGTCAGAGACCATGAAAATACTTGTAGAATAGACAGAGGGAAGCCACATCACTATGGTGAGAAAGTAGCTGGAGTCCAGCTGCCAAGTCAGGATTGATTACATTACAGATTTTCCTTTGGAGCCTGTCGCATACCCTGAGATGAATGGCAGGGGAGCCTGACCAGATTGACAACAGTATTCAATGCACAGTCAGATCCATTGATAAAGAAACTGGGAAAAATCGTTAGCTCCCTATCAGGAAGTATCAGACTCCACCTGCCAAGCTTGTTACCACAAGAGTCAGATTTTCACTTATCTGGGCTGAAGTTGCTCATTTTTCACTTTCCAGATTTGATAGAGTTCAAAATCATTTCTCTGTTCTGGTGGGAGATGACTTCTTTTCCACTCTACAACCTCTTTCTCCACATACACAAAGTTGCAAGTCTGTTGCTATTCTACTTCTCAATTATTTAATCCAACCAGTTTAGACATTTAATGCTCAGATAGACCATGTTACTTCAGAGGAGTCATATCACCCTTATTGCCACTACATTCTAAATGTAAATTCCACTTAAACCACTATTTAAAACAAAACTCTACTTTGTGGAATGGACTCTCACTTGGATGCTTTCTTGAATATTTTAACCATAACTTCAAGTCATTGGTCAATCATTATCTATCCTCCTTATCCCCACTTCCTGCCACTTTTCATATTGCACAGCTCATCCATCATCATCGTTTTGACTGTAGCCATCTAACTTGATCTGTCCTGTGTATGATGATAAACTGCATCTGTTAGGTTTTGAGGAACATGGAATCACATGTTGTTCCTAGGTACACCCTAACCCTAGGTGGTATCACCTGTTAGGATCCCAGCTATGGGCAAAATAGTGAACCCCCAAACTGAGAACAAAACACTATAAAAGTATAAAAAGACATTTTTATCATAAAAATTACCATAGATACATTTTTATTAAAAAAGAAAAAAAAAGAAATTATTTTTTAATTACCAGCAAATTTATTTTTGAAGAAAAAAAATAATACCTGCAATAGATTTTTGGAAAAATAAATAAATATCAGCAATTAATTAAAAAACAAAAAATACCAGTAATACATTTTGGTAAAAGAAATTACTAATGTTCCTAAGAAAATTCAGTTTTGGCATTAATGACCCTATGCTGTAAAAAAAACTAAAGCAACTAAAACTCTAGTTGAGTGACTCTCAAGTCTTGTATTAGTTTCATAAAAAGTTCTTAAAATGGCAGCTGATCATTTGTGGCATAATTGTTTTGTATATAATCAAGGATAGCTACCAACTGAGAGACTGAAACTAAACAAACCAAAAATCTAGCTTGAGTGACTCTCAAGCCTTGTATTAGTTTCATAAAAAGTTCTTAAAATGGCAGCTGATCATTTGTGGCATAATTGTTTTGTATACAATCAAGGATAGCTACCAACTGAGAGACTGAAACTAAACAAACCAAAAATCTAGCTTGAGTGACTCTCAAGCCTTGTATTAGTTTCATAAAAAAGTTCTTAAAATGGCAGCTGAAACGCCAAGCAAGAATGATGCTCTAGTGAATTGATATGCAGCAATGCATCTTCTATGCTTTGTATCAAAGTTCTCAGTAAGTTAGTCTAGCCATAGCAAAAGGTATACGAAACAATTGTAGCCACATGCAAGAGGATAACGGTATTATATGAATGTCATAAAGCGGCATTTATTCTTCCTGACACACCCAGTGGGTTCACTGAAAACAGCTTGTTATAATTAAAAAATAATAAATATCACTGCATCAAAATCAGGATAAAAATGAGAAAATCTCCAATAGTCCTTTTACAATATAGCCTGTTTCTCTTGTCTGTTTTATTCTTTATCCCACCAGTGTAGGAGTGTATATTTTATAATAGAGAAACGTTGGTCTGTGATTCTGTTTTCGGAGTGACTCTGTACATATGGACATTTTCTGTTTTTTTTTTTTCTTTCTTTGGATTTTTCTTTTGTCGATGCCATCATTAGTTATTATTGTGACTTCCAATTGTGTGAAGTGGGCATCCTGAAAGTAAGCTCAAAGGAAGTATCCCCCAACCTGAATTGCACGCAGAAAAAGACGTTCTGTTCATGACTTGAATTGAAATATTTTCTATCAGCTGGTTTTTTTAAAATCCTTTTTCTTTTCTTTTTTCACACCAGCCAACACAAGCGTCGTATCAAATATGTTCTGTTCTTTATTGTAGTTAATCTGGCATTACTTTTAATTCAAATCTATTTGGAATTGTTTTGCCATGCAGAGAATATGTAATAGACAATTCTGTATTCTTTTTCATCCTCCTTACACTGCTGCTGATACTTTCAAATGTCATCTTATGAAAGACTTTTGAAATCTGTTTCTCAAAGAAGTGGGTCACCTGGACGTCTCTTAAAACTTGCTAACATTGACAGTTGCTCATCATGTGCATCTTGAAAATTTTTGTAACATACAGTTTTAGGGACATGTGGTACTACAGATTCTACAGATGTGTCTTGGTGCAGTGGATATCTGCTTGAAAAGAGAAATCAGAGAGCTGTGTTCAAATTCCAATTGAATTTGTTGCATTTACTTATGCATAAATATCCATGAGAAAAGTATCAATCCATCTCTTATCCCTCTAGCTATGGGTTAAATAACAGGACAGATTGGGTTCTATTGCTGTTGTTGGCAACCAGTCTAATATAAAAAGTAATGGCAATCTACTACAGGAAAATCTTCTGCTTAGTGTATCATGTATGGTACTTAACTGACTAGTACTACAGAAGGATGCTGAGAAAACTGTGGACTGGACAAGTGAGCAATGATGAAGATTTAGAAAAAATGGAAATGAAAAGGATACTTATATTTAACATCAGAAAGAAACAGTTGAAGTTTCTAGAGACTATTATGATGAAAGAGGGCTTGGAAAAACTGACACTCACATTACATTGAATGCAAGTTAGACAGAGAAATGTAGTGCCTATCCTACCTAAAAAGCCTCTGTAAATAGTTGGCAGAACAGGGATTATGAGATAAAGCTAAAAGAAAAACTTTACTTAGGGCAACCAAGGATAGATGTAGAGAATTATGATCTTTCACGTCCCGAAAGGACATATAAAAGAGAAGAATATATATTAATGTTGAACTGCTATATCACATATATTCTACAGTATGACAGTGAATGCTGGACTGTTTCTTGACAGATGAAGAAGAGACTCAATGCAATAGATGTGGTTCTACAAACAACTGCTTGGAATACCATGGATGGCAAAACACATAAGCAATAAGGAGATTTTAGAGAAAATTGGAACTACAAAGACACTTATACTGAAAATCAAAAAAAGACAGTTACAAAAAGATATCATGAAATATAAAATAAAATCAGATAGAGACATTTATAAAAAGATATCATGAAATATAAAATAAAATTAGATAGACATTTATAAAAAGATATCATGAAATCTAAACTTATTTATAAATGGAACTTTGTGTGTGTCTCCGTTACCTATAGACTTTTGCTGATTAAATAGCATTTTAAAACTAAGAATATACAGGGTGCAATAGATAAATTACCATGTTGAACAACAACTGGTTTTGTAATGATGATGATCATCATCATCATTACAAAACCAGTCTTGAAATATAACAACAAACAAGAACATGTATATATAAAAATATAAACTTATATTTTTATTCTTCATCAGTGACAGTTTCAAGCATGTATGAGGGAGTTTTTGGGAGTCATTAACCAGTGGATATTGTCTTCTCTTCTCTCTTTTCTGTGTTCTCTTGGCATTCTGATATAGGCCAGAAAACTTTGAACTTATATAACCTGAAATTTACATTTCTCCAGTATTTTTTAACTGTGTCATCTATAGCCAGGCACATCTGTCAATGATCTTTGCCAGCTATTGATTTTCAAGCTGGCTGGCTGCCTTTGATATCAGCCACTACTATGTGTTTTCTGCATTTTATGTCGATATATACTTTTGTTGGCCACTGGTTGTGTTTTTTGCCTATGATGTCAATCACTTTTCTGTTGAGTCACAGAAATATATTCCAGTCATCTAAATTATGCAAAATAAAAATAACATCAACATTTTATTTTTACATATATTTACCAAAATTACACAAAAATATCTAGAAATACTAAAGACTAAATTTATTCAATAAAATTACAACTGGCTTCAACCACTGGACTCAGATGAATTCCAAATCTCCTACATCTGTTCTTGATAATCTCTTCGTAAAAGTTGGCAAATACTGCCCTAATCTTTGCCTTTACAAAGTTTTATTGACTCAACTGTGCCCTACATATAATAAGCAAGAGGGTTGCAGTCTTGGGATTTAATTGGCCAGATGTAAGAGATAATGAGGTTTCAAAAATTGTCTGAGAGTCATAATTGGATTTTCTGTTTGTGTATCATAGGGTAGAGTCATGTTGTCAGACATAGTCTTTCAGCAGCCACCCTCTTGACACAGGACAGCACTACTTCCTCAAGGCACTTGACGTAGGCCTCCGTGTTGAGTCTGAGGCATTCACCAACAAATTCAGGATTTTTTTTTCTTTATCAGAAAGATCAGAGGAAGTTTTCCAAGCTGCTTGTAATCACCATTAGACTCATCAAATTCTTTCTGAATCCTATGCACTGTCCTCAGATTGACACCCACATACTCTTGAATGTTTGTATTGGAGCTTCTGGTGTGAATTCTAAGCAGTACAGTATGTCGCTTCCCAAATTTCTGATAGAGTGAATTGCATCATAGTTTTCTTTTTCTCACAGATGGTGCCCACCTGACCATACAATATTGTGCAGTTGATTAAATCAAAAAACAAGCAGTGTATGCATGAAAATCAAAAATATAAAATGGCAACAAATTACCCATCACACCCTGTATTATTTTTTGAGATTATCAGCATGGGAGGTCTGAGATGTGTAGGCAGGTCTTGAACAACAGGGATTCTGTGGTCTACGACTGTTGTCTACAGTAGATTCACCTGAAGCGTACTGGCAAGAAAACCATGCCAAAGTGCAAGGTTTTGGATTTTCATGCCTGCAGTGCTTAAAATACTGAGATACTTCTATATTTCCTTTAATAAGTGATGAATTAATCATATTGTGTTTTAACAACTGAAGGTAGAAAAATTTTAAATTGTCTCAACAATTGATGGTGAAAATAAATAAACTTCTATATTAAGTCTGTGTGTTGTTTGTAACATTACCTTCCTTCATAATAATAAAAATATTTAACATCACAATAACTCAAGATGGAGGTCTGTTTTACCAGGACTGGTAAAATAGATCTCCCTCTTAGCATGTTTGTTCATTTTACTGGGACTGGCAAAATTCACCTGTTCCTTTTAAAGTTTATCCTTAATTAACGTCTGTTAATTTTAAAGTTATGATTATTCATTATTGGGAATACTTTGGATTGAAAATGTGAGCAACAGATTTTAAAGAAAATGGGGACAAGAAACAGTTGAGATTTTTGGGACAAATTATGAGGAAGGACAGCTTGGAAAATTTAATACTTACTAGACATATTGAAGAAAGAAGAGCTAGAGGGTATCAGTGAGTCACTTGCCTAAGAAGTTTATGTGAATGGACAGCAGAGAATTGACAAAGTGGGATTGTAAAGAGTCAAACATTGCTTAGAACAACAAGGATAGGAATTTGTGGAGACCCATGTTCAACCATATCTTGAAAGGACTCAGCAAATAAATGATGATGGTCTTAATTGAAAGGTACCACTGGATATGCCCAATATTGACCATACTAACTGTTCATTATTATAAAAAATCAAGGAATTATTTCATAAGGTGACGCTATACCAGATTATTGAGTACTTAAAAAAAACTCAACTCTTTAAATTACTTTAAACAATCCTGATAAAAACCTTGAAAGCAACCAAAAATCTAAAGACACAACTTTGAAAGTAATTAAAAATTTGTGCAGCTCAAAAGTTTTAAAAAAAAAAAGAATTTCCCAGCCTTAAATGACCCTGTAGCGGTTGATAGGCCGTTAAGCAAACAACCAATCAATCAGTCAATGATTATTATACAAAAGTTATTTCATGTGCTATATCCGTTCATTATGTAGGTAATCCTGGCCCTCTACATCTTCCTAACTCTTGTAGCTCTTTATAACTTTTTATTGGTAGTTCTCCCAAACCCTGCTCTTGCATTCATTTGCTTGAGCCCATTATGTCATGTCCTCTTCCCCTGTCTCTCATTTCCTCTATCTTCCCTGTGAGTATCATACTTCCCAAGTCCTCCTTCTTCATTATGTCTTCTAGAAACTTCAGCCCTCTCTTTCTGATGTTAAGTCTAAATTTCTGTTTTGCTTCCATTCTCTCCAAAACCTCATCGTTCCTCACATGTTCGGTCCATAGTATCTTCAGCATCTTTCTGTAGAACCAAATTTCTGTTTCTTCAAGTCTTTCCTCTATCTGAAATGAGATTGTTCAGTATTCACTGCCATATAGGAGGACAGATATCATGTAACAGTCCAAAGCTCTTTTCCTGTTTCTCAATGCTCTACTCAACTTTTGGAATGACTCCTTGGCCATGCCAATACGTCCTCAGATCTCAGTGTCACACTTTCCGTCTGTTGTGAGAACACTTCCCAGGTATTTAAATTTTTGTGCCTGTTTGATTTTAGTATCTCTGACCTGTAGTTGGCATTTTGGGCTTCACTTTTTGCTGATGACCATCCATCATACTCAGATGTAATATGATATCTCAGTCATTACAGTAACTGTTAAAAGACAAAATATTTTTGATGGCTTTTGATGTCATTCTGGGATCTTTTTTTTTTTGTCTTGTTGTGGTAAGAGACAGTTTCCCTTCTTATTATCATTAAGGGACTGCTCCATTCATGATAAGTTGTCCTGGGTAATTGTCTAAGAGTGAAGAAGATAATACTATTGCAGTGACTTGTCTAGCTGGGTATTGAATACTACTATCATAACTGATTCTGTTAAGTGTGGTATCTTGCCAGACCCCATATTAGAACATATTTGTTTTGCTCATGCTAAATTTAAAAAAACCCTATATAAAATTCACTTCAATTATTTTATCAATAATGTTGAATGTGTTAAAATCATCCAGCTTTTTAAAAAGAAAAATTCGAATTTGGTATTCAATACCCAGCTTGATTTTAAAAATTGCTGCAAAACATTCTTGATTTATTGGAATTTATGGAATGATCTATTTTGACATGTCTCTAATTTGAGTTTAGATATATCATATTTATTTTGAATTTTGATTGTTGAATTGTTGACCTATATTTCATTTGATCCCTATCTTATGAAAATTGAGATGTATTAGAGTGGTGTGGTATTGTAGCCTAGATTTGGTGGGGCACCGATTAGACCCTTGCACTAACATTGCTTGTACCTTAAGATTACCACTTATTTCAATGCCTACAAAATTCTCTTATCAGAAAGAACTTCAATTTTATTGAATTTTATAAAAACTAGTTAAACCAGCTTATCACCCAGAAATATGTGACATTTTAGGAGTTCAAGGAGGGTAAAAGGTAGTGGAACAAAATGGAACATATGTGGTTGAAAAGATCTATACATAAACTTCTAAATATTGTTTTTGAAACTCAATTCAAAACCACTGCAAACTTTTGTTCTGACCCAATAGTAAAGTAGTTGTAAAATTCATGATATCCTGACAGAATAAATATACACAAAACCAAATAAGGAAATGCAGATTTTGATAACAAGTAGAATGCAGTATGATAGGGTGTGGCCTTAAAGAGGCAATATACAGTAAAAGAATTCTCTTGAACAGAGTTCATTAAGAAAAAAAATGTTTACAAATGTAGGTTGAAGCTTAAGTCTAACAGTGTTTGCAGTTTGTGGGAAGAAAAATTTTGGTCAGTTGAAAAGGGCATGTTAAAACTAAAATTTTTCAGTGCAGATATGCAGTAAAATGTTGCAATGTGGATCTGATGGTATCTTAGGGTTTTTCATTTATCTCAAGACATGATGCCGACTGTCACCTGCTCACGAAGCAGATCATAGATTGGCTGACCTCTTCTCTCTTAAAGGCTATCCAGGCTCCTGGGTGATAAGTAAATTCTGGCCTAACAGATCTGAAGGGAATTTTGATAAAGAAAGAAGCAAATATATGGGAAAAAAATGGAATTAGTTTCAGATCTTTCAATGGATCATCATCATCAGTTGTAACAACAGATCATCAGCATCATCTTAACACATTTGAATGTAAAGATTTTCAGTTTCACCTGCAAACAAAGTTCAATGGAATGTTCAGATAAAACATCATTTTAATAATCATTTTGTCAGTGTATTTAACTAGCACATACTGTTTAAAGTATTATTTAGATTCAAGATTTTAATGTTACTTTTGTTCAATACAGTAAGATGCTAAAAAACCAAGATATTGGCCTGAAAACTGGTCAGATATAGACTTTCATATAGGTGTCATACACAGCATCTCATTCAGAACTGTTTAAATTACAATTTATTTGTAATCATTTTCTTAGGTGATTAAAAATGTGTGATGACCTCTTTGGTTATTGTTGTAATCTAAAGGTTACTAGTGTGTTGTGGTATCACATGGTTGTATTGTCTTTAGTCTTGGATTATTACTTCAGTTACTCGACTGTACTAGTACAATTGCTGCTACTCATAATCTAGTTGAATACTCAGTTGATTCCAATTTATTCCACCAAGACTTCTGTCTGGTGCCTAATATACTTATCATGATCACAGGATCCCCAGTGGAATAATCCATTCTTCTAGCACTGTGGGTAAAAGATTTCTTAGGCGATTAAAAAAATGTGTGATAACCTCTTTTACTTAGGTGATTAAAAATGTTTTAATCTTTTTCCTTAGGTGATTAAAAATGTTTTAATCTTTTTTTCTTAAGTGATTAAAAATGTGTAATAACCTCGTTGGTTTTTGTCGTAGCCTAAAGGTTACTAGTGTGTTGTGGTATCACATGGTTGTATTGTCTTGAGTCTTGGTTTATTACTTCAATTATTTGGCTGCACTAGTACAACTGCTGCTACTCATAATCTAGTTGAATCACTCAGTTGATCTCTTTGTTTGATTCCGACTTATTTTGCCAAGACTTCTGTCTGGTGCCTAATATACTTATTCTCATGGTCACGTGATCCCTAGTGAAATAAGTCATTCTCCTAGCTCAGTTTTTTATCTAGGGATTCACATTCAACTACATGTGTTACTTTTGACACTTTTTTCTACATGTCAAATTAATTTGAAGAAATAAATTCTTTAAATCTTAAAGAAGACAATCCTTCATCAGATCCTATAGACTTGCACCACAAAATCACAAAGAACTTAAATAACAAAATTCCACATCACTTCATGACTTCCAACAACTGCAGCAATCGAAATCGATAGCACATGTAACTAGATGAGGAAAGAATGAAATAATGGCGGTATATATAATTAATATATAAAAATTCCTTGTTTCAGAAAGTCCAAGAAATTCAAGCATCAAAAGATATTAAAACAAGCTTAACAATATTCAGAATTTTGTGAATCTTCCTTGTGATCAAGAACAAAACTGCAACAACAACAATGAAAAGATAAGCACAAGTAACAAGAAGAGAAAATAATGATCAAGCTGTTAACTTTCTACACAACTAAAAACAAAACCTTCTATCAATACTAGATTCTATCAATACTAGAAAGAGTTATAAATGAAGGTGAAGTTGAATTTATTGAAAAAATCGTTTGATGAAGATTTTATAAACTTCAACCAGCACAAACTGTTAAGTCAGTATCTGCCAAATATTTCATGTACTGAAATGGCTAGTTTCATTATTATCATTATATAATGAAATATTTTATATTCAATAGAGGAATGTATATATCTTTTGGTTGAATGAGGAAAGAGGCTGTACATTGATTTTAACAGTGAGTTGAGATGTTCATCTAAGACTTTTTTTATTCCACAGCTAGCAAGTGTGCTGTGAAAAATGCTGAAGATTTCATGGAATTCAGTCTCCAGCAACAAATAACAATTATCTCCGGTGTGAAGAGGAATTTGATGATAAAATACAATTTGCAAGTGAAGAGCATCTCCATTCGGAGATAATGATAGATTTTTTAAATAAATTGAGACATAAAAAAAAATCTCTGAAATAAAAATAATTCAAACCATATCACATTTGAAGTTGGAGAAAAAAAGGATGGTAGATTTAGGAGACCAACTTATATTACAGTATTTACATTATTCAGACTATTGTCCTCACCTTTCTTGCCATTTGTACGACATTTCAGCCTTCTTCAGGTGCTAGGAATTTTAAACGGAAACCTTTATTACAATCCCTGGGGTATATCATTCTCATTCCTTGCATAGTAGCAATGCACTGTCTGGTATTGAACTTACAACTCAAAGAGTCAAGTCAGGAACTAACCAACCTCTATATCCACTAAGCCATGTGTTCTTAAGAACAAGAACAACTGACTTTTTGGGATTTATAAACCTAACGTCCAGTAACCCCTTTTTTTAAAATGATATTACTAGTAGGAAATTGCAAATAATTATCATAAAGATTACCTATATTTTTTCTTCTATGTGCCATGTTGATGATCATGGCTCTCCACAAGTTCCTGTTCTTTGTAACTCTTAGTAAGTATTGTCTTCTTGCTATCTCTCCTGTTCTACCAACAATTACACAAGCTTTTTAGGTAGTTTATTCACTGCTTTCATCTGTCTCTGTTACCCTCATTATATCCTATAAGTGTTAAATTTTTCAAGCCTTCTTTCCTCCTTATCTGCCCTAAAAATTTCAACTATCACTTTCTGATATTAAATATGACTGTACTCTTTGTTTATATATTCTCTAAAACTTATCTTTGTTCATATATACAGTACATAATGTATTGTCAGCATCATTCTGTAGAACCACATTTCTACCACTTTAAATCAGTTTTTCATCTGTATGAAGATTGTCCAAAATTCCTTGCTCTATAAGAGGACTGACATTACATAACAGTTCAGTACTTTTTTCTTTATTTTAATCTAAAAATGAAGATTAGCTACTTTTAACAAATTGTAATACTAATCCTAAAATGAAATTTGGCTATATTTAACAACTATTTAGCTAATATATTTAATGCTAATTCCAAAGTAATGGTTAGTAACATTTGATAGATAAAAAATACTTTAAGGCCAAAAAAGTTGATTAAATAGTCTTTACCAGATAAACTGTAGAAATGCATTGATAAAATTATTTTTCTTTCACCGAGTTAAATTTTTAAAAACACCTTCAAAAATTGTTCAGCCATAATTTCTTTTTAAAAAAATGAATACTACTTTTTCAAATTGATTTGAATGCTTTCTCTGTTTTAAACAAAAAGTCATCTTTATGCACAAATAAAATAATCACATGTAAGTTTCATCCTTTTCAATTTTTTGTTAGAATAATTTCTGATGAGAATTCAATTGAAAGGTAGAAAACTGAGGAAAGTCATAATTCACCAGTATAATGTCATGAAATGTTTTATCCAAATATCTACAAACAAATGCAAAATAACTACAAAATAACCAAGCTAAAATCATGGTAGCATTTTGAATGGACTTTTCTTTATAATCTATCAAGTGTTTCTCTTGAGGTAAATTTTATGCAAATGCATGAACAGACAACTGCATGAGCAGACATTAATTCTCAACTGAATGCATAGTGCAAAATGTGCATGAGAATTTTAAAGCTTCGCACAGGAAAAATTACATTTCTTTTTTTTTTTAAAGAAATGAAAAGAAATGTATTTTATTTTAATATATTTTTATCTGTTTATATTTTTCTTTTCTAAGGTTCAAGCAGTTAAATGTTTCAGTTTCATTGATTCTCATACCACATAGGTATTGCAGATTTTTCAAGTTTGAAAAATGACCAATTATAGTTTAAAAAAAAAAGAAAAGAAGTTTAAGTCTAAAATAAGTTTACTCATCATGAACTCAGAATTTAATCATTAAACTAAAATGAATTTGCAAAGAATGTTCTTTGACATATCATTTGACCAAAGACACTTCTCTTTTATATCATATTTTTCTATCATTTTCATCTCATATACTTACAGCTTCACTCTATTTGGTGGTCATCAAGGAAGAATGGTAGAAAGTGTCACGATGAATCATATATAAGAGTTCCACTAGAGAATGGGTGTGAGTTTGAGGCCCAATATTCTCTCAAAGCACTGAACGTCCTTGACGAGACATCTATTTGTTGTGACTAGTGGTAATTTGGGTTCTGATCAGTAGTGGTGGATTGTAACTAGTTTGTTTCTTTAGGCATTGAATGTAATCAGCCAGTGTTTTCTTCACTTGAAAGTTAGGGTTAGATTGGAAGAGAGGTCAGCTGCCAATCTCTGATCATAAAGACTTATAGCAAAATGCTAGAAACAAAGAAGAGAGTACTTGATTGCTATGTGTTGTCAGTTCTTCAATATGGCAGTGAATGCTGGACAATATCATTGAAGATGAAGGAAAAACTTGAAGCAGCTGAAATGTGGTTCTACAGAAGGACGCTGCAAATACCTTGAGCATGTGAGCAATAATGAAGTTTTCTGAAAGGATGTAAATGAAAAGGAAATTAATACTGAGCATCAGGGAGAGACAGCTAAAGTTCCTGGGACATGCAATGAGGAAGGAGGGCTTGGAGAACCTGATGCTAACAGGATAACATATTTGAAGGATCTGATCAGGTGGATGATGGAACGAGGGTTGCATGGAGTAACAGGAGAAAGCGTGCTAAGAGCCACCAAGGATAGGGAGACATGGAAAGCCATGATTGCCTATGTCCTGAAGGAACAGGGCATGTAGAAGAAGAAGAATATAAGATAAAGAAAAACATTAAAGAGCGAAAACAACAAAGCAACAGGGATTAAGACAACAACAGATGACAGTCAATAATTCATTTAAATTTTTGAAGATCAAACCTGGCTGGAAAGCAAAAAGCCAGAAGAGAAATTGACAAACATGCAATTTGTGAGAAGAAACTGTTAGCATAGAACTACATCTGGTCATTTTAAGTATAAGATAAGACCTTACTCCTAATCTAGTGAGTCAGTTAACTGCTGTATGTGATACATGATTGGGCAATCATGTCTCTTTTGATTCATAACTGACTAGGCAGAAAATTTTCCCACAGTAGGTTGCCATTTCTGACTGTGATAGACCAGTTGCCAACTGGGGCTATAGAACCCAATCTATCCTAATATTTAACCTGTAGCTAGAGAGCAAAGTAAAGAATAAATACCTTTCCAAGGGACACATTTGTGCTTAAGTAAATGCAGCAAATTCAATTCAAGTTCAAATTCAGCTTTCCTATTTCTTATTTGAAGCCAACATCCATTGAACCAAAATACACATCCCAATCTAGTCAGCTAACTTCTAGTCTGCTAATCTTCTGCCCAGTCAGTCATGACCCTTTTGAGACATGATTGACTGGGCAGAAGATTATCTTGCAGTAGGTTGCTATTACTTTCTGTGGGAGACTGGTTGCCAACCAAGGCTATAGAACCCAATCTCTCCTGTTATTTAACCCATAATTGGAGGGAAGAGACAGATGAATACCTTTCCCAAGGATATCTGCGTGTAAGTGAATGCAATGAATTCAACTGAAATTTGAACTCGGCTCCCCGATTTCTCGTTCCGAGCCGATATCCACTGGACCACAACGCACATCCTGGTAGTACATCTAGTACTGTGCTTAAATTCCTAAATTCTAGGTACCATAGAGGAAAGTTTATCGGAATAATTACCATTAAATTATTTATAGAAAAGGCACAGGGAAGTTACATTATAGGGGTGGGTAAGTAATTGAAGCCAAGGTTATATCAGGTTAGGATTATTATCATTAAAGAATCTTTGAATTATACCTAGAATTTCTAAATATATAACGGGAGCACCAGATCCTATGTGGCAGCAATATTCAAAGCAAAGATGAATAGTAGATTTATAAATATGTAAGATAGGTTCTATCAAAAAATGTCTAGCACAACAAAGTGAATTAATTTTGGTAAAAGAAGCCATGATAACTGCTTTTTTTGTTGACTAGAGTGTAACACTGCATTCTTTATATCAGTCAGTCAGTTAAATGCCATACATGATATACACTTGGGTGATCATGTCTCGAAAGAGACATGACTGTCTGGGCAGAAGACTTTTCCACAGTAGGTTGCCATTTTTGCAGTAGACTGGTTGCCAGCCAAGGCTATAGAACCCAATCTGTCCTGTTATTTAACTTATAACTGGAGGGAAGAGACAGATTAATACCTTTCCCAAGGGTATTTGCACTTGTGAATGCAAGAAATTAATTCGAACTCAGCTGCCTGATTTCTGGTTCTGAGCCAATATCCACTGCATCATACCACACATTCATCCATTCCTTATATACAATGCAGTATAACTGGAATTAAAATGCAAATTTTACTGCCAGCAATGTGGCTATAAGGAGATTCTTTTTATAAGCGCTTTTTCTTTCATCTGAAAAATTTTCAGCACCCCTTTTTGTAACACTGCATTAACATTTTGAGTTGAATTTTCTTTTTAATGAAAATTTCTCTTGGCAGGTAGGCGCTTTATCAGTAGTATTAATAAAATAAATATAATTTTACAAATACTTCATTTTTTTTCTAAATATTTTTTTTTTATCATGCAAGCCCATCTCCTGCTGATTATGTAGAAAAGAACATCATAGTCAAAAGAAATTATGATGTTCCCAACCTGATATTGTATCTCAGAATAAACAAATTATTAATTCACATTAACTGCTAATAAGCTGATTAGTGTCATGAGTGCATTGGAACAGCATAAAAATACCTTTCAAAAGTTAAGCAAAGTATTAAGAAACTTGAAAATATCATTAGAAACAAAGACAAGAGTGTTGAATTTCAGTTTAATATAATTTCTTCTTTATGGCAATGAATGCAAGATGAATGCCTCTAAAAGCTAAACAAAGTATTAAGAAACAAGAAAATATTGTTAGAAACAAAGAAGTTTTGAACTTTTATCAAATATCAGTCCTACCTATATGGCAGTGAATGCTGGACAATTTCATCACAAATGAATAGGTGACTAAAGGAAATAAAAATGTGGTTCTGCAGAAGGATGCTGAGAATATCCTAGATGGGAACTTACTTAATATCTTCTTCTATGTGTCTTGTCCTTTCAGGACATAGGCAGACATGTCTTTTCCATGGCTTTCTCCCTTTGTCTGGTGGCTCTTAGCATGCCTTCTCCTGTTACACTATGCAACCCCCGTTCTTTCATCCACCTGCTCAGGCCCTTCAAATATGTTATCTGCTGCTTTCACCTGTCTCTTTTTTCCTCTATCTGACCTGTTAATATCAAGTTCTCTAAGACCTCCTTCCTCATTGCATGTTCCAGGAATTGTAACTGTCTTTTCATGATGCTCAGTATTAATTTCCTTTTCATTTCTATCCTTTCCAAAACCTCACCATTGCTCACATGCTTGATCCTTGATATCCACAGCATACTTCTGTAGAATCACATTTCAGTTGCTTCAAATTTTTCCTTCACCTTCAATGATATTGTCCAGCATTCACTGCCATATTGAAGAACTGACATCACATAGCAATCCAGTACTCTCTTCTTTGTTTCTAGTGAAATTTTCCAGTCTTTTAATACTCTACTCAACTTCAGGAATGCGTCCTTCACCATGCTAATTCACCTTTGGATCTCTATATCCCACTTCCCGTCTTCAGTCAGAACACTTCCCAGGTATTTAAATTTCTGTACCTGTTTGATTTTAGTATCCCTCACCTGTATTTAGCATTTTTGGTTGCTCTTTTTGCTGATGACCATGTATTTGGTTTTCTTGCAGTTTATTTGTAGTCCTTTCTTGTCACTCTCTTCTGCTACCTTCTGTAAGAGGTCTTGTAGATTCCTTTCTGTGTCTGCTATCAGTAATGTATCATCAGTCCTCCTATATATGCTTCTGTAAATGAATGGCAGAGCATGGCTTGAGAAGAATAGTAACAAGATAAACATCAGTTTAAGCTACAATGGGAGAACCGTGGCTGTTCACATCCTGAAGAGACTTCTTTAATGAGCCATATCTATTTAGGATGTGGGCAATCATCTCTTTCCACTGCTTCTTGTAAAAAAAAATATGACACTAGAATCTGATTGTTCATTGGAATAGCAAAAGTTGCTTTTCAAAAGCTAAGCAAAGTATTAAGAAACAAAAAAAAATGTTCTTAAAAACAAAGAAAAGACTGCTGAATTGCTATATCAACCTGTCTATATAGTAGTGAATGATAAAGAGTTTCTTCACAGATGATGAGAACTGAAGCAGCAGGGTTTTGTTGACAATCGGTGAGCATCAAGAAAGTTATAAGGCAAATGAGAACAAAAAGGATATCTACACATAAAATCATGAATTACAGGTAGAAAACTACAACTAACACCAAATTTTTAGAAACTTGTAAGTAATATCACATTATGTTATTTTTATAATTAAATTCATATATGTAAATTTATATATTAGATTAATTATAATTAAATTAAATAATACGGCATTATGTTATTTTTATAATTAAATTCATATATGTAAATTTAAATAATAGATTAATTATAATTAAATTAAATAATACGGCATTATGTTATTTTTATAATTAAATTCATATATGTAAATTTATATATTAGATTAATTATAATTAAATTAAATAATACGGCATTATGTTATTTTTATAATTAAATTCATATATGTAAATTTATATATTAGATTAATTATAATTAAATTAAATAATACGGCATTATGTTATTTTTATAATTAATGCCAGATCTTTTTTTTATTGATTTGTTTTCTAAATCTGTTTAACCTTTGCAGGTTATTTAAAGCCAGAAAATATTTTTAAATTGTAAGAACTGTTTTTTAAAATAATAATGGTTTAGTGATATGTTTTACTAATTAATCCATAGTTGGGGGAAGAAAAATGGATTCCTACTTTTCCCAATGATATTTGTGTGTAGGTTTTTTTGTTTTTTTTTTGTTTCACCCCCAAGGAAGGCAGTAACGCCACTGTTGTGCAGGCGGCTACATAAGAGAAGAGCAAAAGTTTAAGCAGGAGAAGAGTGAAGAGAAAGAAAAGATGACAGTAACAGGGGGTGTCAGAGAAAAGGCAAGTGAAAAGGCAAATAATAAATGACAGAACATATGGCATTGGAAACTAAAAGCAGATAAGAAAATATGCTTTTAATAAACTAATCAAGGTATTAAAAGACTGTAAAAATATAACACAATCTTTCATCTCATTCATTAGCCTTGTGCCTGACTAAACTCAACTTTGTAAATATCTGTAGTTTTCTTTCATGGCAGAAAGACCTGAAACATTTGATTCCAAACTAAGGAAATGAAAACTTTCCTCTCCCACCTCACCCAGCCGCAACTTGACCCTCTCTCTTGGGATCTCAGATTGACATTCTTATCCTGAATGGTTGTAAGAAAGAAGAGGCAACCACTAGCAACGACCACCTTCTCCTTGGTATGCCATATTGGCAGGAAAAAAGCAAAAACATATCAGGTATACAGCAGATAAGGTCTCGCAGCCTCCAACCTCTCTGTCTAATGGGGGATGGCCAACATGATAATCTGGTTTTGTTGTACCTGCTATGGGCCTTACCCTGTAATATTGCATTGCCAAAATTCAAAAAGGGGAGAAATCCAGAGTTGACACTTGTCACATGTTGCAAATGGCATTGAAACTCTCACAGAAATAAAACGAGAGAACAGGATTAAGATTTCATTTAAGATGTTGGTGTTCAGTAACTGATTTTTGCTTTTTAAAAAAAAAACAAAATCAATTTGTTGATATTTACTTAACAAGAGAATCTTTCAGATATTATTATTATTATTGTTTTTTTTTTTTTTTTAATCAATTGGCCCCAAGTAAGGCATTAATGCCATTCAGACACAACAGACGAGTGGGAGGGAAAGAGAATGAAAAGACTTTAGAAGGAATCGGAGTCCAAGTCCTAAACAGAAAACATGGAATAAACCTCTACTCCTGTTAAAAAAAAAAACTGGAAAGAGTGTGAATATGGTGATAGGTGAAAATATCTACATTTATTGAGAAAAAATTAATAAATAGTAAATAAAATTTTAGAGTTTAGGCAGAGATATTAGTAGTATAGAGTTGTAGTAGACTTTAGAAGGAACTGGAAACCCAATCCTTAACATTAAACAAGGGATAAACTCCTGTTCAAAAGACTAGGAAGGAGTGTGAACCGGACTTTAGGCAAACCTGCCTACTCCTATTGAAGAAAATAAATAAATTGAATAGTAAATAACATTTCAGGGCTCGTATAATATTTCAAGAATGATGTTTTATTAATTAAAACTATTTACATTGTTCAGACTGTTGTCCTTATTTTTGTTGCCATCTTCACAATGTTTCAGCTCTGGCCTTCTTCAGCTGATTGAAATTTTGAACTGAACCCTGTATTTCAATCACTGGGGTAGATTGTTCTAGTTCCATGTGCCATGCTACTTTCAGATGTCTTAGTTAACTGTATTTAACTAAACTCTTTCAGTTTTTTGTTCACCACTGCTGTAGCCAGGTATTGAACTCACAACTCTTTGAGTCAAGTCAACCAATGCTTTTATCAACTGGACTATGTGTCCATGAGAACAGATGGCTCAGATTCCAATCACCTTAAGACGGTTGGTGTTTACAGCAATGGAAAGGTCATGAACATGGCAACAAAGATAAAGACAACAGTCCATACAATCTAAATACAGTGTAACCCTGATAGTTGTCAGAACTGGATAAAAGTTATCTTATATCTGGGTTTCTCTTATATCTGTGTTTGGTCTATTTTATATACATTACCACAGGCTCTAATTCGGGACCAGAGGAAATCTCTCGGTATCAGTCAGTTAAGTGCCATACGTGATACATGCTTGGGCAATCATGTCTCGAAAGAGACATGACTGACTGGGCAGAAGATTATCCCACAGTAGGTTGCCATTGCTTTCTGCGGTAGACTGGTTGCCGACCAAGGCTACAGAACCCAATCTGTCCTATTATTTAACCCATAACTGGTGGGAAGAGACGGATTAATACCTTTCCCAGGGGTATTTGCGTGTAAGTGAATGCAAAGAATTCGTCTGGAAATTGAACTCGGCTTCCCGATTTCTCGTTCCGAGCCGATATCTACTGCACCACAACGCCCATCCTCTCTCAGTTTATCTTGTACATATTAAATTTTACAAGCTGTTCTTTCTCATCATGTGTCTCAGAAATTTCTACTGTCTGATATTATTATTATTGTATTTTTTTTAATCAATTTGCCACCAATGATAATTATGATTTTTTGTTTTTGATTCTCATTTTCTTTGAAACTTCTTTGTTTCTTACTTGTTCTGTCCATAGTATCCTCCGTGTCTATCACTAGAATTACATCTCTGTTATTTTGAGTTTCTTCATCATCTGTGAGAAAATTGTTTGGTATTCACTGTCACACAAGAGAACAAAAATGAAAGTGTCAGAGTTGTAATTTAGCATTTGAAGCCAGTAAATTTCAGTTTTGCTTTCTGTAATTCCACCCTGTCAGCTGGGCTGTAAAATATGCTGACTGCACTTCTGGAGAGGGGTAAGACTCCCTCCCCCAGTGAAGCCACCTCTTAGCCCTGGGTGCTGACCTGTAAGGCACTAGGATGGAATCCTGGTTGTTGAGCAGTCATTGATCCAGTAACAGAGTTTTCAGTGACTAGCAACACACCACTTTGGCCCTTACTTGGTCTGAGAGGCAGTTGGATAGGCTCGATCATGACAAGCCTTAGCATCTATATACCTATATACTTAGGCCTGACCATATTATTCAATCTGCATTTATAGCAAATACCAAATCCTCTTATCTTATAGATGCTAGAAGGTGGCAGCTCAGGGTCAACTGAGTGAGTGAGATTTTGACCACTGATATATTACATGGTACTTGGTATTGATTACTGAAGCCTGAAATTGACAAAGGCTCATAGTTTTACATAATCTATTCCCTCATCTCAACCAAGGTGAATGGGTTTCCCCCTTGGTTAATTCCCAACTCAAATTGGACTCCATGTTGGATGAATAACAAATTCTTAAAATTTATAGTTATAGAATCAATGAAAGATACATCTCTAAATAAATTATCACCTTTCTCATTGAGAAGATATTAACTAGCAGGTCGAATCTGAAATCTGTTGAAAAAATTAGAAATGGAAATTTATTGATAAAAGTAATTGAGAAAAAACATGCCAAAGACTTACTAAAAATGGAACAGTTCTATGAATATAAATGTAAGGCATGAGAGCTTGAACCCTTGTAAGGGAGTCATAAGAAGTCAAGAATTTAGATTAGCAACAGAAGAAGAAATAAAGCCAGCACTGTGAAGACAGGGTATCACCAATTACAAAAGAATTAGTTTTAAGGGGAACGATGAAAATATATTGACCAACACATATATACTCATGTTCAACTCATCCACTATCCCAAGGGAAGTCAAAATAGGTTTCACAGTTGAAAAAGTGGAACTCTGTGTACCATTTCCCTTGTGATATTTTAAGTGCCAGAGATTTGGACACCACATGCTGAGGACAACAGGTCTGTGGTAAAAAATGTGCAGAAAGGAATCTAGTCCATATAGAAAAGGAATGCCTAAGAGAAAAGAGATGCGCCAATTGTTATAAGAACCACCCTGCATTCTCTAGAGACTGAAGTGTATGGTGTTACGTGTGAAGTATAACAAAAGCAGAAATGATTGACCAAAACTCAGAGTTAAATGACATACAAATATTTAATTTATGATAAATACAAAATGATATTCATACAAAACTTACAATTCTTTGCATTCTAAACAGAAACATACAGTTTACTACTGGCAGGTGAAGTGTTACGAAGGGGGAGGAAAGGTCAGTATCTTTACCCAGTTAAGTTAGCAAAGTAGGTTAACTGCTGTACTTTTTGGAAATCCTTAAATGTGTATATAAAGATCAATTTCCAGTATAGTCAGTAAAAGGTCAAAAAATCTATTTACCTTTTTGGTTCCATGAGGTTCTCTTTCAGGTTTTCATTGGTCAGTAACTTTTCTTAGAGATTCTTTTGGCTGGATATAAATTCTTGAATTAAAGCCAGAGTTGATAATGTCAGCAAATCCTATTAACAACTGACTACTCTCTTCCCAAAACCTATTTTCATAAGGGCTAATATCTAATTTGCATATCTCTAGAATCATTTAGAATTCTCTTGATTTTACTTGAACATTCTACAATCTTCCAAAATGTTCTATTCCTAATTTCTCTATTTAGCAACGACTTCATAATTAAACGTTGATAATGTCAGCAAATCCTGTTAACAACTGACTACTCTCTTCCCAAAACCTATTTGCCATGGGGCAATATCAATTTGCTCTGAATCAACTTAGAATTCCTGGAGCTTTGCTGAACATTCTACAATCTTAAAATGTTGCTATTCTAATTTCTCTGCAGCATGACTGTGCAGTGTGAAGTTGTTGATAATGTCCATCCTGTTAACAACTGACCTCTACCCCAACCTAGCACCATATAAGGATACAATGTATCTAATTGCCTCTAAGTATTTAGATTCTCATGATTTCCTTGAACATTCTACAATCTTCAAAATGTTCTATTCCTAATTTCTCTATTTAGCAACGACTTCATGAATTAAAGCGAGGACCTGATAATGTCAGCAAATCCTGTTAACAACTGACTACTCTCTTCCCAAAACCTATTTCATAGGGGCTAATATCTAATTTGCATAGCATCTAGAATCATTTAAGAATTCTCTTGATTTTACTTGAACATTCTACAATCTTCCAAAATGTTTATTCCTAATTTCTCTATTGCTCTTGACTTCATGAATTAAAAGCAGAGTTGATAATGTCAGCAAATCCTGTTAACAACTGACTACTCTCTTCCCAAACTATTTCATAGGGGCTAATATCTAATTTGCATATCTCTAGAATCATTTAGAATTCTCTTGATTTACTTGAACATTCTACAATCTTCCAAAATGTTCTTATTCCTAATTTCTCTATTCCTTAACGACTTCATGAATTAAAGCGAGAGTTGATAATGTCAGCAAATCCTGTTAACAACTAGAAATTTCTCTCTTCCCAAAACCTATTTCATAGGGCTAATACTAATTTTAACATCTCTAGAATCATTTTAATTCTCTTAGTTTTACTTGAACATTTCTGTCTGAAAATCATTTATTCTCATTTCTCTATTGTAACGACTGAATTAAAGCGAGAGTTGATAATGTCAGCAAATCCTGTTAATAATGACTACTCTCTTCCCAAAACTCTTTCATAGGGGCTAATATCTAATTTGCATATCTCTAGAATCATTTAAAATTCTCTTGATTTTACTTGAACATTCTACAATCTTCTAATGTCTATTCTAATTTCTCTATTTAGCAACGACTTCATAGATCAGCGAGAGTTGATAATGTCAGCAAATCTTGGCACAACTGTTCTCTCTTCCCAAAACCTATTTTCATAGGGGCTAATGTCTAATTTACATATCTCTGATCATTTAGAACCTATTGATTTTACTTGAACATTCTGAAATCTTCCAAAATGTTCTATTCCTAATTTCTCTATTTAGCGACTTCATGGAATTAGTGAGAGTTGATAATGTCAGCAAATCTCATTAACAACTAGAATACTCTCTTCCCAAAACTATTTCATAGGGGCTAATATCTAATTTGCATATATCTAGAATCATTTAGAATTCTCTTGATTTTACTCGAACATTCTACAATCTTCCATAATGTTGTCTATTCCTAATTTCTCTCTTCAGCAACAACTTCATGAATTAAAGCCAGAGTTGATAATGTCAGCAAATCCTGTTAACAACTGAAGCTACTCTCTTCCCAAAACCTATTTTCATAAGAACCTAATATCTAATTTATATTTTCTAGAATCATTAATTCTCTGGTTACTAGAACATTCCACAATCTTCCAAAATGTTTTATTCCTAATTTCTCTATTTAACAACTACTTCATGAATTAAAAGTTTTCTGTAATAACAAGTAAGACTCAATAGAAACCCTTACAATAATTTTTTATAGATTATTAATATTATTTTTATATATAAATGCATCCTCATAATGATGGGAAAGAAAAAGAGGTGGTACAAATTAAATACAAAAGAAATATGTCCGAGAAGGATTGTCGACTCCTATATGGGAGAACAGTTGTATGTCTATATAATACAAAAAACAAATATCAATGAACAGAAAACTCAAGAAAATAAATAACTTAAACTAATAGACAAATTACTACATTTAATGAATTACTACATTGAATGGCCAAATTTTCAAGAACAACTTATTGAGCTTAAGAGAAATCACATGAGCTGGAAACAGACGGTGAAATGAAAGGTGAAAACATATCATATTCTCCTGTGAAGACTACCTCTAAACCTAAACACTAAATATCTTCTATCTGTCCACCAACATGCGAGGTGGACAGTAGAAAAAGGGTAACAAAGACCTCTCCAAACAGGCATACATCCACAGAGAAAACATCAAGCCAGTCAAAGGACCCAGCAGCTCCAGTGGAGCCAAAAAACAGGCATAATCTATTGGAAAAGACGGAGGTAAAAACTAAGAAATCTCAAAAAAAACACATAGACCCCAAAATTTAAAATTATATGGACAATAAAATCGAGTGGAATATCAGAGGAGCAAGAGTCAATCAATACGAATTATTGCTTCTTACAACAAAACTATCAATATAGCCTGGCATTGCTACAGTGTAATGAAAGCTTTAAAACTAATCCATGGTCCTGGAGCTCTGACTTTTTGGATGTTGGCACGAAAGACTAAAAAGCAATAGTTGTTTTCAGTTAAAGCAAATCCGTACACTGAAAGAAAAATGAATGGATGTAAGTCAAATAAGTTTTTTTCATCGTAAACTGAATTTTGAAGGCTAAATAAGTCCTCTGAGTAAATGGTATCATGGCTGAGACTAAGAACTACAATTATACCTACTTAGAGCCAAACTCAAAGCAAAAACTAAAATAAAAGGGCTGAAAAAAATACAGACATACGGGCAGATAAACAGACACACAAACATCTTGCCTTTTATATATATATTATTGATTTTTGCACTATTGTAAGACATGCAACCTTGAAACTTCTGAGTATCATTTCTTATGTCTTTGTCTATGAGTGTATCAAATTTGATTAAAATCGAACCACTCTTTCTATAACCTGATTTTTTTGATTATTGATTTTCACTATTTATCGGGGGTACCTTGACACAAAACCTAGCTAAGGACACTCACAGATGCTTATAGTACAACTGTGTAAATTTTCAAGAAAATTGGTTCAGTTGTTTTGGAGTCTATAGATAACGGACACACACACAGACAAAGTTCCATTTATAAATAAGTTTAGACACTGCCCAGCAATATGCTTTCAAGAAACTCATCTAAAAGACAGCACCATCAACATCAAAAACTATCAATCATGCAACTATATTAAGCAGCTTGCTGGTAGACCTTATGGAGGATCATCAGTACTCATTAACAATAATATCCCGCACAGGGAAATTACACTAAATACCAATATGCAAGCAGTTGCTATAGCAGCAACCCTCACAAAACAATAACAGTGGGTTCACTATATATATTTCCCCAAGTGAAGAACTCAAAAAATTAGAGTTAAACAATTTGCTATCACAATTCCCAAGAACTTTTGTTATAATGGGGAACTTCAGCAGCCATAATGAGATCTGGGGAAGCAAGAAAACAGATGAAAAGGGCAAAATAATAGAATTGATATTAAACAAACATCACTTATGCATGTATAACAATGAGTCAAACACATATCTACACCCAGCAACAGGCACATATTCAGCAATAAATTTAACAATATGTGACCCCTACCTGTTCCTGAATTATAACTGAAAAGTACATAATGGCACAAGTGGAAGTGACCACTTTCCAATTCTAAAAGAAAATACCAACAACAAACTAAATAAAAAAACTCCGAGCAGGAATTTAGAAAAGGCTAATTGGGATGGATTTAAAGCTTTATGCCTAGTCAAACTAACTGCAAAAGCCAATAAAAACAAGGAAAAAGATTATATTTTACCAATGCACTGTTAAAAATAGCCGAAAAACATACACCAAAAAGCTCCACCGCTTCAAAATACAATCGACCATGGTTTAATGAAAAATGCAAAAAAGTTATCAGATTATGCAGAGTGACACGAAAGAAATTTAAAATAAACTCAACACAAGAAAATTTAAACACCTATAAAAATAACAGTGAAAAATCATCAAAAGAATCCAAAATAAATACACGGAAAAATTATTTTTCCAAAATAAATAACACAAAACCAAAAAAAGTATGACTGATGATTTGGAAAATAACTGGCAAAAATAGCAACACCCCCACCAAACATCTTACCCAAAATAACCAAAAAATTACCAACGAGAAAGATATAACAAACCATATTGCTGAAACTTTCTTGAAAAATTAATCGACAAAAAGACCAAAATTTTCAAACTATTAAAACAAAAGCAAAAAAAGTAAAAATCAAATTCCAAAACAAAAATACTGAAAGCAACAACCAACTTTTCTCTACTACAGAACATAATCCCCGCCTTGACCCAGTACAAAATTGACTACACTGAAATTCCAGTTGTAGAACAATACAAATACTTAATAGTCATTTTTGACTGCAAACTCTCCTTTATTCCCCATATTAAATACTTGAGATCCAAATGTAATAAAACTATACAATTACTTAGAACCATAGCACACATTGATTGGGGAGGAAGCAAAGAAACAATATTAAAATTATATTGTTCTATAATCAAATCAAAATTTGATTATGCCTGCTTTATATATGGAACAGCCAGAAAAACATATTTGAAAGAACTTGATACTATACACCATCAAGGATTTAGACTAGTCTTTGGAGCATGTAACACGTCTCCTGTTGAAAGATTATACATTGAAGCAAATGAACCATCTCTTAAACTAAGACGAGAAAACTTTGCTCTCCAATACTACCTAAAACTATCATCATGCCCTCTAAATCCAGCTTACAGTAATATTTTCCAACCACAATACACAGAAACTTTTCCAGCAAAAAGAAAAATCTATCAAACCCTTCAGTTTACTCATTAAAAACAACATAGGAGAAAATCCGATAGATACAACACAAATTCATAAATCAATTATTTCATCTATACCCCTTTGGATCATAAACCAACCTAAATTCATCTGAGACCTTACAAAATATCCAAAATTCAAAACAAACTCTATTATGCACCAGTCTGAAATACTGAATATTAAAAACAACCACTCAGACCATCTTCATATATATATATATATATATATATATATATACACAGATGAAGCAAAAAGTGAAAATGGAGTAGGATGTGCTGCCATACTAAAACGGAATAAGCTACAGAAAAGAATTACAAACATAGCTTCAATATATATTGCTGAAATAATTGCTATTAATTTAGCACTTGACATAATAACCACAACGACGTACAATAAATTCATAATTTTCACAGACTCCTTATCTGCATTTACTGCATTAAAAAAATAAAAATGTTAGTGAACATTTAACCACACAAGTACCAAACAGAATCTACCACTTATCTAAAAATAAAGAAATAATCTTTTGTTGGATCTTAAGCCATCTTGGGGTACCGGGAAATGACAGGGTGGATTCTGAGGTAAAAAATGCTTGGAAAAATACAATAACAAACACAAAGCTTCCTTACTCCAATTATAAGATGGTTATAAAGAAATTTATCATTAAAAAATGTCAATATCATAATTTTGCTAATAACAAATTCCAAAACATTAAACCCACTATTTGGAGAATGGAACTCAGGATACAAAAATAGAAGTGAACAAGTCGTGATGACCCATCTGCACATAGGCCACACCTACATTACCCACCATTTTTTACTCGAGGGCACAGAATCCCCAATATGCACTACATGCCAAGAGAAATTTAGAGTGAAGCATATACTGTTAGAGTGTGTAGATTTTGATCTAGTGCGAACAAAACATTACCAAGTGAGTAATTTAAAACAACATTTTACGAAAATAAAATCATCCAAGATTGGAAATTCCCTAAAAGAAGTTGGATTGTACTCAAAATATGAGTAATTGAAAAATATATGTAGTATATATATATATATATATATATATATATAAACATATACACCTTTTTTAACAAACTATCGCTATGAATTTATTTCAAAATTTTGTTGGTATTAAATGATCCACTGAGGTTGATATGCCATAAAACAAAACAACCAACCAACCTTTTTGTAATTCACTGATATAAAGAAATTTATACATCTACAATTCGTCTGAGCATTCAATACTGTTGCTATATCTGGTGAGGGGCTCCTGTTATACTTCTTGACTTTCTCTACAAAACCCAAAGGCGGATCTACAATGTAATCAACACTTACTTGGAATCTTTACTTCAGTCTCTCCCTCACCAATGTAATGTGGCTTCCCTCTGTCTTTTCTCCAAATATTTCCATAGCAGCTAGTCTGATAAGCTTTTTTCCTTGATTCCTGAACCCCATAAATTTATGTCCACTAGATTGGTATCTAGGTTCCACCCTTTTACCATTGAAATGGTTAAATGTAACCACCTCTTCTATTCAGTTAATTTCCTTGCATTTCCTGCCTGTGGCACTCCTTTTCATTTACTTGCTCCCCTGATAGCTACAAATTCTAAAAGTTTAAATACAATTGCAAATTTTTATCTCCCTGAATTCCATCCATCATTTTTTCAACATCCCCTGTACCATTTTTTTCTCTTTTTCTTTCTCTCTCTCTCTCTCTCTCTCTACCCACTCCCTGCACACTAGTAACATTTCTGCCTTGCTTGGGTGATATGTTTAAAAAAGAAGTGATAAAGAGAAAATTTTAATATTCAAGTGAAAACCCATTTTGTTGGTGAGGTGCTGAAAGGTTCTTGGTTTGACTTATTTCACAAAACAGACGAAATAGCTAAATATCAATTTTTGTTTCTTTTATCGGCTTGGAACGAGAAATTGGAGAGCCGAGTTTAAATTCCAGTTGAATATGTTGCATTCACATAAAGGCAAATATCCTTGGATAAGGTATGAATCCATAAGTTCTCCCTCCATGGGTTAAATATTGGGTTCTATAGCCTTGGTTGGAAACCAGTCTACCGTAGAAAGTAATAACAACCTACTGCAGGAAAATCTTCTGCCCAGTCAGTCATGGTTCTTCGAGACATGGTCACCCAAGCGTGTATCACATATGGCACTTAACTGATTGACTGAATCTCTTCTTGGTTAAGCACAAGAACTTTTCAGCACTTCCTCATACATAAATTTCTGTATGTTTGATTATGTTAAATTGATTAGTTTTATAATATGTTGGCCTACCCTCCAATGTTTGTCAAATTCAATAACCTTCAGGTAATGTTAAATAGAAATATTTCAACCAGTGGAGAAGAATATTCTTTCTTTTTGTTTTTTAACCCCATGTCCCTCCAGGACATAGAAGATCATGACTCTCCATAGATTCCTTTTTTCTTTATTATCAAGTCCCAAGTAGGCATCTACGCAGATGACACTACAATATACTCCCACTCCAGTAAGAAACCTGTCGTGGCGGACAGACATAATCTCGCTGCTGACCTTGAGCGGGATCTACACTCTGTGGTGAACTGGGGCAAGAAGTGGCTTGTCAACTTCAATTCCTCTAAGACCAAGCTGTTGTCTGTCAGCCATTACAGGCAACCTCTTCTGCCTCCCATAAGCATGGACCAGATGATTCTCCCGGAGAGTAATACACTACGCCTCCTCGGACTTACCCTGTCCTCAGACCTCAAATGGAAGCACTATGTTGAATCCATAGCAAAATCTACTGCTAAGAAGATTGGGTTACTATGTCGATCCAGGATGTTTTTTCCACCTGAATTCATCCTGCATATATACAAGTCAACCATCCGTCCGTGCATGGAGTACTGCTGCCATTTATGGTCAGGTGCCCCTGCCGTTCTCCTTAGTGTTCTTGACAAGCTCCAAAGGAGAGTCTGTAATGTGATAGGTACTGATCTGGTGACTCGACTGCAGCCACTTTCCCATCATCGAAATGTGGCCTCCCTCTGTCTCTTCTATAAATACTTTCATGGCTTCTGCTCGGATGAGCTTAAGTCACTGATGCCTCCTCAACAGGTGTTTACCCGTGCAACCAGACTGGCAACTGGGTCCCACCCATTCACAGTCAGGTTAGCCAAATGCAGACGACAATTCTACTCCTGCAGCTTCCTCTCTCGCACTTCCCGCCTGTGGAACTCACTCCCGTATTCTTGCTTTCCTGACGGCTACGACCTCCAGAAATTTAAAAGCAAAGTTAATACTCACCTACTAACCACTGGACTCTAGCTCTCTCCCCTCCCCTGTATAATCTTCACTTTCTCTCCGCCCATGTATCTGTCATTGCACCTGCTTTCTCAGCTTTCTATTGTTCCTTTCTAACTAGCTTGTACTCCTCACTCTTTTCTAATTAATCTTTCTACATTTATGTAACCCCCTGCACATCAGTGGCATTTCTGCCTTGCTCGGGATGAAATGATTAAAAAAAAAAAAAAAAAATCTGTGAATTGCTAAATTGGTGTCGGTTGGAGTTACTACTCCCTAAGCCATAGGCGCATGAAGTCAGAGAAGGGAAATTTTAACATGCAGTGTATACACATGCCAGTCACCAAAAGAACTCAATTAATTTCTGAAGAGACACGCATATATTGCAGAAGTAGAAACTACGTGTCAGATTAAATAAATTGCAAACATTGTGTCTGCTTATTTTTAATAAAATCCAGTCATACTCACGGATAATCTTTCACGTATTATAATTGAAAGATGTCAGAGATGAGCTGTACCATTGACAGATGTCATTATCATTCATTCTTCAAGGTACCCAAGTACTTCCAATCTCTTTCAGAGATCAATTTATTTAATCTGACATTTCTAAAAGAAAATTTGCTGCATAACTACACAAATATAGATATAAAATCAGTTGATAAAAATAAATATTAAAAGTTTAATTATTGACTAAACAAATTAAAGTCTAGCAACCAAGTTAATAAAAATAATATATCCCAAACTCACAACCTTCAAAATAAGACCAATGTTGAGTATAAGTATACTTGAGCACTCCAAGTATATTTCTCTGTAAATAAAAAACACATCCTACACAGAATATACCACAACCACAATTAAGGAGACTCACATGCTACCTATTGGTCCATAATGACATCAAACAAAACAATCAATATAAGGATCATAGTAACATTAGAAAATTATAAACAATACCAAAATACTCCCAAAATCAAATAGTAATTACAAACATATGATCCTTGAAGAAATACTCAAGCAATGAATAAGAACATCAATAAATAAAAATAATTATAACTTAAGAGCCAGCATACTTAAGTGTACATGTAAAAAAAGAAAACAAGTCACATCTAACTTACGTTAAAATATTTACTAGTTTTATGAAACACGCCATTTGTCTTTACCTACCCTGATGATGACTTAAGAAAGTCAAAAGCTTGGATTATATTTCTTGTACTTTTCTAAAGGGCTGAACATCAGAGAATTTCTGATGGAATTTGCTCCTTGTCTGAGAAAAATTAATCATAATTTGGGAAAGTCAATCATTAAAATTAATCCACACGAAATATCTTTCATTTTCCAAAGTATTTGCCTTAAAGAACATTTGGTACCTAAATATGCAGTATTTGTTTCACATGGATGTCTGTTTATATATTTTTATATATTTTAGATATATTCATGCTTATATGCATAAATACATTTATATTTATTTGTTTATAAAGATAGATGTGTTATATATATATATGTTTATAAATGTATATGTGTTATATATGTTTATAAAGATGTGTTATATATATATATATATTTCATGGTTGTGAGGAAGAGGATCTGCTACTGACCCACTGATGGACATTTCCTTCTTTAGCCTAAAATCCATGCTCAATAGACAGTGAAACAGACTGGCTGATATAATTTGATTGATGGGCAAATTGTACAATCTGACATTGGGTAAAAGTGTTTGAAGCCTTATCAAATTATCATAAACATTGCAAGTCAAGAGTTAATTAGAAAAAAAAAAATGGAAGAAAAATGTAAGAAATTCCTCACAGAAAAAGAAACAGTGATTTTCAACACTTTTGACTTTATTCCAGATTCTTTTTTTCTCTTCTTTGTTTCCTGCTTTTCTTTTAATATTTCATAGAATATACATAGTTTAGTTTTTGTTCATGTTGGAAGATAGTTCAGCTTGAAAAAGAACAGCAACTGTTGTTTAACAACCAATAAAATGTTTCTGCTTTTGTATATAGCAATATATTCTTCCTCTTCTATGTACTCTGTCCCTTCAAGACGTGAGCAGTCATGGCTCTCTATATTTTTCTAACTTTTGTAGGTTTTAGTAATGTTTATTTTTCTACTATCCTTTCCACTCTCTGCTCTGCTAACCATTTACACACACATAATATAGCCTACTCATTGTATCCTTCTGAACCTCTTGCTTTTAGTATATTCTGTGGGTGTTAAATTCTCCTATTCCTCTTTCCTCATTATGTGTTCAGCTAAAAATAGAAAGAATTAAAAAAATAAAATGTTAGTCTTTTCATAAAATACTCTGATAACATTATTTTTTATAATTATGTAATATAGTAATTAATGTTAGCTATAAAATAAAAATAGATGCACTCACACACACACGTTTTTTAAAGATGGCTGAAAAGATACTGCAGTTGCATTTTTTCATTCAGTTTCTATTGTCTTTGTGGATATGTGCTGTGGTGCAGTGGATATCAGCTCTGAATGAGAAATTGGAGAGCTGAGTTCAAACTCCAGTTGGATTTGTTGCATTTACTTACATACAAGTACTTTTGGGAAAGGTATTAATTCATCTATTCTCCCTCCAAATATGGGTTAAATAGCCTTGGCTGGCAACCAGTCTACCTCAACTAGAAGATAAAGAGGTTGCGTAGGGTCAACACCTGTACCTGTAAAAAAGACAAATTACAGAAGTGTCGACCACACCCTCACCATTGTCAATCAGCTTAGGCTTCACTGACAGTGATGTGTTCATTTTTTTATTGCCTTTGTATGAATGTGTTTTTTGCTGGACATAAAGTGTGTAAAAATTGTGCAAATAAATAAAAAAAAAAGAAAAGAGTCTTCATAATGCTAACAGAATACCCAGAAATGCTAGGATATGTACTACATTTCGACAAGCTCAATCACAGAAGTTAAGCAGCATTGATCCTGGTCAGTACTTAGGTGGGTAACCACTTGGGAATACCAGGTGCTGTAAGCGTGTAGTGACGGATGTGCGTTGTGGTGCAGTGGATATCGGTTTGGAAAGAGAAATTGGTGAGCCAAGTTCGAATTCCAGTTGAATACCCTGCATTCACTTAAGCACTGGTACCCTTGGGAAAGGTATTAATCCGTCCCTTTCCTCCAGTTATGGGTTAAATAACAGGGTAGGGCTTGGGGACCCTGCCCTTAAAAACAAATCCCAATGAATCTTGATACTAGAAAAGAAAAAGTATTACTAGACACAAAACTTATATAAAAAGAACAATAAATTGTTGAAAGAAAAATGTATTACCAGCAATAAATAAATGAAATTTAGTTGGCAATAAATGACCCGACAAAACAAACTAGCAAACAAACATTTTGACAGTTTTTACACACTTTATCTTTGGAAAAGAAAACACTTGAGAAACTGAATAAAAAGCTTAATCATATTACTTTGTCAGCCATCTTTAATGAAACTTGTATAAAAGAAGGATTGCTGCCCAAATACACTATTATATAAATTCTAAATCTGCTTTGATGTTTATGTAAGCTGAATAGTTTAAATGTAGTCAGCACAAAAGAACAGGAAAAAAGAAAGAAACTTTTAAAAATAGTATCGTATGTTACAAATTCAATTTCATGCTATTTCTATTAATAAATACACTTAAAAAGTGAAATTTCAGCTATTGTCAAGAAAGCCTTGTAATCTTAGTCTATGGAAAAGTTTTCTCTCAGTGTAATGAGTTCAGCCTTTACTAGGAACTGTACTATTCATACAATCATCCATTTTAAATGTTTACAGTCATTTGGATTCTGCCAACAAAATTTAATACAAAGGTTATTTTTGATTGCATTATTTCTGAAACCTCAAATCTCTTACAAAATATCATTAAGCATAGGATCATTATATTTTTTTCAGTTTTTAACCATGTCTGGATTCTTTTTTTATGTGCTAGGATCTTTCAGAATGTAGACAATCATCATTCTCCATATTTTCCTGTTTAGTAATATTGACTATTATTCTCTTTTTTCATATTCTGCTATCCATTGACTAATACACATTATGTACATTTTTCGCTGTTTCCTTCTACTTAGCCTGCTGTCAATATGACCTCTGAGTATTAAATTCTCCAGGCCCTCTTTTCTTATTTTGTTTCCATAATGGTTTGGATTTCTTTTTTGACCTGGGAAAATTTTCTGGCTGTAGACAATCATGAGTTGTCATAATTTTTTTTCTAGTAATATTTCATTCTTTATCACTCTCTTTGTCCATGTTTTGCCATTCACACAAACTTGTTCAGTGCATTACTTGCTGTTTCTTTGTGCTTCCCTTGCTATTAGTATGTCCTGGAAGTGTTAAATTCTCCAGACCTCTTTCCTCATTATGTGTCCTTTGAGTTGCCTTGGTGTTAGACTGCACATGACAGTAGATAGCAATTAATATGGCATTCAAATTTGTATATATTAAAGCTGGTTGTAAATTATGAACCCAGGAGTGAATTCTACAAGTGAGAAGTATGATAAAAGAAACTGTTAATATCAAATTTACAGCTACATCTAGCCAGCTCAACTGTAAATTGATGAGATTTTTTTATACCAGTCTAGTACTGTGTTTCAATACATAAAGTCTAGGTACCATGGTGAAGAGGTCATCTGAACAATTACCAAGCAAGTATTTATAAAAAAAGGCACAAAGGGGCAACCTTATGGTGGTGGGTAAATGACTGAAGCCAAGCTGTCTGATCAGGTCTAATAATATTGCTGATTCTTCTTTGGATCTTATCAAGGAGCTCAGGCTCAATAGCAAGTTCACTTGACCATATGTGGCAATAATATTCTAGGCATAAGTGAATGATAGACTTATAGATATATAAGATAGATCCTGGAAAGAAAATCTGTCTTGCATAACACAGTGAACTGATTTTCTTAGCAGCTGATCTTACAATGGATACAGTCTTTCCACTTCATGTCAACTGAGAATGTTAGCCCAAGAAGGCACAATGAGTCCCTCTCTTGGAGGTTAGCATTAGCCATGCTGATGGAAGGTAGAAAGGGAGTCTCTCAAATGATTAATGGAGAGAAGTTTAATTTTGAAGGTGTTAAAACTGACAAGACATCTTTTGCCCCAGTGAACGACAGTCTTGAGGTCGTTTTGGACATCAGCTGTCAATTTTGAACTTGTAGGATAGATCAACCTTATTATTAAAGCAAGAATAAATGGCTGTGTCATCAGTATAGATGCCAAGATGAGACCTGATATCATCAAGAAGGTTGTTAATGAAAACTAAAAACAAAGTAGGATCAAGTATTGAGTTCTGTTGGATATCCGTATAAGTAAGAAATCCTCTCGACAAGTAGATGTTCAAGAAAACTTTGATTTCACAACTTGATGGGAATGACTGAATCAGCACAAAAATGTTTTTGGAGACACCATAACTTTTCAGCTTGTGGAGAAGGCCTGTATGCCAGACTCTATCGAAGGATTTCAAGATGTTCAATCCTACTGCCCGGGCTTCACCATTTTTATCTAAAGTATTATAGACTCCTTCCACAATCAGCAGTGGAGAAATGAAAGCCCTATTGCTTTTCTAAAAATAGGCCCTGCAGTAAACCAATTCAGCACAGATTAAGGCCTCTAAAAATACTTTAAAAAGTGGTAGAAGGCAAATAGGTTGATAGTTAGAAGGGTTGGACAGTTCACCAGAATTCTTAAAAACTGGAACTACATATGATGACTTCTAGCAGGTAAGAAAGCAGGCAGTAACAAAGCATTTATTATACATTTTTGAGAGAACAGGAGCCAGTTTGGGAGCACACTTCTGAATTACTATTACAAGGTCCACCTGCTTTGTGGAAATCTAGGTTAGAGATGGTAGCAGAATGGGATTTATGAATATCACTTAACAGAGACTTAATTCTTAGAGGGAAGTCTAATTCAGAAAAGTCAAGAGTAGAGTTTAAGGAGAAGTTATGGGAAAAGTATTCAGCTTTATCAGCAAAAGATAACACATCAAATTGATTTAGGAGAGAGGGGAATAGAGACCTTGAAGTTGTTTAATACCTTATTAAAAAACTGACAGTCATCATGAGAGCCAAAGTTGTTGCCTCACTCTTTCAGTAAACAAAGAATTTTCTCATTTATTATGAGCAGAAACAAGTAGATGCTTGGTGTGACAAGAGTTTTCATGCTGGCATACTTGAAAATAGTCATTTCTGAGTGCTATAGCAGCCAAGCATGTTGGTGTGAACCATGGAGGGAATTGAGGTTTTATCTGGTATTTCCGAGACGGGATGAAATCATCCATGCCAGCTTTGACCCAAGAAGAAACCTCAGTGATGCAATTTTCAGTTGGGTGGTTGAAGATATCAGTTCATTGAATGTCATGAAGAAAATCATGGAGTAAGTTCCAATCAGCATACTACTAATAGAAATAGGGAATTCCTGTTTAACAGATGATTGGAATGAAATATCAATAACTATCACAGAGTGTTCAGAGTTACCAAGAGGGCAGTCATGCAAAGCTCAGCAAAAGAAAAATAATGAGGTAAGAAACAAATCAAGTAGAAAAGTCCGTTGTTTGGTTTTGTTAGGTAAATAAGTAGGGAAGTCCATGATTTGAGTAACGGGTTGGACAAACAAAAAATTTAATGTCTGAATACCAGCAACATCAGTTAGTTTAGAATGCTTCAGCTACATTAAAGTCACCAAAGACAACCTTCTCACTATAACCAAACATTTAAAGAAAAAAAAAACCTTAAGACCCCCACATTTTTGGCATTAAATAACCCACAGGGGTTGATATGCCATTAAACAAAACTCAAGCTCAAACTACTGGTTTTGGGATATATTTTAATTATATTGCATGTTGGAGGTGTCAGATAGCTTTGTCTCTAATGTAAACTTTCTAATCAAAAAAAATTTTTAGAGTCCATTCAACGTAGAGGGTTATGTTAGGAGGCAATTTATAATGATAGGAGTGGAAATTAACTTAACCCTTGCCTTGAGCTGGTTAAGATTGTAATGATTGGGAAACATCCTCTTAGGAGGTGGTTTCAGAACAGTGGTTCATAAAAAGAAACATTTCAAGTGGTACATACTTCTCTCTGATAAAATACAGAGAGAATGTAGGTGGTTTGCTACTGTTTAAGTGGCATGGCATGTCCTTGCCATGAAGGCTTGAATTGGTCAGACCAGGAAATGGAGTTCATCTGAACACTTTCTGTGGAAGTGAAGATAGAGAAGCAACAGGTTTGCCACATCCTGCCTCTGGGAGAGAGATTGCATAGTGGAGAATAATTCATCACTGCATGGGCTAGGAGATGCTTTTGGACTCTACCAAGGCTGGAGTGTGAGGTCTGGGCAGCTCTGCAAAATGGTGGCAGCTTTGAAAATTGTTATCAGCACCTTTATACTATGTAGCAAATTATTTTATAATAAATAGCAAATTTCCTATTTTTGCAAAAATGAGACAGGACAGCCAGTCAACAATGATATAAAAATGCAACAATAAATGAAATTATGCAAGACAATTCTTCTCACCAGAATCTATCTTACATAATTAAAAGTCTATTACTCATCCTTGTTTAGAATATTGCCGTCACATATGGTTTGGTGTTTCTGCCATATATTTAGAGATCCTTGACAAAATTCAAAAAAGAATCTGCAATGTTACTGACCCAAACCTGGCATCTCGACTTTGGTCACTTTCTCATCTAGTCTTTATGAATTTAAGCATATGGTAGCAAGATCATCATTTTCACAGACGAAATGGCTTGACGTAACTGTAAGTTCTATATTGACAGTGACTTTTCTCATGGTTCTCTTTTGTGTAATATGTAGTGAAATACAAAGTTTCATTGAACAATATCACCCTGATAAAACAGAAACAAGCTGCAGTATAAACATTTTTGATGACAATGCCATGTCTCACTTCAGAAACATTTTAAAACGTAGACAAAAACAAATCTCATTTGACAATTTTTTTAGACCAAAACCCTGAGTCTCAAGCAGAGTCTTGTTGTGCTAAGAGACTGGGAAGAGAAGAAAACCAGAGAGACAGTTTTTTTTTTTTTTATGTAAGGGTACTCCTTTCCAAACAATAATAACCGCCTTCCACTTATGCCATCAACTCTTCTTTCTAGTTACGGTAAAATTAAATTAAGTTTTCAATTACCCATTTAGTATTATGTTTGTCTTATTTTGTGTAAGATTTAATGATTTTCATTGGTTTTTTTGTATGCTGTGCACAAAGTACTGCTGTAAAAGATGAGAAAGAAATTTACAGTTTAATTTGTAATTTAACACAAGATGAAGACTTTGTTAATGCTTACCGTGGTAATAATGAGCCAATGAAAAGTGTACTGCATGAAATAATATCTTCTTTTTTTTATAATCATCTCACCCCAAGCAAGGCAGAACTGCCACTGATGCTCAGGGGCTTACATAATAGGAGAATGAAGAGAAAGGAGAACAGGTAACAGTAGGTGTTGGAGAATGGGTAAGAGAAGGACGGGTACATTGGTGTAAAGAGAGCTGTGTGAGAGCAAAGTGTAAAGTGAGAAGAAGGATGGGAATCAAGGCGATAAGAGATGACAGTTGACGTTGCATTTAAACTCTTGGAAACTGTAGCTATCAGGGAAATAAGAATATGGAAAGGAGTTCCACAGGCGGGAAATGTGAGAAAAGAAGCTGATAGAGAGGAAGTTTGGTTACACTTACTCAGTCAAAGCTTTTGCACATTTTATGTAGCAATAAAACTTAACTGCTATTTACAGAGTACTTTCCCCTTATGTATTTTTTATTTGCAAATAACTTTAAATAACTCTATGAATAAAAGTAAATTGACAGTCTTTACGCTGACTATAGGAAATGGAATTAATTTACAATATAAAATTTAAAGACAAGAAAAGTAGGAAAAAATTTTGCACTTAGTACCCTTAAATTAAAACAAAATAAAAAAAGCAGAGAAAAAAGGTGGGCAAAAGGAACAAAGGTTAAATAAATGGAGGAAAAAAAGAAGCAAAAACAAGACAAGTCTTTGTTAATGAAGGATTATTTTGAAGGCAAAACAATTCTTTAAATGAGCTACATATGTTTATTCTATTAAATGCTTGACTGATATAAAAGTGGCTTTTCCACTCATTCCAAGAGTTGAAGGCAAAACCATTAATCTCTGTCAGAGACAACCATTATTTTTACTCACTTGTTTGTTTTCTTTTGACAGCATGTTGTTGTTAAAGGAAAGCAGGAATAATACAAACCTGTATAGAAAATTTTGCAACAAAAGACATTGAAACCAGAATGCATAGAAAAGTACACATTTTGGTTGCATGATAACAGAATATCTAAAAATATAAAGTTTTCAACTTTGATATGGGATATTTTTTTTATTTTTGGTTTGTTTGTTGTGTAAGCTTTTATTTAATAATGGACCATGTTTTCTTGTGCCTAATGTAAGAAATCTGGAATTAAATTTAAAGGCATAAAAGTGGATACGTGTCTTCAGAATATTTTTACATAGATTATTATTTGAAACAGATTGCAAATGCACTCAGTTAGCATAATAAATAATAAAATACAGAGTAGGCAGGTGTTGAAAGCAACTGGTATTTGATATGAAGGCAGTATTTGTTTATCTTTCCATTCTTAACTAAAGACAATTTTTTTTTTCATAGTTTATTAATATCTAGAAATTTAATAAAATGATATAAAATAGAAAAATATGATTAGATTAATTAACACCTTAAAATTTATTACAGGGTATGTCTCTTTATAACTTTTCCCTGAAAATTTGAAAATAAATTTTGAAATGGAAACTAAAAGAAGAAATATGCAATGGCTAGGCATTTGGTTCATTTCTATTGTTTAATATCACAAAAAATTAAATATTTTAATAAAATGCATGTACAAGATTGAGATTTTAATGGATAATATGATACAACTTAAAAAAAAAGCAATTACATTTGCTTGAAAACCTAAAATATAAAAGCCATTAAATTATAACATTTTAATTAGGAAAGCTTTTAATTGCTTTTGTAAATAAGATATATTAAGGACACAATTGTTTTGAAAAAACATTTTTTGATGAATAATGAATTTTTACAAAGTGTGTTTAAATTTTTTACATTTTAATTAAAATAACTTATCAAGTTTTAAATATTTTTCAGTTTTTAAAATTCTGTCCTAATTTGTCCCAATCACAAATTGAAAAGTTTAATACAAATCATGACACCAATATTTTTAAAAGATTTTTTATTTTTTTGTTTTTATAAATGTGTCAATTTTCTATGTATAGTTGACTATATGCAACATGATCAGAAAATAAGAGCAATAATTATAATAAATTTACTGCCAAAAATATTTAAAATTCAGTAAACATTAAATTGCAGATAATATTTTTTTTAAGTTAAGAACTACTTAAAAAAGATATATAAAGATAATCATGTTAATTACTTTTTATCATCTCACAACTTTAGATAAATATCAAGCTGGGAAATATCTTAAATAAACAGCTACAGTCTGGTTAAAAATTGTCTTTTTGTGATATCTAAAAGTAAATAATAGTTGTTTCAAATCAGATTAATTATACTTTAAATCAGTTAATATTTCTCAAATAAAGTTTCAGAAAAGTATATTTTATTTTTGAAAGGTTTTTTTAATAAAAAACAAAAACAAAATTCTTCTAGTCAATTTAAATGAATTTCAAAATACAGTAAAGTATTTTGCTTTTTGGAAATATTAACTTTAATGAATTAGCTTGAAATTAAAACTAAAATAAAAGCTCCAAGAAAGATTGTTCATTTTTAAAAATTAATTTTAAATCTTAGCTATTGTCTTTATTTTTTATTTTTATTTTTTGAGGTATCTTGTAATATATTTCAAGTGTAGTGATTTTAGCTTAAAAAATATGTGGTCTTATTATAAGTCACTATGCATGCAAAAATATGATACCTTTTGCAACAGAGTAAACATCAACTTGGGTTAGAGGTCATTTCTAAAACACTTTCAGCTGTAGTTTCATTAATTTAGAGAATAATTTATCTAATTTCATTTGTTTTCTATTTCATTAAAGTTTGTATTTTATTTTTTTTAATTAAAAAAGTAATTTTAACACTAATCTAATTATTTATCAATTAAATTTACTTCAGATGTATCAATAATGCTTTCATAATTTTATTTGAATATCAAATGGGTTTTTCAGATATGATCTTCCGATTGCATTAGACTGGAATTGTCCAAATACAGTGGAACCTTGGTTCACAAATTAAGTTTGTTCCAGAAGACAATTCATAAACTGAAACTATTTTCCATAAAGTGTCGTATAACATTGCTGTTCTGCCATTTGATGTTGATCACACTTTTGTCGGTCACTGCTTTTGATGTCAGCCATATTTCTGTTGAGTTATATTAGAATAGAAATCAATGGGAAATGGATTAATCCATTCCTGGATCTGAGGTGATTGCTTATTTAAACTTTTACAGCAGTACTTTGTGCACAACATGCACAAAAACCAATGAAAATCATTAAATCTCCTTCAAATTGGATCATATTAACAAATCTTATTATGATGTGTCCTTTTTACTCTATAGTAGCAAACAAACCCAACGATCCGTAAACAATATTTGATCATTATAATATTGATTATAAGTTTTGTATTTTTCACCAGGGAAGACAGAGTGATACATAAACAATTAACTTTTTAATAACAAATTATAATTTTAATGTAAACGAGCCAAAAATCTATAGTATTTTCAAAAACTATGATTAACAGGAACTTCATCAGGTGAAGTTTATAGAAATCAATCAACCTCAGACATTGCTTAGGTTAAGAAGGGTACATAAAATTTTTTAGCTGTAGTTTCTAAATTTAAATTTAGATTAAAAAAGAATTTTAACTGACAATTATAACTTTAATTTCTCTGCCATATTTATTGTCAATAAGAAGTTAACTAAAAACTGTAACCCTCCCTATTATAATAAAGACTGTTGTGTATTTATTTGTATATATATGTGTGTATATATATATAATGTTAAAAAGAAAGAATATGGCAAGAGCTTTTATAACTGATTTTTTTTTCAATAATCATGTTATTGAGTAGTGAAAAAATATATAGTTTAGAATATGTACAATTTTTTTATATATCCACTACAAATTGTACATTTGTTTCAACATTGAAACTACAATGTCTCATCAGGTGGTGTGGATAGGAATGGAAAGCATGTTTTCTTATATTTGGTGAGTTGTGTGTGGGATGTTGGTGGGGGTTAGTGATAAGGGAATAAGTCTTGTGAATTGTCCATTTGAATTTTGAAGAAAGTGGTGTGGGTAGTGAATATAGTTGATTAATGAGTGTCTTGGAGTTTTGTAGATAGATTTAACATTAGCAGATAGGATTGTAAGTTTTATGATCTTGCGACTAGACTTTATCCTTTGGATTTCTTACAGGAGCAGAGTAGGGAGGTGTAAGGAGTGGGGGGATGGGATGGGATTGGACTTACTGATTATTTGTACAACTATAGAATATTTTTGTATTTAAGCACAAGTTTTATAATTAATTTAATTTTGTATATTTAACCTTAATTTTGGATTTTGGAAATTTTCAGGAAATTAAGTTTCAGCATTATTTTATTAAAAATTTTACTAAATAAAAAATGTTTCCTTTGTTTACAAGAAAAAATCCATATAATAAAATTCCTAAAGACTGACGTATTGAACCAACATAATGAAATTACTAATTTTTACCACCAGAGAATTTTTCATGCTCTTAAATATATCTGAAATTATCTCAAATTTATCTTAATATTTTCATTTCTTTTCCTTAAATTTAGCTTATTTTACTGATAATATCTTTTGTTTTTACTTATTAACAAATCCGCTTAAGAAAACATTTTGATTTTGATTTTAATTTTAGTATTTTGCATTATTCTTATCCTTTCTTATCCTGCTTTGATTTTATTTTATTTTATTTTATTTTACTTTATTTTATTTTATTATTGTTTTGATTTTTCTGTTGGTCTTTCTCTTTTTTCTTTCCTTTCTTCTTTTTTCTTTTTAATTTTTTTTTCTCCTTCATCGTTTTCTCTTCTTTCTGATTTAAAATTTTTGACATGTCTGGCTTTCTGCTGCAGAATTATTCTTATTTATTTGATTTTTATCTTATTTTTTAAAACTCCTTCTCTAACTACATGACCAACCAAACCAACCATATTTTATGGCTTGATGATGGTGTTTTAACACCAAAACTTTATAGCTATTGAGTTTCAGTATGCTATTATTGCTATCATAATAATAATTACGATATAGCTATGCTCTACTTTTGTATTGAAGACTTTTTAAAAGTAAATATCTATGGAATGTACTTCCGTGAGTGACCATTATTAATATACATATACATATACTACCGGCCATAATTATTAGGCCACCCCAGTGTTTTAAAAAAATGATGTATTTCATACTATTTTTTACTATTTATTGCCAAGTGAATAATTGTAAATGAAAATAGAATGGTTCTTTTGTTAATACTGCACAATAACATGTGCATCAAATGAATTTATAAATATTTGATAATTACCTATATGGCAGTTTCATCAATGCAAGAATGAAGAAAATTTAGGGTGATTTGGACGAGTTCATCTTTGCTTCCTTGCCTTGTAAAATTTTGCAAAGTAATAACAAAAAAACATTCTATTTTCATTTAGCAATAAATACTAGAAACAGTATGAAATACTTCATTTCTTTTAAAAAAACTGGGGTGACCTAATAATTATGGCCGGTAGTGTACATATACAGTACTGTGCAAAAGTATTAGGACAAGAACTATTTTATCTTTTAGGAGGCATCAAAATAAAGTTTAAAATCACCCCTGTTCTAACACTTTGCACACTACTGGTAGTATTAGAACAGGGGTGATTTTCCTAAAAAAACTCACTGAAATTCAAATACAGGGGGAAAAGACAAGTAAATTGCTAATAAATATTGATTATTTAAAACTAGATGTAAAAGAAATGTATTAAAAAGAAGTTTTATTTAATTTTTCCTATTTTCTATTAAACAAGTTATTTTGAAACTACTCTATTGAACATCTATACAATATTTTGGATAAAAAATTGATAAATCTAATGTTACTTTGAAAAGACACACTTTGGGAACGAATACAAGCTGTTTGGCAGGAGATACTGTTAGATACATTGAAGAAGTTTGTAATGTCAATGCATGACAGAATGAAGGTTGTGACCAAAGCAAAAGGCTATTATACTAAATATTAAATTTATTTTGTAGCAAGTATTTTTTTTTTATTAAAGAATTTGTAGAGTAAATCAAATAAAATTATTTTAATTAAATTGTTTATTTTCTGTCAATATGTCTCATAAAAGAGAAAATAGTTCTTGTCCTAATACTTTGCACAGTACTGTATATAAAGGAAATATAAGGGAGCAAATTGGATGTGCGTTGTGGTGCAGTGGATATCGACTTGGAACGAGAAATCGGGGAGCCGAGTTTGAATTTCAGCTGAATTCATTGTATTCACTTACGTGCAAATACCCTTGGGAAAGGTATTAATCTGTCTCTTCCTTCCAGTTATGGGTTAAATAATAGGACAGATTGGGTTCTGTATCCTTGGTCGGCAACCAGTCTACTGCAGAAAGCAATGGCAACCTACTGTGGGATAATCTTCTGCCCAGTCAGTCATGTCTCTTTTGAGACATGATTGCGCAAGCATGTTTCACGTATGGCACTTAACTGACTGAAGGGAGCAAATTGAGTGTTTGAAATAAGGACTTAATTGTCAGCTTTGCATCATTCAGAAGATGGTTATATGTCTCTCAATTTATGGCTGTTATTCAACCGGAAATTGAGAGATTAGAATATAAGTAAATTTTTGTGTAATCCTTGACTCTTGACGTTTCTAACATGTTTTGTTGTTCTGCCACAATACAATAACAAAAGCATTTTACAAACGCAGTACAGCAAGATAATAATTCGGCTATTTGTTTTCTTTCTGTTATTAAGTGCTTTGACAAAGGACAAGCAATAAACAAATCTGGTTAGTAAATGTAAAACTGCATTTGAAAGAGAAATAACTTGAAAAAGAAAAAAAAAGCATCAGTACCCTAACATTCCCCAACCATTTTAAACTTACCTCCTGAAATTGTTCCTGATGCTGAAGAATGGATGAATAGGAGTGGGTGGTGGGTGAAAGCTGAAGGTAATGAAATTTATAAAAAAGAAAATACCTGGTGATAAAATCTAGACAAAGACAGCTTCACAGGTGTTAGTGGGTTGTCAAAGGGAGTCACATGTCAGCCCTTTTGTACCTGTCTGTTAATATCAGCTCACTTAGCATTTAATGCCCGGATAACTGAATGAGACTTTTCTTGCAGGAGTCACACTTTACTCATAAACACTAAAATAAGAACATAATAAAAATCACTGATTCCTGTCATTGACATTTGCCAAGACAAAAAAAAAAAACTATAGATAGATGGCTGGATATATGGATAATGTAGACATAAAAATAGAAGGGATAACTTTCTGGATTTAATCTGCCTCACAACAGTACGATGGAACAACAGTCAGTCAGTCAGTTAAGTGCCGTATGTGATACATGCTTAGGCAATCATGTCTCTTTCAAGAAATGACTGATTAGGTGGAAATTTTTCCTGCTGCAGGTTGTGATTTATTTCTGTGGTAGACTGTCTGACAACCTCGGCTATAGAAGCCAATCTGTCCTGCTATGCAACCATTAGCTGGAGGGAGAAGAGACAGATTAATATTTTTCTGAAGGGTATTTGTGTGTAAATGAATGCAATGAATTCAACTGGAATTCGAACTCAGCTAATGAACACTGGTTATTATAACTGTTCATTTTCTCTCCACAGAAGTATGTAAGTAGTTGTAATTTGAACAGTTTCTTCTTTTTTTGATTTTTAGTTTAGCTTTATAAATGAAAGACTACCAAAGTAAGAAAATCTTCACGTCACATGGGGACCGTTTGTAAAGCCAAAACGTCCCATGAAACTTCTGGGGAAAAAGCCAGCTTATGGTGAATGCCGCCACAAGTAAGTAGGATATGAGTATGATTTTAACTGGTTGCAAAATAAAAAATGATTGCTGAATGAAATATCAAAAAAAGTCCAGATGTAATCACACCTATAAATACATGTTAAGATCATATTAACATGGATGAAAGTGTTTTAAGATCCTTAAGTAACTCCTCCCTAAAAAAAGAAATTCCAGTTGCGCGTTTGTTAAAAATCCTTGTTTGTACGTTTGAAAAACTGAAAATCACTTATTATAATCCACCTGAAGATACTGAAAGGTTGAAACCTAGGTTGCAGAAATTACTCATTTCCAAATGAAAAATAGTCATAAGTTCTACAATATAAATTTATTGAACACATTTTAATACAACTGTGTACTGGTCTAATTTAACTATAACTATAAACTAACTAATTATATATATATATGTATATATATATATTATGGAAATTAGCGAAGATTAACAAAACTGGTTATAAACAACCGACAATTTGAAATGTGGATAGGGGTCGCGGGTTCAAATCCTGCCAGAACAAATCATTTCATATATATATATATATATATATATATATATATTTTCCTTCTACCAAGCACCGATAGCTCAGAGATAGAATTGCCAACTGACATCAATTCGCTTGTGTTTCAATCCTGGCTAAATGCAATCGGATGTCTAACCGTACTGATGAGCTGTGATACAGTGAAACAGATCTGTCTGCAGATGACTATATATCAGCAAATGAATGGCAAAGTGGAGAAAAATTCTTGTTTAACACTTCATCAGACTAAAATAATGTTTAAATAAAAAAAATTCCACATTTCCTCTTGGTATATAATTGTAACCAACACTTTGGATATTATATAAATCTCTACCCTACATATAAGGCTTATGTCTGCTTCATATTGAAACAATGTTTCCCATACGATTACTGAAATTAAACAATGTTGAGCCTGGTCAGTACTTAGATTCAGCTAGAATTCAAACTTGGCTAATGAACATTGGTTATTATAAATCTTCCTTTTCTCCCTATAGAAGGATGTAAATAGTTGTAATTTGAACAGGGTTTTTTTTTTTCGGTTTTGATTCATAGATGAAATTTTGTACATTGCAAATTTCTACTTGTAAAAAAAATTAACTTTTTCTTCTTCTGTATGTCATGTCTCTTCAGAATTTCCTGTCCTTTGTAGCCCTTAGTTAATTTCATCTTTCTGTTAGCTTTTTTTAAACCTTTTGTCATCATATCACTTGCTTCTTATGTTTCTCTTAAAAATTAGTACTTGCTTCAATGGCTGCTTCAATGTTTTATGCTTGGCACTAATAAATAGAAAAGGAAGACATTTTGCTGTAACTAAACTATTTTTAATCCTTTCATCCCAAGTAAGGCAATGAAGCCACTAAGCTGCAAGGGGTTACTGAGAGTGAAAGAAACGGGACAATGAAAAGAATTTAAAGAGACAAATGGTGGTGATTAACATTGCATTTCATTTTTTGAAGATCATTGTTGATAAGTGTTACATCGGGCAACAGAATGATGTGAAATAATACAAAACAACGTAATAGTATAAAAGTAGGTGTATTGACAGGAAAGAGAAGTATTTACAAGAGGTGAGGATTAGTAGAATACAGAACAAGGTAATTAGTATACAGTATTGTCTTAGAGACGTGATAGATTGACTAGTAGAACACTTCCGGTGTAATACCAGAAATACCCGACTGACTCGCTCACTCGACTTCCTTCCTCGAGGTACTATTTTATATAGTGATTCGAATAGTCCATTTCCGTGGAAAGGTGGAAAGCCAGAAAAAAGTTCGACATTTGAGGGAAGAAATAATTAGCATAGAACTTATGCTTACAACTAGTAATTTCAACAGTGAAATGGTGAGACCTAGCTGCCAATCTAGTATTTCACTTAAATTTGTCAATTCTAGGTGCCAATGAGGAAAACACATCAGAACAGTTATCATGCAAGTGTTTATAGAAGAAACAAAGGGAAGCTATGTTCTTCTTCTTTTATGTGCCATGTCCCTTCAGGATGTAGGCGACCATGGCTTTCACGTCTGCCTACCCCTGGTGGCTCTTAGCACACTTTCTCCTGTTGCACTATGCATTCCTCATTCTGTCATCTACCTGGTCAGGTCCTTCAAATATGTTATCTGCTGCTTTCCCCTGTCTCTTTTTCACTCTATTTGACCTGTGAGTATCAGGTTCTCCAAGCCCTTTTTTTCATTACATGTCCCAGAAACTTTAGTTGTCTTTTCCTGTACTCTCCTCTTTGTTTCTAGCAAAATTGTCCTGTTTCTTAATACTTAACTCAACTTCTGGAATGCTTCCTTCACCATGCCAATTCGCCTTCGGTTCTCAGTGTCACACTTTCTGTCTTCTGTTAGAACACTTCCCAGGTACTTAAATATTTTACCTGCTTGATTTTAGTATCTCTCACCTGTATTTGGCATTTTCAGCAGCCCTTCTTGCTGATGACCTTGCATTCGGTTTTCTTGCAGTTTATTTCTCATCCTTTCTTACCATTCTCTTCAGATGAAGGTCATTGAAATACAACCAATAACACTGCAATTTAATTTTTTGGATTTTCTCAAAAATCTCTAAATACATAGCAGAAGCAACAGACCAGATGCAACAGTAATATTCAAGTTTGAGTTTTGTTTAACAGCATATCAACATCTGTGGGTTATTTATTGCTAAAAAGGTGGGGTTTTAAGGTATTTTTTTAAATATTCAATTATAGGGAGAAGGTTGATCAAGTCAGATTTTGATGAAAAATTTTTTATTTATTTTAGAAAACTAAAGATATCTTCTAGTTTTGTATTCAAAAATGTATTGCTGGTCATAACTTTATTTTCCTTCAAAAATGTATTGTAAGTAATACTTTTCTTTCAAAAATTTATATTTTTCTATAAGACTATTTTTATGTAATTATTTCTATAAAAATTTATTTTATACTTTCATAGTGTTTTGACCCCAGTTTGGAGTTAACTATTAGCTCATAGCTGGGACCCTAACAGGTGCTACCACTCTAAGTTAGTGGACCTGGAAACAACAACAATTAAGAGGTGGTTCTATGCTTCTCACAAACTCTCAAGCAGAGGCCTTGCTGCTGGATGCAGTTTACCGTCATACCCAGGACCAGCAATATTCAATACAGTAATGAATAGTAAGTGTATACATTTGCAAGATAGAATTTGGCATGAAAAATTGTCTTGCATGACATAGTAGACTGATTTTTCTGGTGGCAGACTTACTAATTTATTCAATATAATCATTTTATTCCATTTCATATCAGTGAAGAAGATTAAGTGAATTGCTCTCCTGGAGGATAACATAAGCCGTGCTAATAAATGGCAAAAAATATTCAAGCAGTTTCATTTTAGAGACATTTAAATTAACAAGCCACTTTTTGCCTCAGTTCAAAACAGAAAAGGCATGAATTTATCTTTCTCCCTCTAGCTGTGGGTTAAATAGCCGACAGACTGGATCTTATAGCTTTGGGTGGCAACCAGTTTACCACAGAAAAAATAGCAGCCTACTCCAGGGAAATCTGCCTAGTCAGTAATGGATCGAAAGAGACATGATCACCCAAGTGAGTATCATATATGGCACTTGACTGACTGATCAGCTCTCTTATCTTACAGTTCAGATTATTCTCTTGTCCAGTTTAATAAAGACACTGAATATCTCACAATAAAAATTGCCCAGTGTTTATTATCTTGATGAAAGTACTGCTATAGAGTTAGTTTTCTAATTTTTATCTTGTTCTTGATTAATTCTTTGCTGATTGTTTTCTTCATTTTTTTTCTGTTTTATTCATAACCCTTGTCAGAAAGTATAAATACTAATCAGTTTCTTTTCCATTAAACTTTCAAATGCAGTTGCTCTCTCACCGGTGTGACATGGCTTCCCTGTGCCTCTTCTATAAATACTTTCATGGCTTCTGCTCTGACGAACTTAAATCACTGGTGCCCCTAGATGTGAATATGCACGAGATACTAGATTGGCAACTAGGTTCCACCCTTTTACAGGGAAACCGATGAAATGTAACCGCAATTTCAACTCCAACAGCTTCTTTCCTTGCACTTCCCGCCTGTGGAATTCCCTGCCGCATGCTTGCTTCCCTGACGGCTACAACCTCCAGGAGTTTAAATGTAGGGTCAATAGACACCTCCTAACACACTAACTCACACCCACTCTCTCCAACTCTCTCCCTATGTACATCCTAACTCGTCTATCACCCTCCTTCTGACATTTCCTATACCCAATCGCTCTATGTAACCCCCTGCACTATAGTGGCAGTGGAATGCCTTGCTTGAGGTGACACGATTAAAAAAAAAAAAAATCCCCGGTTGGGTAGTTCAGTTTTTTCTGTTGCTACATATTTGGTTTTGTTCATTATCACTATTATTATTATTATTATTATTAGTGTACCCCTGCTGTCAAAATATCTAGAGGATTTTTAGCTATTTCCTCACAGGTTATCCCCCCTGAGCACGGCCAAAAATATATATATAATTGTCATCCGCAGACAGATCTGTTTAGCTGTATCACAGCTCATCAGTACGGTTAGACTCCAATTGCTACACAACCCAGGCTCGAAACCCAACCGATTTGGTGTCAGTCGGTGACTCTACCCCTGGACCATGGGGCGTTCGGTGGAAGAAGGCCGTCTTTTTTTGCGCATATCATATTATGTGCTTAATAGCTAGAGTGCTCAAATTCATTTTTACTGAATGAGCGATATAATTAAATACACAATGCATAATCACCTACCTGCCAGCCTGTGCATGCTGATGTATCCACTTAGGTGTCAGCCTGAAGAAACCACAGGATGCCATTTCCAAATGCTGCCACAAGGAAGTGGAGTGGTTTTTTGATGTCAACTAGTTGTTTTTTTTTTCCTGTGTTGGTCAGGAGGTGTCCAAGATTCACCACAGTAGACCCCAGGTTACTCAGAATAGTCTAAGAGTTTCTCTAGCAACACCATAGGATGTGTCACCATTTCTGCTGAGCTGCTGAGCATGCTGCAAACATCTTGATCATATATCATAGGTTCATCCAGAAGATGGGTCTGTAATGGCTCCAATGCAATAGTCACAGCCATTTGCAGTCCTGGTATGATTGTCAAAATGTTTGGTATTGTCAGTTGTGGGTGTGATCAAAAATAAGATTTTGTAATGCTAATCTATAAGATTTTATGAAGAATCATCTTTAAACCTGAAGGATTTATTTCCTTAAAGCAATTTTATTTGTTTTGATAAAACAGTAGCTGAAGGGTAAATATAAATAGATTGATCAATAAGTCAATAGCTTGAAGGTCATTAAATGATAACTGATCTGAAATTTTCATTGCATAATGTTTGATCTATAGAGAAATGTTTGGTTAAATACATTGACAAAGGAGGAGATTATGATGAATGTAATTTCTTGATGCCATTAGGTTATGAATGTATTAATGCACACACGGAATAAAGCATTTAGAAAGGATAAGAAGTTGTGGGGAGCCATGATCACCCATGCCTTAAAAGGTCATGGCACATAGAAGAAGTAAGTAAAGTGCTTTGATACACATGGTTTCCACATAATTATTCAATATGCATGGAGACTTTGTTGTGGAGTAATGTTTAGTGAGATAGATTGGCCATTGCTACTGCATAGTGAGTTTGGTCCTCACTCGATGCACAGTATCAAGACATGCAATAAATTAAGACATGCAATAAATTAAGGTTATGTTTGAATAAAGACATTTCTGCATTTCCTCTTGGTTTATAATTGTAACCAATACTCAGGATGTTTCATAAATCCCTATCCTACATATAAGACTTATTTCCACTTCATGTTGAAACAGGAGTTTCCATACAATCACTGAAATTAAGCAATGTTGATCCTTGTCATTACTTAGATGGGTGACTGCTGGGCAATACCAAGAACTGTAAGCTTGGAAGTGTGGCTGTTGTAATAGAACAATGGCTTGGAATTGTTGATTAGAGAACCAAATTTCGATTTCATTTAAGTACCTTATATCCATTTACACACAAATATACTTGGGAAAGGTATAAATTCAAATATTTTCCCCATTTATGGGTTAATTAGTAAGACTTACATCACTAAAACTATTATTATCTCAAAACCCTTATTGTGTACAAAATAGTTAGATTTCAGCATTAAATAACTTAGAGAGATTGATAGGCTGCTAAACAAGGCACAATCAACCGACCATCCGGCATATATATATATATCATTCCAGCTACAAAAACCATACTTTAGTTTGATGATACTTATCTTGAGGTCGAAACAAGTTAGACAGAATTATTTCACTTTGTCATTTATTTGTATAACATGGTTTTGGCATCCACAAATTTATAAATCTTATTCCCCTATTATATATATATATATATATATATATATATATATATATATATAATTGCTCATTCAGTAAAAATGAATTTGAGCACTCTAGCTATTGGGCGCGTAATATGATATGCGCTAAAAAAGACTGCCTTCTTCCACCGAACGCCCCGTGGCCCAGGGGTAGAGTCGCCTACTGACACCAAATCGGTCGGGTTTCGAGCCTGGATTATGTAGCAATCGGAGTCTAACCGTACTGATGAGCTGTGATACAGCGAAACAGGTCTATCTGCGGATGACAACAACAATATATATATATATATATGTAGAGAGAGAGAGAGATTATTTAATTACTTTTCGTGATAATTAGACCACTACACAGTTGTATTAAAATGTGTTCAATATAATGTAGAACTTTTGAATATTTTTCATTTTTAAACGAGTTATTACGCGACCTAGGTTTCTACCAGGTCTTCAGGCGATCTATGGTAGGAACCTAGGTCGCGTAATAACTTGTTTACAAATGAAATATATACATATATATATAATCATCTGCAGACAAGCCTGGTTCACTGTATCACAGCTCTTCAGTGCATCTAGATTCACTCTTTGCTTCAAGCATCTAGATTAACTCTTTGCTTCAAGATATCTTTCCACTGTGTTATCGGCGTATAGCAGAGAAAGGCAGTTTTCACAGCAAGTTATTCACAGGATGTAAACAAACCCCGGTAACTGAGGGCCTTTTAACACCTGTCAGACTCTTTACTACCAGTTATGAAAAAGGTCTTGCTACGTGTTTGCTCTTTAACAGTGGCTTATTTTATTTTTTGCAATAATTATGTCGTTGAGTTGTATAGAATATATATATAATCCTCTGAAATATTTTGCCATCATATTTGATAGCAGGAGTACACTCATATGTCTATATTATTCAATGAAACATATTCGAATATATTTTTTTTTTTTCATTTTTAAACGAGTTATTTCACTACCCAGGTTTCTACCATGAGTGGTGTCTTCAGGAGATTTTTAATAAAAAAAAATTATTAAAAATCAAAATAACTCGTTTAAAATGGAAAATATTCAAAAGTTCTTCAATATAATTGTATCGAACACTTTTTAATACAAATGTGTACTGGTCTAGGATGTGCGTTGTGGTCCAGTGGATATCGGCTCGGAACGAGAAACCCGGGAGCCGAGTTCGAATTCCAGTTGAATCCATTGTATTCACTTACGCGCAAATACCCTTGGGAAAGGTATTAATCCGTCTCTTCCTTCCAGTTATGGGTTAAATAGCAGGACAGATTGGGTTCTACAGCTTTGGTCGGTCGGCAACCAGTCTACCGCAGAAAGCAATGGCAACCTACTGCGGGATAATCTTCTGCCCAGTCAGTCATGTCTCTTTCGAGACAGGATCGCCCAAGCGTGTATCACGTATGGCACTTAACTGACTGACTAACTGGTCTAACCGTATTATAACCAAAAACTAAGTATTAAACAATCAATATATATATATATATATTTAGAACATATACAAGCTATACAAGCATTTTGTTTCGACATTGAAAGAAAAATGTCTCATCAGGTAGTTAATAATGATGGTAATAAACGTTATTTTTTAAAAGAAAATGTGTGTGTGTGTGTATATATATATATACAAATATTTTTCTGGTGTTAATATAACCGTGCTGTAATATAACAGAGCTATGAAATATATAATAATATATATGTATATTACCCTACGTCTATAGCATGACTCGGAATTCCATCCGCTATGTAATGATCAGGTGCATATTATGAACTGCCGTTCATAATATATATATATATATATATATATATATATATAAGCAAAGAATGAAAAATTTCGTAAGGGCACTTGAACCAATATTATTTCACTGATCTTTGATCGATTCCAAAATGGAAGCAAAGAAAAATCAAAACACCCTTCCACACACATTGAATAAATAATAAATATAGAATGAACAAATCAAACAAAGAAATACAATCTGTTCAACAATCATTGCTTGTTTTGCCTGCATTGATAGCATGTAAGCCACAGATTTTTTGATAGCGAACCATAACAGATTTAGTAATAATAATAATAATAACAACAGAGAAATGTGAAAACAAAGCAAAACAAAGAAACGCATATTTGTTATGAAGGCTTAAAATACCCACAAGTGTTTGATGTCTGCCAAAGAACAGGAAATCCACTGGTGGCTAGTTTAGGCCCCAGAAGGATTTGCAACATACTCTGAGAATAAATAAACGACACCAAATCAATAAAGAATTGGAAATCATTGACTGGTGCAGGCTGTGAAAAGTTCGTGTTCCTCCCCTTCTTCCTCCTGTCTCTGAAATCAATATAGCATTATGACATAAATAGCCTATTGTGCTGTCTGTACAATGGTCACATTTGGTGTCGGCGAAATGTTATTATTGTTTTTTGGCTGTTAAACCAAATGAATACATCAATAAGATTGATCACGATTACTTATGTGGGCCGTACATGCGTGTGGGCCGTGACGCATTTGGTATTGTAACTGAAAGGTTACCACTTGTTGCGAACGGTGTTGCTAATTGTTGCGCTATTGAGTCGAGAACTTTGAAAATAAATGAATTCAACACAAACGTTAATTATTTATATATATCTATATGCGGAACAACATATTTCAGAAACGAAGAGAAATATACTTATGAGATTAGCGGTAACGGGCCTGTGCTATTTGGTTTGGTTGAGAGGGCAAAGAGAGAGAGAAAGAAAAAATCTCCTTTTCTTTTGCAGAGATTTTTTCCGCACAACCTAGCAAACGTTAAGAGAATTTCACTTACAAACAAGGTCAGGTAATTTCATAATACTCCCCCCTGTTACAATATGGTTATTTGGATTATCATGAAAACGTATGCACTGTTAGCATAGTACAGTTCATCTTCCTCTTATAATTAAAATACGTGTGTGCAGGTTTGGCCAATTACAAATCATAGAATTTTTATAAAAAAAAAAAAAAAAACTTTTGGTAAAAAAAGCGGTCTTTAACGAATATCTTCTAACTAAACATTCCTTTATTTTTAATCTAATAGTAATGTTAGCCGTTTAAAGACCCAACACAGTTAAATCCTTTTCTCTGATCTAAACAGTTCATAAGCCAAAATAGCATCTGGAAATATAATTTTAAGTCGTATTCGGTTGTAATACAAAGTCCTTTTGGGCGTTTATAATGATAATATACACGCTAAAAAGTCTGCCTTCTTCTACCGAGCGCCCCTAGGCCAGAGGTAGAATCGCCAACTGACGCCAATTCGGTCGGGTTTCAATCCTGGGTTAAAAGCAATTGGAGTCTAACCGTACTGATGAGCTGTGATACAGCGAAACAGATCCCTCTGCAGATATATATATTTATGCTCTCACACCCTGATTGAGCATTCTGGAAGAATGGCAAACTTTAAAACAGTAGCTACTCTAGCATCTACGCATCACTCATTCAGTAATGAATTAGAGCACTCTAACTACTGATGTATGATAGATCATACGCTAAAAGTCTGTCTTCTTCTACAGAGCACCCATAGCTCAGAGTTAGAATCGCCGACTGACGACAGTTCAGTTAGGTTTCAATCCTGGGTAAAAGCAATTGGATGTCTAATCGTACTGATGAGCTGTGATACAGCGAAACAAATCTGTCTGCGAATGACTATATATATATAAACACAATTATTTTTGTTCGTAATGCGATCGCCACTTGACGATGCATGGATGATGTGGGAAGCGATAATGTTTGCGCAAAACGATTTTAGAAGTCACTGTTTCTAAATCTTGAATTTGGATACAGTTTGATTTAAGCAGTAGTTAAGATCAGGTGTGATGAAAAAAAGTATTTATCAGCCGTAGATGTGAGGTAGTCTATAAAAAAAGTGGCACATTGGTTATTTATGAGAGAAATCTTTTTAAAAAAGTGGAACCATGTTACGATAACTTGTGATAGAAGTAAAATTTATTTAATCTTTTGATCCTGAGACGTAATTTCTTGTATTTTTCTAAATTAAATTGAATGCCTATTTATCATTTGCTTAAACTGAAAATGGGTTTTGCTATGTAAAATAATAATTAATAATAATGGCATTTTTATTGTTATTAATATCTTTATATTAGCCTTTTTCTTTTAATGATACTCGATTTAACTGAAGAAAATAGTTGGAAAGGAATTTTGAATGAGAAATACTGTCGGCGGACAGTTAGCCGACAGACAATTCCCAGACAAGACAATTTGTCAACGCTTTTAGTCTTTTCAAGGTCAAGCTCTCATCCAGTTTTTTTAAAAAAACTGTCGACGAACTGTCCAGGTGTTGGTGAATGCGAATGTTCTGAAGGCGTTCTGCTAATTACATTGTTATGGTGTATAAAATGGCGAGTATGCTAAAAATAGAAAAAGGTAGACACTGACGCCAAGAATTAAAAATTGGGCGGCAAAACCGTTAAACAAGTTAACGGTTTCTTTTGGTAGGAGTAGGAGGAAGAAGTAGGAGTGAAGGACAGTAGTTTTGGTAGGAGATATGAAAAGAGGAAGACGCTGTCAGTTGACCACGAGAGTCCAGAATGGATAGGCGCGTTGACTACTAGCATCTCACAGTGAAGAGAACTTAGCTAGTCCGCTCCTGCATCCACACAAAATTTAAAGGTTGTAACTTGATGTAAAAACTTTAAGTTTTATATAAAAAAAAATAAACGTCATTAATTCAAGTTTGTGTTATCTTATAATTATACAAAACCAAGCAACACAACAACATCATCCATTGTTATCAATCTTGCGTTGCACAATTTTCGTTGTTCGCACCTCCAGTAATTTTTAGATTCTTTAATTTTGTCAACAATATAGGCTTATCCCTCAAATGAAAGCTTTCTGTCTCCCCGTTCTGTCTTGACAAACTCCATGATGACAACTGAAGGGCTTAGAAAGAATGTCCTTTAAAAAAAATACAAAAAAAAAAGCTGAAAAAAAATGGATGGGAGCAAGAACTTCAAAAGACTTGTAGGTACCTCCAATCCATTTTCGATACCTAAGTTTTAAATTGAATTTTTAAAAATACAAACTTTTTCTTAAAACTTTAATTTAAAGCGTCGACCAATTGTCCTGTCTGTGAATTGTCTGTCGGCAAACTGTCCGTCGATGAATTGTCTGGCTGCTAAAAAATACTGAGTCAGGCCTTGTTTAATAATAATAATATGGAAGGAGTTGATATAGCGTTAATAAACAAGCAAATCAAATCATACCTTCTCTTTTTACATTCATACAACAATCTCATTCAGTAACCCTCTATCTTCAGTGACAGGGCCGTGCTTAAGGCCTCCGCTGGCATTGCAATTGCGGAAGGGGCGCAAGTTCTCTAGGGTCCGCAAGGCCTCAGGAAGCCGCAAGGCTCCTTGGCTCCGCAGATCTATCGTAATGAAAAAAATTAACAAAATAATTATTAGGATTAACTGGAAAATCATTATCATACTTGTATATTGAAATAGACATCTATGAATCGTCTCGCTCTCTCTCTCGCTCTACTCTGGCATCTACGCATCGTTCATTCAGCAATGAATTAGAACACTCTCAGCTATTGGGCCTGTATACTGATAATATACACGCTAAAAGGTCTGCCTCCTTCTACCGGGCGCCCTTCGGTGGGTTTCAATCCTGGGTTAAAAAAGCAATCGGAGTCTAAGCGTACTGATGAGCTGTGATGCAGCGAAACAGATCTGTCTGCGGATGACTACATATATATATATATAATCTTTGATAGAAGCCTTCCAGCCCCGAAGAGGCCGCATATCATTTGTAATTACAAAAAAGAACTTGAGAGAGAAATAGATTATAGATATCTGTTTCAACATATATAAAATTAGCTAAAAGTTGTAAAAACGTTTGTAATGTATAGCTCCAAAACACCAATTCCGCGATTTTTTCCGTTTTTTCGTGATCACGGAATATCTGCGTTCCGAGAGGATGTTATTTGTTTAAAGTACCAAAGTGTTTATGTTCGGGGAGGGGGCGCAAACTGTATTCTGCGGGTAGATGCACCACAAGCCGCATTCTGTGGGAGAGGCGCGATGTTGCTTAGCACATCACTCTTCAGTGGTTCTTAATCTTGAGACTCGTGTTGGGTAAAAAAATAAAGTTTACTTGTCTTTAAAAAATATTGTTTTATATTTTTTTTTCTGTGCTAAAATTGCCCTCTAACTTTGTTCAACATTACAAGTGGTTAACTGGACTCCCCAACCCCAATTAAAATGTCGCCTGTTACTGAAACAAGTTTTCAGCATTGACACATTTTGAGTTTATATTCATTTTAAAACTTTTGTGTGTTTAGCTGCTTTTGAGTGAACTTAGATAGTCATTTCAATGAAAATTAGGTATTAAATTGCTTTTTAATACTATTCTGAGAATGTCGACATGATTAAGTTCCTTTAATTTTTGAAGTTATACAGCTCAATTCAGTTTGATTCTCAATAAATACAATTTTTTTTTTAAATATAAATTTTCCTTTTAAGGAATTAACGATGAGAAAACTTTGCCAAGAAAGTCAATAACATAAATCTGAGCGACTTGTTGAACCCATAAAATTGAATATAAACGAACTGTTTAGAGTTGGATCTCAATTAGGAACACATGTTTTAATTGGTCAGTGCAAAAAAAGAAAATATATTGCGTTTCTATAGATATATTCGTCTTGAAAATCCATCTGTCCGAATATTGCTTTTGTCTCTATTGCATCCTATTTACTGACAGCTTAACTTAATGACTCGGTGTCAAAATTCGTGCTCTCTCTTTATGAGTGACATTTCAAGATATTTTTTTCCTAAGAACAAAATTTTGTTTCAGACTTCCACACATTTACTTACCTATTTAACTCGGTAATTCAATCAGCTTGATGTGAATTGGTCTTATTTACCATGGCAATCAAAGAGAACTTTCTTTTTGGTTAGTGTCAAGTGTTTGCATTGAAATCGGCATAAACTTGTATTAATGCAAGTAAATTTCACTCAACTTTAATTTACAAAATCATATTTGCTGTCGCACCCATACAAGGACAAAAGTCAATCACCCTTACAAAAATACTTAAGTGAATATGCCTAATAATTTAATGCATGCAGTCAAAGTATATTCAAAATGTCTTCATATGACTGAAATCTATACTCTTCTAAGAATAACATGGCCTCGGAATTAAAAAGTTTAAAAATACAAGTAAGCGCTTTAGCAAACAAAATCTTTGGATTCACATAAAAAACAGAGTTGATTTAGAAGATTGTACCATGGCCCATCCAGTGAACATCCAGTGCAAGTATTTTGTGTTGCTAATGCATAAACCGTAATGGTAGAATAGCTGGTTTGGACTGAACCCGCAAGCCAAAAATATATGAAATTATATTGCACTAGCATCATAGCCCGGCGTTGCCCGTGCAACTCAGAACATTTTTGTAGGAGAAGAGGCCACTTTTTTTCTTTTTTTTTTTTTTACATATTTTGTTTTTGTTTGAAAAAACTTTTTAAAAAAAATATTTCTTTTGTTCCAAAATTACAGGGAAACATATTCACATTCTTTTGTTGATCAAATGAATTTTTAAAACGTCAGAATAAAAATTAAATATAAAGGCTCATTTGGTTTTCTTTATAAAAAATATTTTAGTCGCATCTGACACGTGTGATTTGATTTCTGTGACGTAATATAGCAAGCATCTTAAATCTGATGTTTTACAGGGCAAATGCAAACAATCGGTTTCATTGGCCAAAAAGTGCGAAAGGGAAAATTGCTGAACTTAAACTCAAAAAGTATGTGTCGACTTGGCTTCCCTGTAGATATGTGTCCCTAGAAAGTTTGAATGGCGTAGTTTAAAAAATGTAGGCGTGCATAGGGAAGAGTTAAACACAGACTCAGAGATTGCCTTATTTTTTTTTTTTCAATCATATCACCCCGAGCAAGGCGGTAACGCCACTGAAGCGCAGGGGGCTACGTAAGAGTGAAAAGATTGGAAATGAGAAAGCCGGAAACCACATCCTAAGCAGGGAACAAGAGATGAGCCTCTTCACCTGTTCAATAGATGTGGGTGGAGTGTGAACCGGGCGATAGTTTAGTCTATCTACTCCAATTGAAAAAAATGAATAAATAAATAAATAAAAGAGTGAAAAGAATGGAAAAGAGAAAGCCGGAAACCACATCCTAAGCAGGAAACAAGGGATGAGCCTCTTCACCTGTTCAATAGACGTGGGTGGAGTGTGAACCGGGCGATAGTTTAGTCTAGCTACTCCAATATATATATATATAAAAAGCATTGATTTATAACAGGCACCAAGATGCTTAAATATAGCTAATGAATGTATATGCAGGGGCGATGAATAATAGATTGTTGCCTGTCTGTTCTCGATTTTGTCGACTGCGCAGTATCGTAGAGTCAGTTTGGCGGCGTCTGTGAAAAAAAAGAGCACTATGAAGCGATTCACACTGCCAGAAATTTGGAAATGGCATGCTCACCCGAAAGTTCCAATACGAACATTTCAGAGTGTTTGGGTGTCAATCTGAGGACAGTGCAGAGTATTCACAAAGAGCTGAAAGACTCTAATGGTGATCACGAAGGTACAGCGGGTTCGGAAAACTGACTCTGATAAGAAAAGAACTACCAGATTTGTTGGCGAGGGGATCAGATTCAACACTAAGGCCTACATCAAGTGTGTTGATAAAGTGGGTTAAGAGGGTGGCTGCTAGAAAACCCTATGCCTCGCAAGAGGACTCTGCCCGTGCCACAAAAACAGAAGAACCACTGTGGTAGGACCACATCACCCCGTCACCTATCTCCCAAGATTTCAACCCCTTTGATTATTATGTGTGGGGCGCAGTTGAGCGAGAGACCAGCAAAACTCCTTGTAACACTAAAGATGAAATAAAGGCAGGGATTATAGAAGCATTCACTAACTTAAACAAGGAGGCCGTCCAGAAAAGATGCAGGAGATTCTGAAGTTGAAAACTTGTGCTTTTCTTTAAAGAAAATTAATAAATATACTATTTAATAAATAACCAACGCTATAATGTATTATTTAATAAATAACCAACGCTATAATGTACTACTTAATAAATAACCAACGCTATAATATACCATTTAATAAATAACCAACGCTATTGTAGGCTTAGGGAGCTGGTTAATTATTCTTAGATCCGGCCCTGTGTCATACTTAACCGAACTCCGAACAGCTTACAAGTTTTATCAAGAATTATCATCATCATAAGGTTGGTTGTTTGGTAGCAGGTCAGAATGTATGGACTAGTGTGGAATAGTGTAAGGATAAAATATACATTTTTCATTTTAAAATAGAATTTTATTAAAAGGAAAGAATAATGTAAGTTGTAGGAGTTAATGTGCAACTAGAAACATTATTAAGAAGTTAATGGTAGAGTTTGTGTTCAATGATAAAGTTATGGGTATCAAGGTTTGTAGAAAATGTTCGTAGTAGTAATTGTTGAAAGAGTATATTTTCCCACTTGCTCGCGAAGTCCCCCAAGTCTTGCAAGTCGCTGCCATTGGTCAAAAATCAATTTAACACCTACTTGCGAAATCTGGTTTCGATTTTTTCTTTAAACACATGGTCAATCCTTTTTCTACTTGGGAAAAGCCAGGATTTCACACGTCATTCTGAATTTTTGTAAATGTGAAGATGAAGGTTGATTTTAATTCTTAATTTCTTATCCCACTACACTATAATATACTATTTGATAAATGACCAACACGTCTACTCAGGTACTAAAATTACCATTTAAAGGAATAAAAAAATCTGTCAATTTAATAAAAATCTATTACTTTCTTTAGATGCACATATCGAGTGGAAACAATGTGTTTAATGTTTGACCGCAGTATTCGGGATGGTCTGAAGATTGAGTTCAAGCAGGAAAATGACGGTCGCCACTAATTATTAACTTCAGTGTCGACTATCATAGCTTAGATGTTGCACAAGGGCAAAATTGTGTAGCACCCAATGAGTATCGAACTCAATACTCACTTGTAATGGTTTTAGCAAGACAATCTTGCTAACCCGTACATGATATCGCGATTCTCGAAATGAGATTTTCTAAGCGTTGCTTAGATGTGGCAAAAAGCCAAAATGAATAAATTCACTTGTGTAAAAATATTCTGGGCGAATTTAGTTATATTTCGACGGTCTGAACACGACATAAGAAGTAAACTTGCACTGTCAAAATAAATCTCGATTTATAACCGTCTAAATATGCATTGACATTTCTTCTCAATATTTTATAATGCTCTGGATAATATCAATTGAGCTCTCTATTTTTGTCTAATTAATAGTTCTGGCATTCACTCCTATATATATATATATATATATATATATATATAACTTCTACTTGCTTAACCCCGAAAACTACCAGGAACTCCTCACAAAGAAAATTGGAAACAACTACAAACATGATAAACAAAACACAATTCAACAAATCAACGCAGACACAGCGAAATTCGCGGAAAAATATAATATTAAGGACAGGATAGGAAAAATAACAATAAAAAATGCATACATCCTCCTAAAAGACCACAAGGCCAACTTCCCCAATAATCTGCAAACTAGACTAATAAACCCATCAAAAACGGAACTCGGAATCATATCTGGAAATATAGTAAGAAACATCACCATCCAACTACAAAGGAAATTCCAATACAACCTCTGGGAGAACTCCACTAACACAATCGAATGGTTCAGAGATATTAAGGATAAGAATAAGGCCACTTTCATCCAGTTCGACATCATCGAGTTCTATCCCTCCATCAACAGGAGCCTTTTGATGGAGAGTATAAGATTCGCAAAAGAACATATCGAAATAACACAGGAACAGATAGACATCATTATAGCGTGTAGAAAATCCATACTAAAGGATAAAGACACAACTTGGATAAAAAGTGGGGTAGATAACTTTGACGTCCCGATGGGAGGTTATGATTCAGCACAAATAGCAGACTTAATAGGGATCTACATAATTAACTCACTAGTTAAGATAATTAAACCAACGCAGATAGGATTATATCGGGATGATGGGCTGATTACAATACCTAATAGCAATGGCCCACTGGCATCTAAGATACAGAAATTAATAATCAAAGCAATGAACTCCCTAGGATTAAAGATAGATATCTCTGCGAACTTAAAAATAGTGAACTATCTAGATGTAACACTTAACCTAACGAACAACACCCATAAACCTTTCAACAAGAATAATCAAGCACCCACATACATTAACGTAAGTTCAAACCACCCAAAGTCGATAGTTAATCAAATCCCGAAGGCTGTTAACACTAGAATTAGCAAATTATCTTCCAATGAAAAAATATTCAAAGAAAATTGTAAGATTTACAATGAAGCACTAGAAAGAAGCGGCTTCAAACATAAACTTGAGTATAAGAATAGGAATATAACAAACGAGAAAAGCATAGCAGACAGAATTAGAAAAGTGGAAAAAGTAACAACCAACAATAGTAATATGAGAAATGTAAACAACAATAATAATGAGGCAGATAGAGACATAGAAGGAAATAACCCAAAAACAAATAACTCGAACGGAAACAAAGGGAAAAAGTATAATAGAAACAAACCTAGAAAAAGAAGAATAATCTGGTTCAACCCCCCTTTTGCAAGCTCCTAAAAATAAACCTAGGAAAACACTTCATAAAATTATTAGATAAACACTTTATACCCAGCAACCCACTAAGTAAGATTTTCAACAGGATGACTGTAAAACTAAGTTACTCCTGTACAAATAATGTAGGAAAAATAATTAAGTCACATAACGAAAAAACATTAAGGAAACTTAACGAAAACAAACTACCTCCGACAACCCCATGCAACTGTAGAATAAAAGAAAGATGCCCAGTAAACGGGAAATGTAACATAGGAAATGTAGTATATAAAGCAACGATATTCCCTGAAGAGAATAAAAAAGAGGAAAAAATATATATAGGTATATCAGCCGGAAAATGGAAGCAACGCCTATATTGCCACAGGCATTCCTTCAGCAACCCTTCCCTAAGAAACCAAACCGCCTTATCGAAACGATTTTGGGCACTGAAGGAGAAAGGAATGACCCCACAAATAAGATGGGAAATTATCAAGAGAGCATTCGCTACACCTAGTTTCAGAAATAGATGCAACTTATACCTAGAGGAGAAGATCCAAATAATAGGACACGCAGACAAAGGTCAACTCTTGAACCAGAGATGCGAATTAATATACAAGTGCAGGCACAGAAACCGGTACAAACTACCATAATACGAAAAAAGAAAAAATGGACTTACTACCACATGACCACAGAAACACCAGGGAAATACAAACCCCCTAAATTGCCCATCAGGACTCCGGAAAGTCAGAAGGGCACCCGGACTAAAATTAGAAACATTATAACTGTTATGAGGTCATGCAAGGGCCAAAATTGGTACCTAGACCCTAGGACGGGAGTGAATTTTGATTGGATTTATTTTAATTTTATTTTAATTTTATTTGTATTTCTATTTTAATTTATTTTATTTATTTTATTTTATTTTATTTTATTTGATTTTATTTGATTTTATCTGATTTTATTTGATTTTATTTTATTTGATTTTATTTGATTTTATTTGATTTAATTTATATTACTTAAATTATGTGGGTGAATTTATTTTATTTTATTTTATTTTATTTAGTTTTATTTTGTTTTATTTTATTGATTTAAATTTGGATTCTTCATTATCTAAATTTTAATTCTATTAATGTTATTCATTAATATGGTATTATAATTGTCGATTATAAATTACTTTAAAATTTAGAAAGTTATATCTAAAGGAAAAAACTTTCCAAAAAAATTTAATTGAATTAATCTTAAATTTAATTAAGTTAATTTAATTTAATTTAATTTTATAGAAATATATTTTTTAGAGAAATATATTTTATGTAATATTTCGTAAATTAAATTTAGAGTTACCTTATAAATTATCTTCTAATAATATTTTAATATATTAACATTAGCTTATATTTTATAAATTTATATTATATAAAATTTAATTTACTTTCTAGCCTATATTCTTAATACACGTATTTCTCTTAAATTTTGATGATTCACTTGTAGGGTTATAAATTTTATTTAAATTTAAATTAGGATCTATTAGATGGCAAGGATTGACTTATTAATATCAATTTAGCAAAAATTGGATGGACTAGGATTGACGCCCAGATAGTATAAATTGCAAAACTAATAAAATTACCTTTAGATGTGAAGTAAGATAAGATAAGATAGCTGGAACTACTCAATTCAGCCATTGGAGTTACAATAAGGGAAACCGAGACAATATCTAAACTGGGAAAGAACACAAAATTTTAGCCTACTACTATCATGGAGAGGTAATGGTGATAAAAAAGAAGTAAGAAAGGAAAGATCATAGAAAGGCTCTAACATGAGTGTCACCAGAATTAGGATATTGCCATAAGTGGAAAACGGGGACTGATGCTGTTATTAGTATTATTATTATGAAGATTGTTATTAATATTATTATGAAAATTAATATTAATATTGATAATAATATTATTATGAAGATTAATATTAATATTATTATGAAGATTATTATCATTAGTAGGAAAAATAATATTATTATTATTATGATTATTATCATTAGTGGCAAAGAGGCATCCTTGTAATATGGGGGACGAATTACTAGCGAGATTAGTAGGTGAAATATCACTAGGATGGGTACTGAATTTAAACAATATCGTCAAACAAGTTTAACTGCGAACAACACAAATGGGACAACCTGAGAATTTAGTAGGATCTAACGTAAGGGAGGATAAAACCTAAGTTAATTGATCCGGTTTACTTGAACCAGATGGATTTAGTGCATACAAAGAAGGGGAAGCCTCAATAACATAACATAGTTGGATACTGAAACAGTAATAAGAAACGGATAGCACAGATAACTGACGGAACCAACGAAGCTGATTGAAACAACGAACTGAGGAACGACCCTCTATCTAATCAATAGGAATGGATATACGGAAACCAAATAAGAAAAATTAAATAAAGAAAGATTGAGAATATGTAGGTTTAGAAGGAGAGGTTGAAACTACCTAAATGGGCGAAGGAAAGAAAATCGAAAGTGGAAGGGAGTGGATAGAAGTAGACACCAAGTCTGAAAAATGGTCTCTAGTGAAGACAGATAAAAGGAGGTGCGAAAATTAGCATACTAGTGGGATAAGATGGGAAGAACGGGGGAGTAAATAAATATTAATAAAACAGGAAAGTTAGCAGGAGTGGTAGTAGGAAATAAGACAGGACTGCTGGTAACCAACGACACCTATCGGAATGGAAGTTCAAGGAATTTAGATATAACATGGATATAATATAGTCTTGCAACAAATAGAATGGAATTATCTTATCAACAATTGAGTAAAGAAAAGAAATAATAGCCTTAACTTAATCTAATTTAACTTATCACAGAGCTAGGAAAATAAAAATAAAAATAAAATTTTGGCTTAGAAATTTGAATTATGAATTGATGTATAAATTTGCTGGTGACATTAGTCACGTGTTGTTTTGTTTGTATTAAACTTCTCCTCCCACTATATCCCGACAAATGGAAACGGAAATACTTATTATAGTGGGCTATCCTATGTTGCCTCCCCCTCCGCCTGGCCTTGACTGAACTTTCATTCCGTAGTAATACGACATGAAACAAGTCGAATAGGGCCTTCCGTCTGATGAAGTCGGTGATTGTTGGCAACAACAATTACTGACTGAAATAAATTTATTACGGAAATATGACCGGTGTTTAAAGTTTTTCTTAAAAGAAAACAGAGTATATATATATATATAAAGTTTTGTCGTTATCTCTTTCTCACACACACATACATATATACATAGTCTTTATTTCATTTATATATATATATATATATATATATATATATATATATATAAATTTATATATCATTATTTTATATATACATAAAATTATATATCTTTCATATTTATATATAAAAATATAAATATAAAAATTTATATGAATATCGTGATCTCATATATATGCATAAATCTCATATATTGTTATCTTATATATATATATATATATATATCGGTATTTCATATGAATTTATATACCGTTATCTCATATGTATATGAAAATATATATCGCTATCTCATATATATATATATATATATATATATATCGTTATCTCTCGCATTCTCTCTATATATGTGTATATAAATTTATACATAGTTATCTTTCTCTCTCTCTCACACACACACACACACACACACACATATATATATATATATATATATATATATATGTACGAAATAACGATATATAAATTTCTATATAGCAAGAGCAATATTCGAGGTAATGTATAACAAAGATTAAAAAAAGTTTTCATCTGATGCGTTTCGAACATTTAGGACTTCAATTTAACACTTGCATTTATATATGCATATGTGTGTATGGGTATATGTTTGCAATCACACTTGCGAAGAAGTTGATTAGAAAATGCATCTTTAAGCGTACATGATGAGGAATTGCAACCAGAGGTTATTGATTATTTCCTTCAGTATCATAGGTTAGTGTTCGATCACAGGCTAAAGGGTAGGTTTTGGAATGCTGGATTTCCACGGTAGACCAAACCTCTCCACTTTCAAGATTGGTGTAACACACTCTATCTCTCTCTGAAGACAAAAGAAATGTGGTTTTACAGAAGGATACTGAGAATGCCATAGACTGAACATGTAAGAATGATAAAGTTTTTAAAGAAATGGAAACAGAAAGACATTTATACTTAAAATAAGAAAGACAAGGCTAAATTAAATGAATATTTAAACCCAAACACAAATCCATGCAAATATAATTAAACAGGTTTGAAGGCGCGGTAATTTTCAGCTAAGGTGTAAATTTACAAAAGACATACTCCGGATTTTGGGCAGGTTTCAAGGAACAAATATACTGAAACTGTTATGCACAGATACCCCATTGCACTAAGACAATTGAGTCAGGGTCAGGCCCTGATCTCTGCGGCAATAGCCAAAAGAAACCGGGAAATTTATTGACAGCCCATCACGCGATCTTTAGTCGTGTGTGGTTGCTTTAAACTAAATATGTTCTATATCTCTCTTCTCGGGTTGAAAATAAATCTTATTATCAATAACTATTGTGTAGACAAGGTATCGTCTGTCGAATTTCACGGCTGAGATGCGTTCTTTTGAAGATTGGTGTAACACAGTCTTCCGAAATAGAATTTCTTTTGCTTGACTTAGCTTAGCGAAATAAATGTCTACTCATGTCATCAACGTCATATTTACGATCCTATGCACACACAAAATATATTCAGTAAAATGTATCGCATACTTGATATGAGGCTTTATGATTACTACTCAGGAAAATTTGCATGCAGACTTACATAAGAGAAATCTGGGAATATTGAATGGACGCAGATATAAAAATACTTATTAAGCTTACTTTGGTTCGGCGAAAGGTTAAATGAAGGCAATGTGGGTAGGAAGCTTGTGTTGTTGGGTGTCTCTCAGCTTTAAAGAGCAGCTTGTTGTGAGTCATAAACGGCACAGAATTCCATGCAAATTGGAAATACCAAAACCGAACAAATACAAAGGCTTAAATAAATGGAATGTGTTTTAACAGAGGACGAAAAGGGTCACCCCAAAATCTGTTGCTTTCCAAATACTAAGCAAATTCTTAAGAAACCGGAAGTTTTCGTTAGAATCAAAGAAAAGAGTACTGAACTGTTATGTCAGTCAGTTAAGTGCCATACATAATACACGCTTTGGGCGATCATGTCTCGAAATAGGCATCTGACTGGGCAGTTGATTATCGCACAGTAGGTTGCCATTACTTTCTGCGGTAGACTGGTTGCCAGCCAAGGCTATAGAACCCAATCTATCCTGTTATTTAACCCATAACTGAAGGGAAGAGACGGATTAATAGCTTTCCCAAATTGTTATCTAGTCCTCCTATTGAATGCAGACAATCTCTTTACAGTTGAAGGCAAAAGCAATGTGGTTTTACAGAAGGATACTGAGAATGCCATAGACTGAATATGTAAAAATGACAAAGTTTTTAAAGAAATGCAAACAGAAAGACACTTATACTTAACATCAGAAAGAGAGAGCTAAAATTTATAATGCACATAATGAGGAAAGAAAGCCTGGAAAACATAACACTCACAGCAAGCGAACAGAGCATAAGCTACCTAACGAACTTTCGGAAATGGCTGGTAGAAAAGTGATTATGAGTGATAGCAAAAGACAAAGATGTTAAATGCTTCAAAGGACAAGAAATAGTAGAGGGCCATGTTCAATAATGTTCTGAAGGAGAATGGCACATAGAAGATGATTCAGAATATTGACTTTTGCCAGACATCGAACTCAGTCCACGTCTATATTTGGGAACAGCACAACTCAAACCTATATCAGTAATAAATTCCAGTTATGCAAAGATCTGTAATCAATAATATGTATATATATATATATATATATATATATATATATATATATATATATATATATAAAATGATCAGCGGAAAATGTCATAAAGCCATTTCTGATCTTATATTTCTGATTGGGACCCGGAAGAAAATGTATATACAACAGAAATCAAAGGAAATGATTATGATAATAATAATTCAATTTTTACATGATTCGTACTACTGTCTTCATCTTTGTTGCTATTTGTACGACGTTTCGGCCGTTGTACGCCCCGACCTTCTTCCGGTGCTAGGAATTTCGAACCGTACCCTTTATTACTATCACTGGGGTATATCATCAAATCGTTTTTTGGTATTCATAGGTTATCTCCCTCTAACCCTCTAAGTTATTTGGTTCTGGGCATGACGGTAAACTGCATCCGGCAAAAAGGCCTCTGATTGGGAGGTCGTGAGGAGCATGGAATCACCTCTTAATTGCTGTTGTTCCTATTGCTTTCTGCTTTGTCATTTAATAGCAGTAATAATGTTAATGATTTGTTGATTTCTTTATTTGTCATTATTGCTTTTTATAACAAAGTTTCTGTCGTTCTCAATCGTTAGGGCGTTAATCAAATGGTATAAATTAAATATGAATAAATATTTCCTGATTTGAACTCACACATAATATTATTCAAGCATGAACGATACTTAATTGGGTTGGTCACAGATACCTACTGTTATACTTTATACAGGGTGCGTCAGAAATACTTCCCTCATAATGGTAAGATATTAGCGGTGTTTTCTTCTCGCTAATGTCTTGCGATTATGTGGGAGGTATTTCGGCAGCACCCTGTCTTATCTTCTTGATCTAAGTAATACATTAATGAGACATCTAGAAATTATAAGAATTATCTTTTTTATGGCAATGCAACTAATAATTTAATCGTTTATCGCGATAGATCTGGTCACAATTTCAACTTGAAGAATCCTATTCAGAGATATCCTCCGTTAACAGTGGTGCATTGTCCCAATATTAGTACTGTAAAAAGTAAAATTATATGTTATGTATATCATTTACTTCATGTTTTATATTTATATATTTTTCATATTTAATAATAATATTTTTTTTCTCGCACTTCCCACCTGTGGAATTCCCTTGCTTTCCCGACAACTACAATCGCCAAGAATTTAAATGTAAAGTCAATAATCATCTCCTATCTCACTAACCTGCATCCTCTCTCTCATGCTCCCTTCTCCGTCCACTCCACTCTCATTAGTATTTTCATCCTTCTCTTACCCACTTCCTGATACCCCCTATAACCTGTCACTCCTTCTCATTACTTTCCTCCTATGTAACCCCTGCAAAACATTGGCAGTAAAATACCTTGGTTGGGGCGATATGATATGATTATATATATATATATATATATATATACTGAATAAATCATGGTCTGAAATAGACGATTCCGTTTTCATTTTAAATAGGATTATTCAATCTACTAAAGTTAGAATTAACGAGTGTCGGATTAAAATAAAATCTATTACTTCTATATAAATTCTCCCTCTCAGTCACAGACACTCCTGATCAAAAATTTAAGACCACTTAAAAATCTTTAAAAAGAAATTGTTTTTTTATGGATAGATTTTAAACTCTTCCCACTTAAGGTTACCAATACTACAATCTAAAAGGTTATGGAAACAAAAAGCTACATTCCAAACATTTTATTTAGAAATTTACATTTTTATAAAATGAGGCGATTTACACATGATCAAAATTATAAGACCAGGGGTATAAATTGTTAGATCTATGGCAATTCCAATGTTTTTAGTTCAGTTAGAGATTAGCAATCACTGCGTAAAGGTGTAACCATGCCTAAAGCAAGCAAACTTAACAAAGTTGAGCGTTCTCGAATTCTAGAATTCCATAAGCAAGATTTGTCACAGCGGGCGATCGCAGCTAAGGTAAATCGCAGTAAAACTGTGATTTGCAACTTTCTAAAGAACAGTGAGAATTATGGAAAAGCAAAATCCTCTGGTAGGCCCCAAAAAATTTCTCCTGCATTGAGTAGGAGAATAAGACAGGTTGTTATGAAAGACGGGGGACTTTCTTCTAGTCAAATTAAGGCAGTCACAGATGCTGATTGCAGTCCCGTAACCATCAGACGACACTTAAGACAAAAAGGCATGGTAAATAAAAAGCGTAAACAAATTCCTCGGCTGCTTCCACGTCACAAGTTGAACCGCTTAAAGTTTGGTCGTGAATACCAAACATGGGACGTTGATAAGTTGTTATGAAAGACGGGGGACTTTCTTCTAGTCAAATTAAGGCAGTCACAGATGCTGATTGCAGTCCCGTAACCATCAGACGACACTTAAGACAAAAAGGCATGGTAAATAAAAAGCGTAAATAAATTCCTCGGCTGCTTCCACGTCACAAGTTGAACCGCTTAAAGTTTGGTCGTGAATACCAAACATGGGACGTTGATAAGTGGAAGAAAGTCCTGTTTTCTGATGAGAAAAAATTCAATCTAGATGGTCCTGATGGCTTCCAACGATATTGGTATAACAAAAACATGCCTCCTGAAATTTTCTCCGCACGTCATAGTGGTGGAAGGTCCCTAATGGTATGGGGGGCCTTTTCTTACAGAGGGACGATGGAGCTCCAGGTGATGCAGGGTCGTCAGAGAGCGGCTGGTTGTGTTAACATGCTACAAAAAGCATCTTTGATGACGGAGGGCCATTATTTGTGTGGGGATGGATGGTTATTCCAACAGGATAATGCTGCAATCCATGCTGCAAGACGGACCTTGACCTTTCTACAAGAAAATGGGGTCCATCTCTTGGGACATCCTGCATGCTCACCGGACTTGAACCCAATTGAAAATGTTTGGGGATGGATGACAAGAGATGTTTATCAAAATGGCACACAATATTCAACAAAAAATGAACTTTGTGAAGCCATCTTCAGAAGCTGGAGCAACATCCCTAACACCTTAATGGAAATGCTTATTTCTAGCATGCCCGACAGAATTTTTGAAGTCATCAAAAGCAGTGGAGGTAGACTTCATTCTTAAATTTGGTTGTTAAATATTTTCATACACGTTTTGTACAATTTCGTAGAATTTTTGTCTCTGGTCTTATAATTTTGATCATGTGTAAATCGCCTCGTTTTATAAAAATGTCAATTTCTAAATAAAATGTTTGGAATGTAGCTTTTTGTTTCCATACCCTTTTAGATTGGAATATTCGTAACCTTAAGTGGGAGAAGTTTAAAATCTATCCATAAAAAAAAAATTCTTTTTAAAGATTTTTAAGTGGTCTTAAATTTTTGATCGGGAGTGTATATATGTAATTTATAACATAAATATGTTATAATATCAATACAAAGGAAGCAATTTTGTTTTGACACTGTGTCTTATCAAGTGATCATGTTAATTTCAAATTGAAGTATTTTAAACGTTTCCACACTAGACAAAACTCTTTAATCAGAGAAAATGTCTCCCTGATTAAGGCATTTTGGCTAGTTTTGAACCTTTTAAAACTCTTCAAGTTGAAGTTAACATCATCGCTTGATAACTGACAGTAAGTGTCGAAACAAAATGGCTACTATTTTAGTGATGTTATAACACATTTATGTCATTAATTTTAAATGATTATTCGTTCTACTTCGCATTGAGCACTTCTTAAGATTAGTGGGATTTTTGTAGATACGAAATTTTATTCCATCCATACCTACCCTATATTTGATATATATGAACAGGTCTAGAGGCTCATCCCTTGCTCCCTGTTTAGGATGTGGTTTCCGGCTTTCTCTTTTCCAATCTTTTCACTTTTCTTATTTTTTTCTTATTTTTTTAAATTATTTTTTTTTATTTTCAGTTGGGGAAGATAGACTAAACTATCACCCGGGTCACACTCCACCCTCGTCTATTGAACAGGTGTAGAGGCTCATCCCTTGTTCCCTGTTCAGGATGTGGTTTCCGGCCTTCTCTTTTCTAATCTTTTCACTCTTACATAGCCCCCTGCACATCAGTGGCGTTACCGCCTTGCTCGGGGTGATATGATAAAAATATATATATATATATATATATATATATATATATATATATAGGAAAACTGAACACGTCATTTAAATTGGTTATAAATTATAATCCATTTCAATAAGCTAAATTACTTCATTTCATCAGACCACATAATATTCGTTACATTTGGTACATTTTCGAATTACAGTTGAATTCATTACATTCACTTACGCGCAAATACCCTTGAGAAAGGTAGTAATCCGTCTCTTTACTTCAGTTATGGGTTAAATAACAGGACAGATTGGGTTCTATAGCATTGGCTGGCAACCAGTCTACCGCAGAAAGTAATGGCAGCCTCCTGCGGGATAATCTTCTGCCCAGTCAGTCATATCTTTTTCGAGACATAATCGGCCAAAGCGTGTATCACGTATGGCACTTAATTGACTGGCTGGTTGACTGAATAACCAGTATTTGGTTAAACTAATAAACATATTTGTAAACCCAGTTGTTTTTGTTAATGTTTCTTGTCACCATCATTTGAATATAATCTTAAAATGTTGGCAATAAATGAGAAACAGAAATTATGTTGCTATTTGATGATCAAATATTGATTGCGTACAATTTATTCGTAGTTATATATATATATATATATATATATATATATATATATATGACAGAGAGAGAGAGAGAGAGAGAGAGGTGGGGATGGAAAGAAAGATGAAATAGGTATCAGCACTGCATGGTGACAATAATGAGCTTCTAGCCTTAAGTGATCTTTCGACATCTTTAGGGTGAAACTGAAAACAGTTTTGACTCTTGGCTGCTCTGTCGAGATAAACGCACTATCTTTGACACTCGGCCCTCTTCTCCATAAATATAGCAAATTTTATGCATTATATTTATATATTAATTGAAGTTGTCTGTGTTATTGTGTTCCCTTACGTCATAGGGATCAGATCATTTTGTCGTTTTCTTTCTGTGCAGATAAAATAATTATGTGGGGGGGGGGGGTGCCTAAATTCATAGTCAGTCACATTTTTCTCCGTCGACTGCTTTTCTCCCATCTTTCTTAATATGTATATGTTTATATATACATATAAATATGTGTATGTTTATATATACATATAAATATGTGTATGTTTATATATACATATAAATTTAATGTATCGAGGCAGCAAATAATTTTCTAAACATATACTGTTAAATATAAGAGACAATGAATGTCTATTATGTTTATCATGATCCATTCTAAACGTCGTATTTTGTCTTTAATTTCAATTGAAAATAAAGACAAAAATTCTCCAACATTTGGATAATTTTTTATTAAATTAAAACAACCCACACTTAATCAAATCACGTTTAAATCTGGCCATAACACATTACATTGCATTTGAGTACATGGTTCTGTTGTCATTTCGCGCTATCACGCGGTGTGACGTCATAGAACCGCATTGCAAATTTGCGAACTGCGTTTGTTATTTTTGGCAACTATTGCCGTTGCCTAGCGGAGTTTTATGTCAACACAAAATAAAATCGTCGGTGATGGTGGATGTTATTGTATTACCGTCTTAATAACCTCTCTGAAGTTGGCTCATGTGAGCCGAAAGCTTAGAACCAAATTAATAAAAAATCATCCAAATGTTGGAGAATTTTTGTCTTTATTTTCAACTGAAATTAAAGCCAAAATACGACGTTTAGAACGGTTCATGCTTAAACATAATAGACTTTCATTGTATTTAACAGTATATGTTTAGAAAATATATATATATATATATATATATATATATATATATATATTGTGTTGTTATGATGATGTTTAGCTCCAAAATTATTGTTTTTTTTTTTCAGTGGTTTTACTGGTAAAAAGCTATTTTGGCAAGCAGGGTTTTGTTTCATCGTAAAGTGCTCGATATGGGAGACAGTTGATAGTTTTAGTACTAAGAATTTGTCACTTTAACTGAGCAGGTTCAAAATCTTCGATTACCTCTTCCTTGGATAATTTTTCATTGCATATGAAAAGCTCAATATGCTTAAATAAGTGATCAGTGGAAGAGATATCTAGTAAATATAGATGATCAGGCTATGCAGCTTTTGCACAGTTGATTTTAGAATCGTACGGCCTTGCAGCAAAATTTGGCCATCCCAATTTACAAGTCTAGGATGTTTCTTTCTTCAGTTTTTCTGTCTATACATTCTGTTTCTTCGCAATATGAGGTTACTGCTGTTGCTTTCTCTTGAGGCAATACGGAATAATGAATAACCCCCTTGAAAGACCACCATACACTAATCATTAATTGTTTAGTGTGCAGTAGAGGTTTTGGGTATTGTTTTGGTGATTCACTTGCATCTAATCACTGGCCTTTTCTCTTACTGTTGTCAAAATATATCCATTTATCACCACATGTAATGATTGGATGAAAAAATATTTCTGTTTTTGCAATTTGTACTCAAACAGTCAGATTACTCGATATTGCTTCATTGTAATCATTTTTGTTGTGCTCTTAAGTAAAAATATATCGAAAGAAAAATAGTTCGGAATAAGTCAAGATTTATTTTTATATATACTGAGGAGATTACTTCGTTAAAAGTCTGGATGAACAGCCAACCAAAAATGCGTAATTTCATATGTGACAGTCTAATATATTTTTTATCATTCAGCCAATAGCGACTTAAGTTAGGTTTGTGTTATGTGAACGTAAGAGGAGGAAGTAATCTTTACGCGTGTACTGTATACGCATTTAAGTTCACACACGTGTCTCTTTTTGTGTAAAAATTCAGTGTGTAGTCATCCCTTTGTCAACAAACACATGCATACATATTGTATATTTGGGCAACAATCTCTATTTTATGCAGGTTTCAGAAAAAATGACAGACATGGTGTGGTGGCTAAGTTTTTTTTATGTAATTTTTCATGTGATCTTATGATTTCTTTCTTTCAGAACATGAATTACATAAAAATTATTTCTTTCTTTCAGAACATAAATTACATAAAAATTGTTCAAATGTTTTGTTTATCCGGGCGCTTTCGGCTATACTTTTAGCCATTTTTGAGGATGAATGTCATTTTATGTATAACAGAATGTATGTAGTGCTATGTGTTATGTACCGAACATTGTAAGCATGTTGTTAGTGTGTTCGTAGTTGATGTTACTGAGTGTTGGGTTTTTCGTTTTTATTAATGATATATCCCGAAAAGAAATACAGTGTAAATAGATCAGTTGAAGAATGGTACTCAACACCAGTAATAAGGTATAACAGATTTATTGTATTAAGGTACAGTTAACAATAATACGCATATAGGCAAGCAACGGGTTGAAGCGGAATAGACTATCGAATAGTGAATGCCTTCGCCTAAGACCTTCCTTTTTCGTACCGCTCGTTACCGTCTTTTATCAGGGAGAGCATCCTATTCTCGGGGGATAGCAGGATGTTCTACTATAACAATTAAAAAGGCCTCCATTATTTGTAGTCTTTTTTCTGCATGTGGATGATGCTATATTTGTGTTGTCAATGAGTATGTTCCGGATAGGGTTTGGTAGGTCTCCGTGTGCGTTTAAATGAGATCAAATTGAGCTCCATTGAGAGAGATGCAGCGTCAGTCTTCGAGTCAGTATTGTAGTGGTGTGGCCGATACAATTATTTAGGAAATTATGATCAAGAACGCAGTTCTTCAATGGACACGGGAACTCGTAAATAATGTTGGTTCGTTGTAGTTTGGATCTCACGGTGAGTTGTTGTTTTTGATGATGAGGTTAGCCGTTTTAAATTTAGTGTAATAGATGATTAATTTATTTTTTGTTTACAACAACGGGAGTAGCGTATTTTCGAATGATATTTCGGAGTGAGGATTCGTCTTGTTTCGAATTAATATGACATTTTTTTGTAAAAGTTATTGTTATTATTTTTATCTATCTATCTATCTATCTATCTATCTATCTATCTATCTATCTATCTATCACTGTCTGTTTATTATCTATCTATCACTGTCTGTTTATTATCTATCTATCTCTGTCTGTTTATTATCTATCTATCTATCACTGTCTGTTTATTATCTATCTATCTATCACTGTCTGTTTATTATCTATCTATCTATCACTGTCTGTTTATTATCTATCTATCTATCTATCACTGTCTGTTTATTATCTATCTATCTATCACTGTCTGTTTATTATCTATCTATCTATCTATCTATCACTGTCTGTTTATTATCTATCTGTCTATCTATCTATCTATCTATCTATCATCTATCTATCTATCTCAGTTTAATCATTATCTATCTATCTATCTATCTATCTATCTATCTCAGTCTAATCATTATCTATCTATCTATCTCAGTCTATCTATCTATCTATCTATCTATCTATCTATCTATCTATCTATCTATCTATCTACGGCTATATCGTGTCGAATATACCGGTTCCCGATCTCCGAAGTTAGGCAACATCGAGCCTGGTCAGTATTTAAATGCGTGACCATTTGGGAATACCAGGTACTGTAAACGCAAGGATCTATCTATCTATCTATCTATCTATCTATCTATCTATCTATCTTATAAATTATATTTTAGAACATGTACAATTTTATATATATATATATATATATCCACTACAAATTGTACATTGTGTTTCGACATTGGACTAACAATGTCTCATCAAGTGGTGTCCACCTGATGAGACATTGTAAGTTCAATGATATATAAAAAAAATTGTA
>JBBBDQ010000886.1:327500-492500 GCA_037127315.1 Ascarosepion bandense | reverse complement strand
CTTGGGCGATCATGTCTCGAAAGAGACATGACTGACTGGGCAGAAGATTATCCCGCAGTAGGTTGCCATTGCTTTCTGCGGTAGACTGGTTGCCGACCAAGGCTATAGAACCCAATCTGTCCTGTTATTTAACCCATAACTGGAAGGAATAGACGGATTACTACCTTTCTCAAGGGTATTTGCGCGTAAGTGAATGCAATGAATTCGGCTAGAATTCGAACTCGGCTTCCCGATTTCTCGTTCCGAGCCGATATCCAATGCACCACAACGCACATCCTTCTGATAATGATGAAAACTTATGATAATTCTGGATAAATCCTGTAAGCTGTAGGGAGTTCGGTTAAGTCTGACACAAGGCCGAATCAAAGAAACGTTAACCAGCTTTCTACGCTACATAAGTATGTCTTCTCAACCTATACAGTGAGGCAAGTGTGTTTTATGTTGTACTTTTCAAGTTATATTTTGGAATACATTTTGATTTAAATTTTTTTTTTAATCGTATCACCCCGAGTAAGGCGGTAACGCCACTGATGTGCAGGGGGCTACATAATAGTGAAAAGATTGGAAAAGATAAAGCCGGAAACCACATCCTAAACAGGGAACAAGGGATAAGCCTCTTAACCTGTTCAATAGACATGGGTGGAGTGTGAACCGGGCGAGAGATAGATCTATCTACTCCAATTAAGTTTGTAGGATATTATATGGACTGATGTGATGAAAAATTTATTTCATGATGGTTGTTTGATTTTGTTTAACGGCATATCAACCTCGATGTTTTATTTAATGCAGATATATAAATAATTTGAAAATGTTATGGCTTCAGCGAAATATATTTTGAACCTAATAATGTGCTTTCAAATACAGATAAAATGTATTGTTGGTCATGTTTCTATGAATATGTATTGTCGGTCCTTTTTATATAAAATGTATTGCTGGTATTTTGACTCTATATATTTCTATACATTCATAGTGTTTTACTCGGAGAAAATAGTGAATTTGCTCATAACTGGGATTCTAAAAGGTCAGGTTGTTTCCTGGGTCAGTCAAGTGCCATACGTGAAACACGCTTGGCACTTGACAGAAGATTATCCCGCAGTAGGTTGCCATTGCTTTCTGCGGTAGACTGGTTGCCGACCAAGGCTATAGAACCCAATCTGTCCTGCTATTTAACCCATAACTGGAAGGAAGTGACGGATTAATACCTTTCCCAAGGGTATTTGTGCGTAAGTGAATACAATAGATTCAACTGGAATTCGAACTCGGCTCCCCGGTTTCTCGTTCCGAGCTGGGTACAACAGCAATTAAGAGGTGATTCCACGCTCCTCACAATGTCCAATCCCCCGAGTAGAAGCTTTGCTGCCGGATATAGTTCATCATTTTACCCAGAACTGAGAAAATAAAGATGAGACAGACACATAATGAATGTAGTAAATTGGTTTACAAATTAACAAAGAACAAAGTTTGGGGAGTGGGGTGATTCAGTGGGAATTATGAAAGCGATTACATTATAATCACAAAAATCAGTTATCTGTCCTAAAGAATGAAACTCATGAAAACTTTTTGAGAAATTCTTGAGATTCGTATAGGCCACCACAAACCAGGCGAGAAGGCCTAATTTTGTTATAAACGAGAAAAGAACCCCCCCACACACCAAAATAAAAAACCATACCAGATCAATATTTTGTTTCATTGAACTACGGTGTACATCTGAAAGAAAGAGATAAATATCTCTATCTTGCCAGTCGGGCCAGTTCTTATTGGAGCACTAGGAGTGCTCTCAAAAAGACCGTAGAAAAGGCGAGAGGGATTGAAGAGAGATAAACCTAAATGAATAACCCTTGTGACTCATTTCTGTGCAATGTTTTAAAAAAGACAGACTCGTAGAGAGCCAGAACGTTCTTTAACGGGGACGCTCGATAATAATTGCCCATGAGGTATCATCGTTAGGATTTTATAAATAAATAGCATCAGATACTTTGTTCATTATACTGATTACATATACAATAGTACAATAATTTTGGGTATTGTAGAAAAATTGAATAAATTGTTTGTTTTTTCTAATTTAATACAGATATTCAAATGCGTATACATTAGCAAAAGATGCTTCCTAAAAGCCAAGCAAAGTATTAAGGAAAAACCCGTTAGAAACATAGAGTGCTCAACTGTTACGTAATGTCGGTCATACTGGACAATTCCCTCACATACAGATGAATTTTAAGGAAAATGAAAATAAAAAGGAGAATTATACTTTGAACCAGAAACAACGCACAAATACTCTTGGAAAAGGTATTAATCCGTCTCTTCCTTCCAGTTATGAGTTAAATAACACGATAGATTGCGTTCTATAGCCTTGGTAGACAACCAATCTATCACAGAAAGTAATGGCAACCTACTGCAGGATAATCTTCTGCCCAATCAGTCATGTCTCTTTCGAGACATGATCACCCACAGCGTGTATCACGTATGGCACTTAACTGACTGACTGGACAATCACAATATATATTGAAGTCAAGAGGGACAGAGAAGAAAAACAAATAGCCTAACTAACTGTAAATGACAGGCAGAATAGGGACTGGCAGGTATATTAAGGGGATATATGAAGGATAGGAATATTCTAGAGAGCTATAATCGGACACAACCTGAAGGGACGTAACCCTCAGAAGAAGAATATAAGCACGGACTACACATTGACGTGGGATAAGTCGTCCAATTGTCGGCCTAATACTGCTCATTGTTTTCATTATTACTCCCTCTTCTCTGCGATGTGCGTTGTGGTGTGGGTGTGCATTGTGGTGCAGTGGATATCGCAGAAAGTAATGGCTACCTACTGCGGGATAATCTTCTGCCCAGTCAGTCATGTCTCTTTCGAGACATGATCGCCCGAATACTTGGACAAAAACTCCACTTCGCCATTTAATAATTTCTTCAATTTAATTTTATAGGACATCATGGTAAACAATATTTATTTAAGAAAATATACTCTTTCCTTTTCGACAAATTTTTAAAATTTATTACTCTGACGCATGCAACATACAAGTGATCATGTGTAAATATTTATTTCCAATATGTTGAAGCATTTGACCTTTTGATTTGTTTCTGGTTCTTGCAAACGTGGCTAACTGAAAGATGGATTCTTGTATATAAAAATTAACAATATTGCATTTTAGTGGATTTAAACTCGGAACGATAAATCGGGATGCCGAGTTGGAATTCCAGTTGAATTCCTTGCATTCACTTACGCACAAATACCCTTGGAAAAGGTAATAATCCGCCTCTTCCCTCCAGTTATGGGTTAAATAATAGGACAGATTGGGTTTTATAGCCTTGGCTGGCAACCAGTTTACCGCAGGATAATCTTGTGCGGGATACTTTTCTGCCCAGTCAGTCATGTCTCTTTCGAGACATGATCGCCCAAAGCGTGTATAACAATATTTTGTAGCGGATCGGAAATAATTAATTTAATTAATTAATAACCATAACCGGAAAATCTTCTAATTACTATTATAGATCATAAGAGAACATACTAAAACAAATTTTCCTTATCCTCCGAATATGAGCAAAGAAAAACGGAGGTGATTAATTTTATTAACTAATTATTAACTGTAGCTGGAAAATCTTTATCTTTAAAAAGAAAGCAGGGACGAAAAATAATACCTGGTTTTTCTCTATTATTGTAAACCCGGAAAGAAGAAGAAGAAAAAAAAAGAAGAAAGACAAGAGAAATGGATTTGTTTAGTGTCATAGAGTCGATTTCGGCCCACCTATAAAGACAAGTGTCATTCTTGAACCTAAAAGAAAGATAGATTCAATTGTTATTTTTTGGCCGGCAAAAGAATAGAAAAAGAAGACCGGAGAAAGAAGAAAAAGAAAGAAAAGACTAAATTAGTTTCAAGCCACGAAACAATAGCTGTCAGTTTCAGCCACCCAAAAGAAAGCTAGCATGGTCATTCTAAACATAAAGGAAAGATAAATTTAATTGTTGTTCATTTTCTGGGTAAAGGAAAAGGAGATTTCATTTTGTGTCTGATTGTCTCGCTAGCATGAATTGGGAAAAGAATTAAGATAACACTGGTCCCGAATTGTGAAAAGAATTAAGATAACAAATGTTTTGATTCCGAGTTGAAGTACTTTAGAGAAAAGGTATTTTCACTGACATCAGGGTAAGTCTGATAACAAGCATTCTTGTCGCTTGAAAATATAGGTGACTCAGAGAATGGATATTAAAAACAGGCGCGAAGAAATTGTTATCTGGGTAACAATGTCAATGGACGCTTGTCAACTTGTTTTGGGCGAAGTCACTTCAAAAAGGTTAATACTTATTGTTTTAAGAAAAAACTCCCCGAAATTGTTTCATGAGAAAGAAAAATTTTGAGAGAGAAAATTCGGTTAAGTCCAGCCCAGAAAAGGGGTATGGGGAGATGACGTCATAAGATCGAGAGAGATTCCATTGGTCCTGTGAACAAGCCCCGAAAGGGGGAGACGACTAACAATTGACATCATGGAAAGCGGATTAATCCCATTGGGTAAACCAGAGGCAACAACGAGTAGCAGCTAACCTCAGGATTTTATTGGTCGCCGAAACGGGGGATTAGACACCCAGCGACCGTCGGCCCCACACCATAGCATAGGCATAAATACAGGGTCCCGAGGAACCAAAACCGGTTGGCGTGAAGAAGGTTGGGAGTTCAGTTCCAATTACCGACTTAAAGATGAGACGTAATGACCAAAGACAGATCCCAGTTAAAGAAGTAAAGAGACAGAGAGATGATTACCATGCCTTTGGATGCCGACCGTAGAGAAGTCAGTCACCAATCAACCAACCAGAGTTAAGAGACAGACAAGAAGAGAATTTTCAGACAAGTCTGAAATTGCTAACTGAAAGAGAATAACCCAGCACTTCGGCATTTTCCGTAACATTCCGGAAAACAAGCAACAAGTTGTCTGGACTTATAACAAACTTAGACTTCTGTTCAGATCATCAAGCTGTGGCCAGCCAGATTCCTCGTTATTGCTTAGGAGAACAATTCGATTTATCTAAGAAACGTCCGTTCCGCTACCAGTTGATAGAAGCAGGGATGGGAAATTATTCAAGAGTCAGTCAGTTGATTGCCATACGTAATACACGCTTGGGCGATTATGTCTCGACAGAGACATGACTGACTGGGTAGAAGATTATCCCGCAGTACGTTGCCATTGCTTTCTGCGGTAGACTGGTTGCCGACCAAGGCTATAGAACCCAATCTGCCCTATTATTTAACCCATAACTGGAAGGAATAGGCGAATTAATACCTTTCCCAAGGGTATTTGCGCGTAAGTGAATGCAATGATTCAGCTGGAATTCGAACTCGGCTCCCTCTATTTCTCGTTCCGAGCCGATATCCAATGCACCACAGCGCACATATAATCTGTATATGAAGACGTTATTTTACAACACTTTTCAGCCGTCGGTCCACTTATTTCCTTTGATGTTACATTTCTTTCTTTTATTACTCAATTGTGTGCACACTTCCTGGCTTGGTTTAGCTCGGCAGAGAGACAGCTAGTGAAGAACTCATGTGACTGCCTTGTGATTAATCAACACAACGTGGGACAAGGGAGAAAACCGTGACAGAGTCAATCTATGACCAGCTGGCTGGATCGAAATCAACAGCGACCGGCCGGGCAGTGGCATAGTGTATTACGTATGGCACTTAACTAACTGATTTGTTATTGTAATCGTTAAATTGTTTTTTAAATAGTGGGGGTATTTGGCATGTTAAAATGAATGAAAATTGTACTAAGCTACGCACCCTAGAAAAAAGTACTTTGTATTCTCTCATCTGTTTGCGTTTATCACCAAAACTTTCGGTCGTTGAATGGCTATGTAAGAGGGTGCGACAGACAGACTAACGGAAGTCAAAATAAATAGAAGACTTCCTACTTGATTACTGGCTCCGTACATGGAATTCCCCAAAAGCTTTCATGTGGCAAGATTGACCAGTATTCATCGTCATACAAGAAGATTGATATCACATAGTAATTCAGCAAACGCGTTTTTGTATTAAGCGAAAATTTTCTGTTTCTTAGTAATTTGTTTAGTTTTGAAATGCATCTTTCGATGGACCAATTCACATTTTAATTCCGGTATCATATTTTCCATCCTTTGTTAAAACACTGCCTAGATATTTAAACTTCTGTTTCGGAGATATGCGGTATGGTGCAATGGAATGAAATATCGGAGAGCCGAGTTCGAATTCCAGTTGAATTCGTGACATTCACTTACGCTTAAATATTCTTGAGAAAGGTATTAATTCATCCCTTCTCTCTCCATCTATGGGCAGAATAGCAGGACAGATTGGGTTCTGTAGCCTTGTTTGGCAACCAGTCTTCCGCAGAATGTAATGGCAACCTACTGCGGGGTAAAATCTTCTGCCTAGTCAGAAAGAGACATGATCGCCTTAGAGTGTATCACTTTAGGCATTGAAGCAACTGACTGATGGTTTGATGTGAACAACTCTAATCACTAGTTTGCGTTTTGGATCTTTTCTCTTGCTGACGACCATAATTTGTTTTCGCACAGTTGATGGTTTGTCCGTTTACACTCGTTTTTTTTAATAACATGTTTAGAAGGTCCTCTAGTTTTCTTTTTCTGTCTGCTACCAACACAGTTTTATCTGCGTATCTTACATTGCGAAGATTACAACCACTGGTAATAAATACTGGTAGAGTTCTTGTCTTAATCCTCGTTCTATTTTCATGTACCTACTCAATTCATTTTCGAACCATATGCAGGCGTTTTAAAGAATTAAAATATATCCTTGTGTCGAAACTTGCCAAATACTTTTGCGTCAATTTGACATATTGATCAGTGATCGAAAAGTTGATTTCAATTTTTTCTTTGTAAAGAATATGCAGACAGTTTGCTTACAATATAATCTCAAGATTATTGTAACGTTCTTTACATGTAGATTTAGTTTTTCTAAGAATTAAAATAGATCCTTGTATCGGACCTTGTCAAATGCTTTTGCGTAAATTTCGACATGTTGATCAATGATTGTAAATTTTGGTTTTAAGTTTTTCCTTGTAAAGAAAATGGATGAAATAAATTGCAGCTCGGACGCAAATGCATTTGAATTGGAGTGAAAAACTTAACAAATCAATAACAGACATCTGAATATGAGGCGAGTTAAAAACAGGGCAATTCATACTATTACTTTTTCGGAGTTGTTTACCACAACAGCAAACAAATTTAGAGGCTGCGGCAGGGTGATTTCGTAGCTCTTAAAAAACAAGGTTTCGAGATTAACAAACACGGCTTCGAGATTAACAGATGTCGCTTTTGAATTAGACCTATTCATTGTTTTTCGTCCCTTAATTGTTAAAAGATGTTTCTTGTTGTTATTACCCTCGCGCATCATCTTCATCATCTGTAGCAACAGTAACATTTATAACTCTTCTCTTTGTCACACGTGCTTTCCACATGGAAAAATGTCAATTCATCCTATTTTTTTTTTACTTTCACTCACTGATATTTATTCTTTTATACTTATTGTTTGCTTCATCTTTTCTCTAGTTCTCGCTCTGTTTTTCTTCATTCATTTCGTTGCCACCTTCCTTATACTGCTTACATGCATACACATAGCGTGATAGAGAAATACATAAAAATAAATAATAACAAGAAGATCAAAATTTCACCATCTCTAAAAATAGATGGATGCTTAAAATCGCCAGGTAAACAAAGTCACAGTTCGACCAACCAAACAGAACGCTTTCACAACTAGGATGTAAGAAAATCAATATACAAATGATAACAAGAAGACCAAAATTCACCATTTCTAAAAATAGATACTTCGAAAAACCAATCAGAAAACTTTCACAATAGGAAGCAGAGCGCCATTTTCGAAGAAGATCTATAGACATGTACATAAACCAAAATTAATTTTATCTATTATTCGGTTTTGCAGTCATTTTAACATAACCATAAGCGAAATACGACATATCCTCGACTAGCTGACGACATAAATTGTTACACTGAAAGCCAACGTACCATCCTTCACCACATTGTCAAACGACAGCTACTATAACTGGATACAAATATACATACATACCTGCATACATACATTTACTTTCTCATGGACTCTTTCTCTCTCTATATATATATATCGCGTGTGCCTTATCGTTCTGAATTATAATAATGTGTATATAAAGATTTATTTTATATTAATCAAGACTCTGTTCATTTTCTTTTAATCATTACACAAGACCAGTATACACCCAAATCTATTACACTGATATCTGGAGGGAACGAATGTTGTAGTATGCTAAACAATTAATCCATAACTGATAAACTCCTACACGACTACACCCTCCACACACACACACACACACACACACTCAATCTCCTCTATTTACTGACGGGATTGGTTCGTAGATTTTGTTAGCTAAATGCTCAGAAGTACGTAATAATAAATAATAACAGATATATTTCATTTATTTGTTTGAACACTATTTTTAATCGATACTCGTATTTGAGTAGATATGCTGTTTTTAATTAAAGTGTGTATATATATATATATATATATATATATATATATATATATACAGAAGTGAGCCACCACTTAGCCTGAAGAACCGTTGTGTGAAACCGCGGTAGGTGGTGGCTCACTTCGAGATTTCATGTATTCTCGCTCTACTTTCGTATCGAGCACTTTATTGTTAAGGTTTCGTCTTGGTTTATTTTTCTTTCCAACAGGCACTAGACGTATTGTACTTGTGCGCTGTTTGTTTCTTTTTTTCTCCCCCATTATTTAACCCACGAGGTATTTCTCGCAGGGTTACAAGACGGTTTAAATTACTGTTAAGTTAGCATTATTTTCGGTTGTTTAGTCTGTAATTATTAGTGTTGCCTTACAGTGATTACGTTCATTATATATATATATATATATATATATATATATATATACCGGCCTGATTATTTACGATAAATTTTGTTAAAAAAATTGTGTGTCATTTAGCAGGTTTTGAACCTGCAACCCCTAGCAACATAGGGAAAGCCACTAATTGATCTGGTGCGTCTTACACCGCTCGACCATGAATGATTCCACAGCCTAATTAATGTTAAATGAAGCCCTATATAAACAACTTTCGATTTTTTGTAAATAACCATATCGTAATGCAAACAAAAGTAAACAGACAATGTTACGGAAAGTTCCGGAGATTAACAAAATAGAATTAACAACCGAAATATTTAATTTATTTCTTTGAACATTATTTTTAATCGATACTCGTATTTGAGTAGATATACTGTTTTTAATTAAACAGTATATCTATATGAATTTTTTGACAGGCCTGACTATTTAAGAGAATTTTGTTTAATCGATACTTTTATTTGAGTAGATATTTTGTTTTATTTAATTTTATTAAAATTAAACAATATATTTTTCTACCGGCCTGATTATTTATGAGAAATTGTGTTACCAAAATGTGTCATTCGGCATGATTTTTGTAACAAATTTTCTCATACATAATCAGGTCGGTAGAAAAATATAATTTTAATTAAAAAAGAAATCAGAATATCTACTCAAATGCGAGTCTTGAATAAAAATAATGTTCAAACAAATAAATTAAATATGTTAATTCCATTTCCTTAATCTCCGGAACATCCCATAAAAGCAGATGTGTATAATATTGTCACGGCCGTCATTGGCCGATCCTTAGAAAAAACAACCTTCACATTCACAGACCCTGATCTTTTTATTTTTTTAATCGTATCACCCCGAGCAAGGCGGTAATGCCACTGATGTGCAGGGGGCTACATAAGAGTAAAAAGATGAAGTAGAAGAGAGTGAAGAGGAAGACGAACCAGTTGGAAAGGAGCAAGAGAAAGATGGGAATACAGGTGTGATGAAAGTTGCAAAGGTGGGGAGAAAGGAAAGGATATACGGGGTGGTGAAAGAATTAGAGTCAAGTGGTTAATAGATGAGTATTGACATTGCATTTAAATTCCTGGAGGTTGTGGCCGTCAGGAAAGCAAGAACATGGAAGCGAGTTCCACAGGCGGGAAGTGCGAGAGAAGAAGCTGCAGGAGTAGAATTGTTATCTGCATTTGGTTAATCTAACTGTGAATGGGTGGGATCCAGTTGTCAATCTGGTTGCACGAGTAAACACCTGTTGAGGTGGCACCAGTGACTTAAGGTCGTTGGAGTAGAAACCATGAAAGTATTTATAGAACAGACAAAGGGAGGCCACATCTCGTCGGTGAGGAAGTGGCTGTAGTCGAGCCGCCAAGTCGGTACCTATCACATTACTGATTCTCCTTTGGAGCCTGTCGAGAACACTGAGATGAACAGCAGGGGCGCCTGACCAGATATGGCAGCAGTATTCCATGCACGGACGAATGGTTGATTTGTATATATGCAGGATGTATTCAGGCGGGAAAACCATCCTGGATCGACACAGTGACCCAACCTTCTTAGCTGTGGATTTAGCTATGGACTCAATCTAGTGGTTCCATTTGAGATCAGAAGAGAGGGTAAAGCCAAGGAGGCGCAGTGTATTGCTCTCATGGAGACACGCTTGGTCCATGCTTATGGGAGGCAGGAGAGGTTGCCTGTGATGATTGACAGACAACAGCTTGGTCTTAGTCGCATTGAAATTGACAAGCCACTTCTTGCCCCAATTCACCACAGACTGTAGATCCCGTTCAAGGTCAGCAGAGAGATTATATTTGTCCGCCACGCCGGGTTTCTTACTGATCTCGCAAATTTAAGCCCAGCAAATACAATTCCAGCAGCACGTGAGAAACAGGACGACTTACCAAATTTGTTTGAGTCTAAAACTGTCCTCATAAGCATCGGATTAGGTTGTGCTTCCCAAACATCGAATAACATGGGGGACAATTTTTACATCCACGGTTTTCTATTCTCTCTAACCAGACAGTAGTTTAAAAAAATCGTATTCCATGTTATCAGCCTCGTTTTCGTCCAACGACCAGAGGGATCACCCTTTTGGCTGGGTTGCAAAAGACCAATTAAAACCGAATTAGACCTGTTTTACCACCTCATGTGCGGGGGGATGGGTAATATTTTGATCACGCACTCGGGTTCCCCATTCGCAAAACCGACCTTGTGTCACAACTCGCTCCATTGGGGAGTAGGTTAAATCTCGGGTTACAAATGACAAGACCAGTTTAAGACCGGTTTTGAACCCAGCTATGCGGGGGGCTTGGTAAAAATTTGACCAGTTTACCTGGGCGTAAGCGCTCAGGGTCCCAACGTTAAAAAATTACCTTGTGTCACATCTCTCTCAAAGGCTTTCTCTTTTTCGATCTTTTCACTTTTCTTTTTCTTATTTTTTTTTTTTATTTTATTTTTTTCAATTGGAGTAGATAGACTAAACTATCGCCCGGTTCACACTACACCCTCGTCTATTGAACAGGTGTAGAGGCTCATCCCTTGTTCCCTGTTTAGGATGTGGTTTCCGGCTTTCTCTTTTCAAATCTTTTCACTTTTCTTTTTCTTATTTATTTATTTTTTTCAATTGGAGTAGATAGACTAAACTATCGCCCGGTTCACACTACACCCTCGTCTATTGAACAGGTGTAGAGGCTCATCCCTTGTTCCCTGTTTAGGATGTGGTTTCCGGCTTTCTCTTTTCCAAATCTTTTCACTCTGCACATCAGTGGCGTTACCGCCTTGCTGGGGGTGATATGATTAAAAAAAAAAGTGGAGAAGAGTAAATGCAGCGAGCTCGACCCGGCGCTTTCTTGGTAAGCACCCGGGTTTTGTCGAGAAAATACCCTTCGGCACGTTGATCTGCCACTGAAGTCGTATTGCCTCTCAGGTTCTGCCTTCGTAGACAGCTACCCTCCGGTACGATCCCGCTTCCGCGGCGATATTACTTCGATTCGGCTCTGTTTAACGATTCCGCCGTCGTTGAATGTTACTCTTCGATACGATTCCGCTTCTGCGGTTACACTACGCCAACTCGGCCCTGTTTAGGGATTCTGCCTTCGTTGAGTGCTATCCTTCGGCACGACCCCGCTACCGCAGTCGCCTTACTGACTCGGCTCTGTAGACGGGCTAGCCCCTACCAACCCGGCGATTCTTCTAGTGTCGCCATTTTACCAGCTACTGCCGGTAACAACTCTTCGATTCAGCACCGATCAACTCAACACTCGTCGCGCTTACACAACCGAAGCAACTACCACCGGACCAGGAAACAACCCGAACATATCTATACCAGTCAGTACATCCTTGTACATTCTGTAAAATAAAAACATCAACGTTTGTTATTGTTAAACCTCTGCCTTTGTCTCCTCATTGTCTTGACTGTCTACACATTTCTTCAAAAACCTTATGGGGTCGACGTCCTTATCGGCCCCGCAACAATATTGTATTTACTTTATACTTGATGCTGCTTAGATTTTTGGATTTTTTGAAAATTTCAGACAATAAATATAATTCATACAAAAGCTATTTCAGCCCTCGAACAGATATACAAAAAACAAAAAATAGATGTTATAAATATTCGCACATTTCTTTGCTGATGTCTTCTGTCACCAACAAAGATGCTGAGTTGTTCGTTGCTAACACGGTATTATAACTAACCACCTCTTTATTCTTTTGGAATTCTGCCGCTCAGTTTGAACAATTTACATGACTGCCGCTTATCACAGATAAAGGAAAATAGAAACTAATTTCTAATCATATAAATTACAGAGTGTAATCTTGGGAGTCTGAGCAGCAAAGAACGTTGATACTGTATTCTGGGAGAGACGTTCTAATCTATATTTAACTAGACGCATATGTTTTTTACGAATTACGCTCTCACACCCTGATTGAGCACTCTGGAAGAATGGTAGACTTTGAAAAATCAGTAGCTATTCTAGCATCTCCGCATCGCTCATTCAGTAATGGCTATCGGAGTATGATACATCATACGCTAAAAGTCTGTCTCCTTCAACCGAGCGCCCATAGCTCAGAGGTAGAATCGCCGACTGACACCAATTCGGTCGGGTTTCAATTCTGGGTTAAATGCAATCGAATGTCTAACCGTACTGATGAGCTGTGATACAGCGAAACAGATTTATCTGCGGATGACTATATATATATATATATATATTAATGCAGGTTTCATTGAATAATATAGACAAGTTTTGTCTATTAATTTTGTGTAGGATCCGTTCATACCGTCTGATATACTTGATGGTAATATCGTTGAAAGACAACAAAAATCACAGTAATTGTTGATTTTTTTTATCGGGTTTAAGCTTTCGGCTCACATAAGCCATTATCAAAGAATAAATATTAACACACAATAAACATAGAACATTTAAGTTATTAACAATAAAGAGAATTAAATTGAAAATATAAGTCTATCCCTACCGTGGCGGATGGCCGAAGACAGTGACAAAATAGTGGCGTTATGGTCCCTGATCTGATTACAGGCATTTGAGTACGTTATTGGAAATATCAAAATTGATTGTATTCAAACCAGGTTTAAATTGTTTAATGTAGATTGCTTCCAGGATTTTTAGTTTCTGTTTATTATTTTCTTGTTGAAGTATGTACGTGTTATCAACGAGCGTTTTTCTCAGAAGTGTGCGTTGATAACCGTGTTGTTTTAAATGACGGAATATATTTGAATTTTCATTTATGTGCAACCTCAGACGCCGTGAGAGCGAATTTGTAGTGTGGCCAATGTAGATATTATTGAGGTTGTTAGAGATACATTCTCTAAATGGACATATGAATTTATATACTACATTGGTTTTTTGCAAATCACTAACGGTGGGGGAAGAGTCGTTGCAGACGGATGAATTAGATGTAGTGGATTTAGTGTAATATATAATAAACTTAATTCTTTTGTTAGAGTCTGTCGGAGAAATATTAGTATTTATGAGTTTTTTTAGGATGTTTTCATCTAGTTGGTAGTTGGAGTGCATCTGGCTACGGCATAAGAGAGTGATATGTTTGGGATTGGTTGGGCTAGTATCATGTGTTGCTTTTTCCATGTTAAGCTTTTTAAGAAAAGAACGTATTTGGTCATCAACTATGTAGTTGGGAAAATTATTATTGATGAGTGTCTGTTTTATGTTTTTTAGTTCACCGTGGAAGATCTGATTTGTAGATGAATTGACTTTTTCACGATATAATAGATTTTTTATAATGGCTATTTTGTAATAGTGGGGGCATTCACTAATATAATTGAGCGTGGAGGGATTTTTATTAGTGGGTTTTTGATACGGTGAGATAGTAAATTTATTGTTGTCAGTGTTAATTAATATATCAAGAAAAGGAATTTTGCTATCATTGCTAAGTTCATAAGTGAATTTTAAAACAGTTATTTTGAAACTGTTTTTGTAGTTGTAAGATTTCGTCGGTATTTTTAATTAATAGTAGGATATCATCAACATATCGTAGATATATTGATGGTTTTTTAGATTTTGCAAAGGTAGTATTTTCAAGATTAGACATGTAGAAATTACTAAAAGTCGGACCAAGCACTGAACCCATGGAGACTCCGTCACGTTGTATATATATAGTGTTGTTTGGATCAACAAAAGGCACTTCAGTAGTACAAGTTAGTAGAATTTTTCTTAAGATGTTGGGATTAATTTTGAGTGGAGGTAATGAAGGATTACTGTAGACATTTCTTATAATTATATCAATAGTTTCACTGACGGGTACATTAGTAAAAAGGTTTTCCACATCAAGTGAAGCTATGATTTCATTGTTAGGTTTTTCACTCTTGAGGATTTGGATTGCCTCTAGGGTTGTCTTAATGCTGTATTTACTCGGAAGGTAGGGTGTGATAAGCTGGTTAATATGTTTAGTTAACTAGTATACAGGAGTAGGAATTTGGGATATGATAGGGCGGAGAGGATAGTTAGGTTTATGAGTTTTTATGGTTCCATATATGTAACCAGGTTTATAGTCACCAATAATTTTAGGGAGTTTTAAGAAATTCTGATCAGCGTTGTTGGCACTAATGAGTTTATTAAGTTTAGATTTTAGTTGGTGTGTCGGGTTCTTGTTAATTTTTTAAATTTTGTGTGGTCATGGAGTATGTGGTTGAGTTTTGTGTTGTAATCTGATTTGTTAAGTACAACAAAGATGTTAGCCTTGTCAGCTTTTTTTACAATTATGTGAGGGTGGTTGCGTAGTTCGTGCGCGGCACTTTTTAGTTGTTTCGATAGAATTTTTGAGGAGTTTCTGCTTTTATCATGGCAATCTTTGAGTGCCTCAGTTTTAAGTAGGTCTTTCAGTTCGAGTTTAACGGTTATAAGTTTTTCATCTTTTAGTTTAGTGATGCTTTGATAGAGCGTTTCTATTTCAATTTTTTTAGTAAGCTGGTTATACTTACGGTATATATGGCAGTTAGGTCCAAGGTTGAGTAATTCTTTTTGGTGCTTAGTTAGTTCGTGGTTGGAAAGATTTATGAATTTATCTAATTTATTTATATATATATATATATATAATATCACACATTTATATCTATATATATATATAATATCATTTATATATATATATATAATATCATTTATATATATATATATAATATCACACATTGAGTACCGGTGTTAATAAAATAGTGCTCGATGTAAGATAATATGACATGAAGTAATGTGAGATTCATGAATAGCACAGCACTCTCCAAACATTCCTGGCAATTAAAGAATGGTGGTCATAATTACGTGGGATGTAATAGCGAAAATCAAATCTTATAATAGGAAAAGCGATAGATGTAATTCATGCCTTATAGAAAAATTCTTAAAACATTGAAATAGCCCTCGCCCTAGCTCATTAAACAAGAGAAATGAATTGATCTTCACATGTAGGTATAAAAATAAATATCTGTTGAAATACGTTGATCCAGATTAATTTCTACTGTACATTCAATCAGTTAAGTGCTATACGTGATACACGCTTGGGCGATCATGTCTCGAAAGAGACTTGACTGACTGGGCAGAAGATTATCCCGCAGTAAGTTGCCATTGCTTTCTGCGGTAGACTGGTTGCCAACCAAGGCTATAGAACCCAATCTGTCCTGTTATTTGACACATAACTGGAAGGAAGAGACGGATTAATACCTTTCCCAAGGGTATTTGCGCGTATATGATTGCACCGAATTCAACTGGAATTCGAACTCGGCTCTACCGATTTCTCGTTCCGAGTCGATATCCACTGAACCACAACGCATATACCTTTCTTTTTTTTAATTTTCTTTTGTTTACTTATCTTTGGTTGAACATAAATGATAGTTTTATAGTTATAGGCATGTTTATTTTAAAACGATTTTCTAAATAAACATTAATCCCAGTTTATTTTAAATACAACTTTTAAAAATAATCCAGTAGTTCCCATATAATATATATGCAGTGCACATGTAGACAGCGTTCTGCATGAAACTCCGAGTCGTCGAACTGGTGAAGAAAAAATATATATGCATGCATAGGGGTTTTTCTTAATTGTTGAATGGTGTGAAAATAAAAAAATAATAAGATTGAAAATGGGAAAGATTTAGGGTAGAACAAAAAAAAAAAAAAAGAACGGGCTTCAAGAAGGTAGAAGATGTCGATTGACGTTGCATTTAATTTTTTGAGGATTGTATTTATCAGGGAAACAAAACACCGGAAGGAAATTCCACACGTGGGAAGGGAAAAATAAACTGTTCGAGTAAGAGTAACGGTTGCAGTTTTTTTTTTTTTATAATCGTTTCACCCCGAGCAAGGTATTTCACTGCCACTGTTGCGCAGGGGGTTACATCGAGGGGAAAGTGGTGAGAAAGGATGGTTAGATATAGGAAATGTCAGAAGGAGGGTGATAGACGGGTAAGGATACCGGGAATGAGGGTTGGGTAGATGGTGAGAGTGTTGGGAGAATATATGCAAGTTAGTGTGATAGGAGGTTTCTAGACGGGTAAGGATACCGAGAATGAGGGTTGGGTAGATGGGGAGATGGTGAGAGTGCTGGGAGAATAGATGCAAATTAGTGTGATAGGAGGTGTCTATTGACCTTACATTTAAGCTCCTGGAGATTGTAGCTGTCGGGAAAGCAGAGATATAGAAGGGAATTCCACTGGCGGGAAGCACGAGAAAAGAAGCTGTTGGGGTAGAAATTACGGTTACATCTTCTAGCTAGTTCAACAGTAAAACAATGAGATCTTGCTACCAATGTAGTAAATTAATAATTACAAATTCACTTTAAAAACTGTAAAATATGTTACGAAGGAGATAATCTCGAAGAAAAACACCTTCTAAAGCAATCGGTATTCACTTCTTCTTCTATGTGCCCTGTCCCTTTAGGACGTAAGCGATTATGGTTCTCCACGTCTCCCTATCCTTTGTGGCTCTTAGTATGTTTGCTCCTGTTACTCATGGCAACCCCCGTTCCGACATCCATCCGATCAGGCCCTGCAAATATGTTATCCGCTGCCTTCCTCTGTCTCTCTTTCCTTCTATCTGGCCAGTCAGTATCAGGTTCTCCAGGCTCTCCTTCCTCATTGCGTATCCCAGGAACTTTAGTTGTCTCTTCCTGATGCTCAGTATTAATTTCCTTTTTGTTGCCATTCTTTCCAACACCACATCGTTGCTTGCATGCTCAGTCTACGATATCCGCAGCATCCTTCCGTAGAACCACATTTCCGCTGCTTCCAGTTTTGTTCTCATTTTCGATGATATTGTCCAGCATTCACTGCCGTATTGAAGAACTGACATCACATAGCAATCCAGCACTATTCTCTTTGTTTCTAGTGAAATTTTCCTGTGTGTTAGTACTTTACTCAGCTTCTGGAACGCGTTCTTTGCCATGCCAATTCGCCTTTGGATCTCTGTGTCGCACTTTCCATCTCCTGTTAGAACACTTCCTAGCTATTTAAATTTTTGTACTTGCTTTATTCTGGTGTCCCCCACCTGTATTTGGCATTTTGGGTTGCACCTTTTGCTGATGACCATGCATTCAGTTTTTTTAAAGTTTATTTGTAGTCCTTTTTTGTCACTCTCCATTGCTACCTTCTGTAGGACGTCTTGTAGTTTCCTTTCCGTGTCTGCAATCAGCACTACAGAGATCTAATGGGACGGTGGACAGATATTTGAAGTTTTGACATAATGTTCTCATTTCAAATAAGTCATTATGTTTAATATCGTACTTTTCGGGTATGAGGAATTATTATTATCATTTTAGTATTTTCTCAAATAAGATCTTGATTATCTGGTAATTACTCTATAAGTAGCAGACCACAACAGGCAGGTTAAGTATCAATTCATTTTCCTCTCATTATCCTATATTTTATGTGCCATGTTCCTTCAGGACGTAGATAATTATGGCCTTCCACATCTTCCTACTCCTTGTCGCTCTTAATACGTTTTGTCTTTTTACTTTGACTGTGCGTTGTGGTGCAGTGGATATCGACTCGGAACGACAAATCGGTAGAGCCGAGTTCGAATTCCAGTTGAATTCTTTGCATTCACTTACGCGCAAATACCCTTGGAAAGGTATCAATCCGTCACTTCCCTCCAGTTATGGGTTAAATAGCAGGATAGGTTTGGTTCTGTGGCCTTGGTTGACAACCAGTCTACCTCAGAAAGCAATGGCAACCTACTGCGGGATAATCTTCTGCCCAGTCAGTCATGTCTCTTTCGAGACATGATTGCCCAAGCGTGTATCACGTATGGCACTTAACTGACTGACTTTTTACTTCTCCTAAACACTGGTTTTCCATTCATTTGCTTAAACTCATCAAGTATGTTACACGTTGTTTTCCCCTGTCTCTCTTTCGCTCTGTCCTGTGAGTTTCAGATTCTCCAAGCCCTCCTCCTTCATTACCAGTCTCAGAAACTTCAGTTGTCTCTTTATGATGTTAATGATAAATTTCCTTTCTATTCTCTTCAAAACCTCGCCGTTCCTCACATGGTCAGTCCACGTTATCCTCAGCATCCTTCTGTACAACCACATTTTTGCTGCTTCGAGTTTTCCCTTCATCTTTGACGAGATTGATCAGCATTGATCATGCCATATATGAAGACAGATATCACGTAACAGTCCAGCACTCTTTTCTTTGTTTCTTTTTTTTTTTGCCTCAATACTCTGTCTAACTTTTGGAATGCGTCCTTGGCCATTCCAATATGCCTTCGGATCTCAGTGTCACAATTTCCGTCCCCTTTTAGAACACTTTCCAGCTATTTAAATTTCTACACCTGTTTGATTTTCGTATCCCCGACATGTAATTGGCATTTTGGGATCCGCTTTTTGTTGATGACCATGTATTCAATTTTGTACACTTGTATATAAGACGGCTTCACGGATAATACTGTTTTTTTTAACCTGCTTTTTTCATAAAGCTCGTGGATCAGACAAAAGGTTTGCCGTTGTAAATGCAATACCTCAACAATATAAACACCCGTGAACGAAGATGAACGCAAAACGGAGAAAAAAAAGCAACATGGTTATTCTTCATGTATATAATGTATTTTGTAAATTTTTGTTACGGTACCCTATCTATAGGAATGGACTCTTCCTCCGTCAATAAATACTAACCTGAGTGACTTCTGGAGAGGTAGCTCTGAGGCCAATCTAGAGCCAGTCAATACGCAGCGTAACTATAGCATTCGGACTTACACTTTTATCTGCTGATTACTAACACTTATTATTGCATATATGTTTTGTTATTCTAATACCCTATTTATGTTATTCGGACTATTGTCCTCATCTTTGTTGCCATTTGTACGACGTTTCGACCGTTGTACGCTCCGATCTTCTTCAGGTGCTACAAATTTCGAACCGAACCCTTTATTACAATCGCTGTGGTATATCATCCCCATTCCTTGCCTAAAGCCTCGATTGCAAGTCATGAGTTATCTCCCTCTAATCCTGCAAGTTACTTGTTCACCACTGCTGTAGCCTGGTATTGAATTCACAACACTTTGGATCAAGTCATAGGAACTAATCAACATCTGTATCCACTGGGCCATGTGTCATTCGGTTCAAAATTCCTAGCACTTGAAGAAGGCTGGAGCGTACAACGGCCGAAACGTCGTACAAATGGCAACAAAAATAGGGAGAACAGTCTGAATAATGTAAATACAGTATATACTACCTAATCTCTGAAATATAGACAAATTCTAATACACTGTTTGAACCTACCTTCTAGTTTCCATGTCTTTCTTACTGACCCAAAAAGGTCACAACAACTTGGTGACCAAGATTCGCCACAACAATTTTTAAGCAGCACATATAGTGAATGACGTTCTGCTTTGAACCTAGGCTTTGAACCTAGGCTACAGGAGGCAGGCTAAAAGAACTTACTGTACCGTCAATGTTACTCAAAGATATAGTAATAATTTAGTTTTGCGAGGTAGTTTACGGTTACCGAAAATGTATGAATTTTAACCCCTCCAGAAAAAACTCGAAAATTGACTTGTGTATAGTGCGACCTTGGGATGTGTGTTGTGGTGCAGTGGATATCGGATCGGAACGAGAAATCGGAGAGCCGATTTCAAATTCCAGTTGAATTCGTTGCATTCACTTACGCGCAAATACCCTTGGGAAAGACATGAATCTGTCACTTCTTTCTCTGACTATGGGTTAAATAGCAGGATACATTTGGTTCTATGGCCTTGGTTGACAACCAGTCTACCGTAGAAAGTAATAGCAAACTACTGCGGGAAAATCTTCTGCTTAGTCATGTCTTTTTCGTGACACGATCACCCAAGCGTGTATTACGTATGACACTTAACTGACTGATAGTGCGGCCTTTTATGTTTTGCGTAAAATCTTATTCCATTATTATTGTCTTCAGAGTTTTAATTGACTTTAAGTGTTTATCTGGTTATCTTCAGGTACGTACGTGTACTCGGCATGCCGAACAGTGTTCGTCCTTTTCTGGATTATTCTTGTAGTTTTGAAGTGTAAGGAGCTGGTTAATGTTTCTTTTGTCCGGCCTTGTGTCAGACTTAACCGAACTCCCTACAGCGTCCAAGTTTTTATGTTAAATTATCATCATCAGAAGGTTTTCATCAGAAGGTTGTTTTTCGGCAGGTTGAAATGTGTTGATTATTGTAGAAGTGTGGAATAATTAAATATACATTTTGAATGTTAAAATAGAAATTTATTGAAAGAAAGAATAACAAGAGTTGTAGAAATTAATGTTCACTGAGAAAGTTAAGGTATCAAGAGTTCGTACAAAATGTTCTAGTAGTGATTTTTGTAATAGATTAAGGGAAAGAGAACAAGTTGCGACCTGACCTGATCTCCGGGTCGATTTGAAGTTGCCGTTATATTTTAGATGTATGTCAGCAACCCGCCTCCCCTGACTGACCGCTTTGACCGGTGAGAGACTATCCTTAAAGATTGGCCCCGTCTCGTGGGGTGGCTCCGTCAAGAAAGTTTTTTCTTTCGCTGAGGAAAAACCGTTTCTCTGACGTACTTTGAATTTTGCGATTTGATGACCAATCAGGATCCAGAGTTCCGCTACAGTTTCTTTGAGGCTTCCTTTCTGCAATAGACCTGCTGGACAATCAATGCTAATCTTTGTTTTTAATCTATTCCTCCATTCTCTTAGCCATTCTATCTACTATCATCATCATCATCATCTATTAGTATAATAATAATAATAATATTAATAGGAGGAGGAGGAGTTGTTGTTTTTCTTACTAGCTTTCATATCTTGGTTGCATTAGTCACGACGTTTTGTTCGTTTTGCCATCCGGTCTTCTTCAGATATCTTTTCGTACTTGATAATCTTTATACACTTTATACAATTATAAATATAAATTGTTTACAAGTCGATTTACATTTTAATTAGATACTTCATATCAATGAATGATCACTAGTCTTAATTTCTTTTGTGTCACTTGTTTATTTTCTCTACTGAACCAGAGTATATGATTTTCAGCACGTCTATGCGCATTGTCCCACGTCATGGGGGGAGCCATCATTCCTTTTCAAAGCTACCTGTCTCCAAACCGCCAGTGAACTAGCTATGTTTGAAGCAACGCTTTACTCCAGTCGGCTATACGCCTCATTATTCATGGATGAAGACTCCTTTGCCAAGAATGTTGATAGGAGGAGACGCTTCACTATTTCGTAATTGTTTAATACAAAATATCGTTTTGTCGAGCTTCTTTAGTCTGCTCTAATACTTCTACCTTATTTAGAACGCTTGCATCTCTCCTGTAGGGCTTGACATGGCATTGTCTTGTGTCTGGCGTCACAAAATATTAAATTTCACTCTCAGCTACAAACAAAAACGTTTTTACCTCAGTAGGACACATTTGCAAGCATCCGTTTTCCGTTAAGCAAGTCTCTTTAGCGAAGGACACTTCGACCCATATTGCTACTCCTCACAACCCCGTGTAAGCTTTCTCCCGCTACAGATAAACTTCTTTTTTCTGTTTTCTTAAAACACAAACAAATTTTTACTCAAGATCTCTTTATCCTGTGGTGTTTTTGCATCCGCTAAATAACATCTATTATTTTAAGAAAATGCTATCGGTAGCATTAAATGACACCCTACCCTGAGCAGCATGACAAAATGCAGATATATACCTGCATGCATACGTACACTCGGCTGCATTTTAAATAAATGCATAAATAAATGCATGTTGCAGAAACACACATAAAGGAAAGAAGGAGGGAGGATGAGAAAAAATGCCCTTTGACTCAAGAGAGACCAGGTCTTTTTTTTAATATTTTGAAGGTTGAATCGTTTATTTTTCACTTTTTTCAGTAATATCCTTTGATTTGAAGTTAATTCCTCTCTATTTGCTCTGGGTCTTGAATATGATTAGGCAGGGAGAGAGGAAGAGGATGAGAAAAACAGAGAGGGAAAGACTGAGATAGAAATAAAAAAAAGGTTTTTACACTAAAGTTATTCGAAATTCTGAGAGCTACGCATCTTTTCTTACCTTTTTTTAATGAAATCTGTTGGCTTGATTTTTGTTCTATAACAGAGCGTAATATTCTATCACGTTTAAAATTTATTTTGCTTAATAAAGGGCTCCATTACTTTCACTTTTTAATATTTTGCAAGCATTCTATTCGTAAATATTTTAACTATTTCCTTATTTCACGAAAGCTCTTGGTTATCAAATGTTTTATTCTGCTCAGTCCACACAAAAATCCTGTCTCAACGCCAAAATAGCTCGCGAAACAACTTTTCATTTATTTTCTTAAAAAAAAGAAGATAGACGAAAACGGCGGAAATAATAGAAATTGAAAATAAAAGATACGTCTCATTCTCTTTTATTGAAAAGCCATGTTTTTTATCTATCTATCTATCTATCTATCTATCTATCTATCTATCTATCTATCTATCTATCTAATTCTGTTGATTATCTATCTATCTATCTATCTATCTATCTAATTCTGTTGATTATCTATCTATCTATCTATCTATCTAATTCTGTTGATTATCTATCTATCTATCTATCTATCTATCTATCTATCTATCTATCTAATTCTAATTCTGTTGATTATCTATCTATCTATCTATCTATCTATCTATCTATCTATCTATCTATCTATCTATCGATTATCTATCTATCTATCTGTCTATCTATCTATCTATCTATCTAATTCTGTTGATTATCTATCTATCTATCTATCTATCTATCTATCTATCTATCTAATTCTGTTGATTATCTATCTATCTATCTATCTATCTATCTATCTATCTATCTATCTATCTAATTCTGTTGATTATCTATCTATCTATCTATCTATCTATCTATCTATCTATCTATCTATCTATCTATCTATCTATCTGTTGATTATCTATCTATCTATCTATCTATCTATCTATCTATCTATCTATCTATTCTGTTGATTATCTATCTATCTATCTATCTATCTATCTATCTATCTATCTATCTATCTATCTATCTATCAGAAGGTCGAATATTGCTACACACGAAAATCGCATTCACTAAAATGACAAAATAAATTTTCCGACCTTTGACAACAGCTCAAGAGGAACCTTCATGACAGCGGTACATACTGTTAAAGTTATTGTTGACGCCCGACGATGCGAGAAGATTTTTTTCCTTTCCCTTTTTTTTTTTTTGAGGAATTTTTGTTTTATGATTTTTATTTCATCTACATAAATCCGAATAAGCTTATGAAACACTTGTTAGGTAGCGTAATTTCTCTCTCTCTTTCTCTCTCACTCTCTCTCTCTCTCTCTCTCATTTTCCCTTTTTTTTTTTGTAATGGTGGCAAATTTACTTTTACTTTTTTTTTCTTTTCAGTCCTCTTAATACATTCTCTCTTTTGGATAGATATTTCTTCATAAATTATGGATTCTTTCACTTTTTCTTTATGTACCCTCCTCTCACGACCCTCTTTTCTCTTTTAGTCTTTTTCCTCCTCTTAATTGTTCTTTCTTTTCTCTTTTTTTTTTTTAGCGCCCTTCGTGCTCTTTTCCTTCATAATTCCTGTTTACTCGCTGTTTTTATTTTATTCATTTGAACATGCGCCTCGAGTTTCTTTATTCCTTCGGTTAAAAATTATTCGTCTGACATCCACATTTGTTACGTGTTTCTTTTTTAACATATCTAAGAATGCAATCCAGAAGCTAAGTAGAGTATTAAGAGACAGGAAAATTTCGCTAGAAACAAAGAAGAGAGTACAGGATTGCTGTGTGATGTTAGTTCTTCAATATGGCAGTGAATGCTGGACAATATCATCAAAGATGAAGGAAAAACTTGAAGCAACTAAAATGTGGTTCTACAGAAGAATGCTGTGGATATCATGGACCGAGCATGTGAGCAATGATGAAGTTTTGGAAAGGATGGAAACGAAAAGGAAATTAATGCTGATATCTATCTATCTATCTATCTATCTATCTATCTATCTATCTATCTATCTATCTATCCTTGTTGATATCTATCTATCTGTCTAAGCTTGTTGATATCTATCTATCTTCCATGCTTAGAATATTACTGCTACATATGGTCCGGTGCCCCTGCTATTTACCTTGAGTTCCTTGATGAAATCTAAAAAAGAATCAGCAATATTGTTGATCTTGATCTGGCATCTCGGTTTCAGTCACTTGCCGACCGCTGTCAGGTCGTTTCTCTGTGCCTTTTTAGAAATACTTTCATGATAATTGCCCGAATCTTCTCTTCACACTGGAACCTAGACTTTATGAATTTAAGCCCAATACGAAACTGCCGTCGAGGTCTCATCAATTTACAGATGAGCTGACTAGTAGTAACCGCAAGTTCTATGCTAACAGTTTCTTTTCTCGCTCTTCTCGTCTGTGGAAATCTCTTCCAGCTCCATGCTTTCCAGCCAACTTTAATCTGCATGTAAATATAATATCAGTCGCTATCCACTGCCCTTCTGATTACTCTTTTTTTTCTGCTCACTAGAGTTAAATGGGAGGATTTCTAGCCTTGGGTAGCAACCAGTCTAGGAGAGTAACAACTTTAAATTCAAAACCGCGGAGAAAGCAATGAGAAATAACTCCACTAAATTTCTCAAGAAGTCATGACAATTCAAAGATAGTAAAAAAATCTGTGTCATGCTTTCCGTCCTCCAAAGAACTTCAGATTAAAATAATGTTCTTGTTGATAAAATTATATACACTAGCGAAACCCGTGGAATTTCCACGGAAGGATAATTATAATTTCCTGGTGAAATTTTACTTTGTTATACCATAAATGATAGTAACATCTTAATAAATAAAATAATTTAATAAAATAATAAAATTTTAAAAGAATTGTTTTCATTTTATTGTTATTATAATGCCATTTTTCATCATATTTTTATTTCTGCTATGGTCGCACTACCTACCAAGTCTGCGGAAAGACCTAACGCAGGTCGTGGCGTGTTGTTATGGCTCCATTTCATGTTTTTCTATCTCCCCTATCATCCCTAACGTTATATAGACAAAGTTCTCCTTAGTGTGTGGGCTGTACTTAATAAGACAATTTTTTGTATATCTCTTAAGCTGGGGTTTCCAGGGATTCTTTCAATGTGTTGTTTTGTTCCATTTTTTTTTTATCATTCCAAGTGCACCTAGTATCACTGGCACAACTCTTGTTTTCAATTTCCACATATTTTCTATTTCAATTTCCAGGTTTTTATATTTTGACAGTTTTTCAAATTCCTTGGTTGCTATGTTACAATCCGCAGGACAAGCCATGTCAATTAATAGACAAGTTTTTTCTTTCTGGTTTTAAAAAATAATGTCCGGCCTATTTGCTTCAATTTTTCTGTCTGTGTAGATGGTGTAATCCCATAGAATGGTGACATCTTCTATTTTTGTAACCGGTGCTGGGTGATGTTCATACCAGTGTTTGTTTACAGATTTTCCATAGTGTTTGCACATTGTCCAATGTAAATATTGCCCCACTCTATCGTGGCGATTTTTATATTCATTTCGGGTAAGTACAGAACATCCTGAGATTAGATGGTCTATTGTTTCTTGGTTTTTATCACAAAATCTGCAAGTTTTTTACATTATTATTATTATTATTATTATTATTATTTGTGGGTAGATGTGAACGTTTACGTCCTGAAGAAACATGGTATTTCAAGTAATGATTGAAGTTGGGTAATTTTATTCATTTGTTGCGGAGTTTGCATACGGAAATCACACCAGAAAGTTGCTAAAATGTATGTGTACGTTCAGCGGGAAATGTATGTGTACATTCAGATCAGTCAGTCAGTTAAGTGCCATCCGTAAAACACGCTTGGGCGATCATGTCTCGAAAGAAACTTGACTGACTGGGCAGAAGATTATCCCGCAGTAGGTTGCCATTGCTTTCTGTGGTAGACTGGTTGCCAGCCAAGGCTATAGAACACAATCTGTCCTGTTATTTAACCCATAACTGGAAGGAAGAGACGGATTAATACCTTTCCCAAGGGTATTTGCGCGTAAGTGAATGCAATGAATTCAACTGGAATTCGAACTCGTCTCCCCGATTTCTCATTCCGAGCCGATATCCACTGTACCACAAACGTTCAGATCACATCGGTTAAAATGTATGTGTACGTTCAGATCACATCAGCGGTTATCATACTGTTGTGACACTGTTCCGAGTTAGACTAAAATCGGTGGATAACAAAATTTACACATGTAAATGACGACTGCAAGGGAACTGAATAAATATCAACACGGCGACGTTTTCTGTTTTTGTTTTGTGGAAATTCTACGATTTCCGCTAGTGTATATAATTCTATCAACAAGAACGTTATTTTAATCTGATGAAGTTCTTTGGAGGACTGAAAGCGTGACACAGATTTTTTTTTTTACTGTTTTGTCAGTCAGTTACTGACCATTTATCTTATATGTAGAGTTTATATATCATATTTCCTCCATATATAAAATAAAAGAACGAACATATTTGATCTTTTGTGTGTTACAATGCTCATTGTGTTGGAAAAGTAATCAAATATGCACTAACATTTAATTTGTGGGTTACCTGGGTTTGCTAGTTTCGTCACTTAATGACTGAATTTTTCACGCACACACACAAAGTTCTTAACGTTTAATGTTTTCTTTCTTTTGTCTGCATACTACAGGGTGATTTAAAATTAACTCGCTATTTTATGTATGATGGACTCTCCCGTCTAGCTATAATTTTTACAGTACGGAAGAGTCCATTATATATATATATATAAAATAAGAAGTTACTTTTCAATCATCCTGTCGCGTATTTTCCTCTCCTCTGTTACTCAGTTCTACAAAAACATGATGATTGAAAAGTAACTCCTTATTTTATGTATAATAGACCCTCTTTGGAAGAACACCTATTTCTGTTTTTAATATATATATATATATATATATATATAGAGAGAGAGAGAGAGAGTTACAATTATAACATACAGGACTGCAACTCAAAACCTTTCAGGTTTCGGTGCAAAGTGCATCTTCATCAGGCATTAAAATATTGTTCACTATATATATATGACTCCTGTACATGAACAAAATTTCACTGCCTGATGTTGGTGCACTTTGCACCGAAACCTGAAAGCATTTGAAATGAAGTCTCATATGTTATTATTATAACACTAATAATATATCTCTGTAAATGATCTACATATGTACTGAGCACTTTATGAAGTCAAATTTACCAAATTATGGAATATATATCCATTAATGTTTTTTAAAATAATCATTCCCCCCCCCCCCACGGAAGGTGGTACTGCCACTGGTGCGCAAGGGTTTACAGAAGTGGATAGTGATGAGAAAGAGAATGGGTAAGAGTAGGATGAGAACATTTGTGTGAAGAGAGCTGCATGAGAGTAGAGTAGAAATTAGAGGGGTTTGAGGGTTCTTTAGAGTTCTTAAATACAGGAACTACAGAGGAGGCGGGAAAGCAAGAAGCAGAGATGCAGTAGTTTTAGAGTTTGAAAAGAACAGATGAGCGTTCAGGAGCACATTTCTTCAAGACAATGATTGGGATTCAGTCACTTTCGCCGCCTCATGGGGGTCACGCTTTGAAATTATACTAAAGACCAGCGAGGGAGTAATGTGAACGTCACTCAGTTGAGCCTTAATTCTAGGTGGGAAGTAGGGTGCGGATACCCCAGACGAATCAAATGTTGTGTTGGTGGGGAATCTGCGAGCAAAAAGTTCGACCTTGTCCGATGAAGATGTAGAAGTTCAAATTTATTGATTAAAGTGGGGAATGAGAGCTTGTTGATGTTTAACAAATTATTACATATCCGTCAGTAGTCTTTGGAGTCGAATTTGCGGAACTCTATACGCTGCTTCATTTTGTCAACAAACAGCTTAGCGCCATTTAGGATTCTTTTGCACTGATTAAAAGCAGAGACAAAAAGGCGCTTATTATGGTTAAACGCATGGCTCCGATAAATGTATTGGAGTAGATAGATCTATCTATCGCCCGGTTCACACTCCATCCACGTCTATTGAACAGGTTAAGAGGCTCATCCCTTGTTCCCTGTTTAGGATGTGGTTTCCGGCTTTCTCTTTTCCAATCTTTTCACTATTACTATTACTGCCCATCAGTGGCATTACCGCCTTGCTCGGGGTGATACGATTTTAAAAAAAAAAGCCGGAAAAGTGATTTCTGTGGGCTACAGCGGCCAAGCAGGCAGGTGAGAACCAAGTGTACGAATGGGGTTTAAGTCATAACTTCCTGGCTGGGATGAAAGCATTTATGCCAGCTTTAACCCAAGAAGAGACCTCGGATGCACAGTCTTCAATGGGAAGTCTAAAAACTTTGTTCCAAGTGACGTCACACAGGAAACTGCGGAACGACTCCCAGTTTGCTATTTGGTAGCAGCAAGATAATCTTCTGGTCGAAGGTTCCTGGGGAGAGGGGAAGTGGAAGGAGATATTTACGGAAACCACAGTATGATCAGAGTTGCCAAGAGGGCAAAGCTGCCTGACATGGCAAGAGTCAAAGGTAGAAGTGAAACATAGATCTAGCAGTGATTCAGATCGATTAGGGTCATTAGAGAAACTCGTGGAGAATCCACCATTTGCGTAAGGGATTGAGTGATTGAAAAGTTCATGGTATGGACACCAGCAAAATTTGTGACAAAGTTTTCCAGCCACTTGGCGTGAGGCCATTAACGTCTCCAAACACAAATATATTAGCGAATGGATGAGATTGTTCGAGATGCTGTCAATTACGGAACAGGCAGGAGTGGTATCTCGACAACGAAATCCGTGTTCGAATCTCACGATGCACACTTTGTTAGGGAGGTGATTTCCTGACGTTGTCGGTCTAGGGAGATGAACCCTGTGTTAGGCACCTTTGGAAAATGGCTGAAAACTTTTCCTCTTTCTTTTATGTACCGTGTCACTTCAGGACGTAGGCGATCATGGACCACCACTTACCCCTATCCTTTGTCGCTCTGAACACTTTTTCACTTGGTATCTATTCCAAAACTTGTCCCGCCATCAATTTGCGCAAGCCCATCAAACATGTCTCGCGTTGCTTTCTTCTGTCAATCTTTCCTTCTATCAGTCACGTGAGTATTAGATTCTCCTATCTCTCTTTCTTTATTACGTGTCCCGGAAACTTCAATCGTCTTTTCCTGATGTTAAGTATAAGTTTCCTTTTCGGTTGCATCTTCTCTAAAACCTTGTCGTTGCTCACATGTTCGCTTCATGTTATCCTCAGCATCCTTGTGTAGAACCACATTTCTGTTGCTTCAAGTCTCTCCTTCATCTTTGAGGAGATTGATTAGCATTCGTTGCCATACAGGGGGGCAGATATCACAGTCTCGTACTCTTTTTTTTTTTTTTTTTTTTTTGCCAACGAAATACTCTGAAAACCATATCATGCTTAAAAATCCAAGCCTTATGAGTGCAATTGGGGATATGAAACTTTTCAGAAACCGATTATAATTATACTAGCACAAAGTTATAACTCATAGTGGTCGAGGTTTTGAGCCTACTGGCTTTGTTCAAAGTGTTGATCAGGACAGATTATGCCTTCTCTCCCAAAATCTGTAACTTAGGGCTGCTCAGCAAAGTTGTAGGTGATATCTGTCTTGAACAAACACAAACGTGACTGAGCAGGTGTCTGTGTGCGCGTGGGGGCATTCTTGTTAAATACGGTGTTACAGATTTTACTAGTATTAAAATTTATTTACTAGCACAAAATTGGAAGATTGTATAGAAGCAAATCTCTAAGAAGAAGTCTTTCTATTTTGGAAGTATGCTGGTGAAATTTTTGCCGTTACTGAGACAAACTGCCACAACAAGCTATAGTACTCTTAAGAAAAGGGAACATAATTGATTAATAAAAACAGATACAAAAGTATCACGACGTTAAAATTTTTTAGACACCTTTCGACCGAAACTTCTTCAGAAATAATCGTCGGTAAATTAAGACGAAGTAGCTGATAAGAAAAATTATTATCAACGACTGAATTTAAGATAATATAAACTCAGTAAAGGAAAGTGGGGAATTATATATATATATATATTAGTCATCCATATACAAGCCCATTTCGTTGTATCACATCTCATCAATGTGGTTAGACACATCCAATTGCTTCTGGCCAGGATCGAAACTCGACCGATTTGGTGTCAGTCGGAGTCGCTACTCCCTAAGCTATAGGCGAATGGAATCTGAGAAGGGAAATTTTAACGTGTTGTATAGAAGTAGTGTATACACACACCAGTCACCAAAAGAACTCAATTCATTTCTGAAGAGTCATGCAGATAGCCGAAGTGGAAACTGTTTTTAAAATTTTCTTCTCCAGAAAGCTCAATCGTAATGAGTGCATAATATATTAGTCATCCACATACAAGCCTGTTTTGCTGTATCACAGCTCATCAGTGTGGCTAGACACATCCACTTGCTTCTGGCCGGGATCGAAACTCGACCGATTTGGTGTCAGTCGTAAACTGACGTGTGACTGAGAGGTTAGAACGATTGCTTTTCGAATCTCACAGTGGTCGATTTGTTAGGAAGGTGACTTCTTGGGAGGCGATCACAGTCTGCGGCGCCTTCGGAAAGTGTTTGAAAATCTAATCCAAGCTTTGCCAATGAAATTGAGTAGCCGAAACCATTTGGAAGTTGTCGATGTTTGAGCTAGTACGAAGTCCCAAGTTATCGTGACCGAGGAGTTGTTCAGACTGTTGATAATGCAGTCTCTTCCAGAAATTGTAACTAAAGTCTGCTCAGCATAGTTACAGTATAAGCAAACCACTGGTGGGCTCTGTAGGTGTTAGACAGACACAAATTTGCCTGAGCATGCGTCTGCAACAGGGATTGGCTTCCCACTTTAGCAGGCAAGCATACTCGGATACAAACGAACAGCCATTATATTATTGTATTCATATATATCTTCAATAGAAAATGTGCGAGTACTGTTTCTGTCAGTAATATTTCTTATGATAATTTCTTAACGAGTAAAACGTTTTTCAGAAATATTTGGCAAACTAAATAGGATTAAAATTATATAATGGATACATTCATAATGAGAAACGGATGTAATCAAAATGTAATTATATATATATATATATATATATATAGTGTATCGAAGCAGCAGATAATTTTCTAAACATATACTGTTAAATATAAGAGACAATGAATGTCTATTATGTTTAATCATGAGCCGTTCTAAACATTGTATCTTGACTTTCTCTTTTCCAATCTTTTCACTCTTACGTAGCCCCCTGCACCTCAGTGGCGTTACCGCCTTGCTCGGGGTGATAGGATTAAAAAAAATTATCACTAAAAATAGATAAAGTGTAAATAACACCATAATACTGCTGGGTAAAAATTATAAGACAAAATGTTTTAAATTTGCATTGTTTATTAAAAATCACATTGAAACTACTGCACCGTATAACATATTACGTCATAATGTAGCTAAATTTTTCTCTATAATTTCCCTTTAAAGTAAATGAATGTCTTAATTTTTGGCACGATGATTTACTAATATTGTGCATACGCCATTTACAATTTGTAAAGCTTCATTAAATCATAAATGTTTTATAAAGCTGTGCGATAAGGCTTTCACAAATTACCAGAATTTAATTCCAACAGTCGACCCCACAGTTATTCCCAATTCTTTCTTCGCGTTCGCGTCATTTGAAGTTGGGTGTTTCCTAGCACCAGGCGCATATGAAGCGAAGCACAGTGACCAAGTTTGTGACAGCAGCCTGTTCCCAGTTCAGAATTCAATGTGTTGCTTGCAGTTCATTGTGTTACATTTCCAATATATCCTGCTACCAATGTAGAGCTTCATTGGATGAGAATTTTTGCAATGCTTCTCAGTTGATAGGATCACTTTACCTTGAAGCAGATGGACAGCGTTATCTTCCTTTTTTTGCAGGTCCCAAAGATTCATTTAGAACGCTGAATAAATAAATAAATACAACGTCTAACTTGATAAAAAAGTGCGACAGATAACCTACAAGTACCGAAAAATGAACTCCAGATTACAAATTTCAGTTTCAATGTTTTTGTTTCTAACTTTTAAGAAATCACACCGTATAAACATATTTTGTTTGGGTTTTTGTAGGGGAATTCATTTCCAATGAATTTACACAGCAAACTGGATTGACTATCAGCTTTTATAAAATATAATAAAAAAAAAACGTTATTTTTTTTATTTTCGTGATCTGACGTGTTTAATCCTTCGTTTTATGAAAAGAAATCTGAAAACAATTTTTTATTGCAGTGTCTATTGTACAACTCCACCCAAAATGAGTGAAGCCATCAGTTAAAAAAATGGAATTTTCCAAGGATTTAGATTGAATCTAAAAGAAGACTATGCGTATTTTAGAGGGATCAGCTTGTTTTAGAAAGAAGTGGCGAACGCAGCTAATGATCGATCAGTAATGTCTAAAAAAGATCAATCAGAAATATGTAGATGTTCATCAAGAAAATTCCCAAATAGTTTGAAAGCAATAATACTGAAACAAGCCACATTACCGCACAATAGTCAACGGACCAAACTTTGTTGAAGGATAGTGAGATTTAGAGATAGGTGGGGAGAACATTACCGTCTGCTCCTGATTCTATTTATGGTTCTTCCAGAACAGATCCAGTTCGCACCCAAATACCAGGAGGAAGAATCAGTTATTTTGGTAGCTAGCACCACTTCAGCTTCAAAATAAGAACCGGTTACTATATACGTTATATTTACCGGATGCACGTACTTGAGTAGACGACTGTCATTTTTAAACAGGATATTTTTATCTACCGACCTGGGTTCATAGTGAGTCATTAATAAAGAAACTACTGACGTACCACTAAATATAAAGTATATAGTAATAATTTTTAAGATCTGAAAGCCGGTTAGAGTACAGGATTACTAAATGAGTATGGTGTAAGAGCAACAGTTGCAAATGATAATTGCCGGATTATGTATAAATTAATTCCTAAACAAGACTGTTTCATACACATTGTGCATTGAGGCTTTTATATGAGCACACACACACACACACACAAGGTGCGATGGTAGATTGTCGCCATTTTATATTTGCACGTGTGTTTTTTGTTTTGTCGGACGAGCAGTGTAGTATGGTCAGTTGGGCACCGTCTATGAGAAAAAGACCAACATGATACCGAAAAACACTCTGATCGTTTTGATAAGAAAAGAACTCCCGCATTTGTTGGTGGGGGCCTCAGACTCAACATGGAGGCCCACATAAAGTGCCTTGAGAAGATAATGCTGTCCTAGGTCAAGAGGGTGATTGCTAGAAGACCCTATGTCTGGCAACAGGACTCTGCACCATGCCATACAAGCAGAGCAATGGCTGACAGACAATTTCTATGACCACATCACCCTTTATATCTTGCCACCTAACTCTCCAGACAGCGACCCCCTTGATTATTATGTGTGAGGTGCAGTTGGGCGTTTGATAACAAAGCCTCTTTGTGACATCAAAGAGGAACTGAAGGTAAGTATTATAGTAGCATTCACCAACTTGAACAAGGAGACCGTCCAGAAAAGATACAAGAGACTCGGAAGTCGTCACCATTAGTTTTAACCACGGTCTGGAGACCGTGGTTGAAATCAATTGTGATTTTATTGAATAAATTTACTGTTTAGTATTTCAAGATATTTTTGTGTAATTTCCTCTGTTGAAATGAGATGTCAGTGTTATTTTCATTTTTGCTTAATTTAGATGACAGTTTATTCATTCCGCCATATATATCAACCCATGCAAGGCAGTGAAGCCACTAAGACACAAGAGGTTAAAAGAGGTGTGGAAGAATTAGGAACAGAAACATTAATAATGAACGGAGAGTGGAAAGTGTAATCAGGAGGATAGTAGATAACGACTGGCATCGGATTTAAATTTTTGCAGATTAAAGTTGGCTGGAAAGCACGGATCCGGAAGCTGAACGCCAGTCTAGTACTGCACTTAAATTCAAAATGTCTAGGTATCACAGAGGAATGTTCATCAAAACAATTTCCGCGAACGTATTTATAGAAAAATCACAGAGAAGCAATCTTATAGCGGTTGGTAAGTGACTGAAGCCGAGCTGCCAGATCAGATTCAATAATATTGCTGATTCTTTTTTGGATTTTATGAATTAATTCAAGGTAAATAGCAGTGGTACCGGTTCATACGTGTCAGACATATTCTAATCATCAGCGAATGATAGACTTAGAGATATGCATGATAGTTTCTGAAGACACGCACACACACACACACACACACACACACACACACACACACACACACACACACACACACACACATTTCTGATTTCTGCTTGGTATTGTTAAATAAAATATCAGATATTTAAGTACTTTCGGCTTATGAGTTTTTTGTTTGTTATGTCGTCAGTTTTTTTTTTTTAGATATCGTGTATTCACGTGGAAGTGTGTGACTTCCATGATAACAAAATATACACATTCCTTCTCGTATTCATCACAATAAAATAAACCTTTTTCAGCATGAAAGCTGAATGAGTCAATTCTTTTTAGAATAACAATTATTTTTCCAGGTACACGTCCTACTATTTAACCCATAGCTAAAGCGATAAGATGAATTAATAATTTTCGAAAGATATTTGTGCTTAAAATGAATGAAGCCCGGCTGGAATTCGAACTCAACTCTCCGATTTTCTCATTCAGAGCCATTACACTGCCTACAAATCCCATCTGAAGTGCGAGGGGATATCGTGGTTACCAGCTTAGTTGACGGAATCTGCGACCAGGATTCGATTTTCATTTGTTTGTCATTTTGTCTCTGGTCTTGTAATGGTGGGAGGCGTAGAAAGTTTTGGGTATATGAACAATTCCCTTATCGACAGCATACTTATTCACACAGTAATGGCAAAATGGCTGCTATACCCATGACGACAATTGTCATATAGAAGTCAAGGATCATATATATATCGCTAACTGATTTAGCACTATGGAGAAATCATCATCATCATCATCATCTATTCATCACACCCAGATGGTGCATAGGGCAGCAACTTTTTGTTGCTGTTTCTGTAACAAACTGTTTTTTACGGGGCAGGGTTATTAGCCCTGCACCCAACCCCCAACCCTGGAGGACCGGTGGACCATTCTTGGTCCTTAGGTTGACAGCACCTGGTATTCCCAAATGGTCACCCATTTAAGTATTGACCAAGCTCGATGTTGCTTAACTTCGGTGATCGGACGGGAACCGGTATATTCAACACGATATAGACAGACACTATGGAGAAATCGTTGACTTTAACAACAGTAGCTATTCACCGCTATATACGCATCGTTCATTCAGTAACGAATTTTGAACACTCTCGGATACTGGCGTGTGTTTACTTTGTGTATATAACACGCTAAAAGCGGCCTGCCTCCACCGAGCGCCCATAGCTTAGAGGTAGAATCGCCCACTGATATCAATTCGGTCGGGTTTCATTCCTGAATAGAAGGAATCGGTTTTCTAACCATACTGATGAGCTGTGATACAGCGAGACAGGACTGTTTGCGGATGACTATATATATATATATAGGTAAAAAATCCAGGATAAGATTGGTAAATAATCCGAGAGGATCTCAGTAATATCGTTAAAATAATAAAACTGACCCAACCGAGAGCTCAATGTAAATTGAATTTACAGAGCAGATATTTATTTATTTGTAGATCACACTTAGCGGGGATAGCTATTTCAACATGTCAGTTCGAGAAATGCATTGTCAACCCCAGTCAACCAAAGAATTGAGAAAAATTCTTGTCCGGGAGCAAGGGTTAGTAAAGGAAGGGGTGAGAAATATTGGTTACGATAGGTTCAAGCCAAGGAGAGTTGTAGTAATACTTTCTTTTGGTAGTAGAAGGGAGGTGGTTTGACCAATGGGTTAGTGGTTGTAGGCAGGAGGAAAAAAAAATTAAATCTAATCTATGTAGGAGGCAAAACCTCTCATAAATAAATGGAAGAAGGAGTTAGTGAAATTTTAATTTACTACGGTGATGACACATGCTAATGAATTCATTACGTTTATTCAGAAGTACATTCTGATACTGAAATTTCAAAATTCTATTTTTTTTTTCTGTTAAACATAGATTACATCTATCACCTAGACTATTAAGAGTTCGTGCCATGCCTATCAAATTCCACTTGTGGGTTTAGGTCTTCTTCCTTTAATTCCCACTATTTTCGGTAGAGGGCTGTCTGTTACCTTAAATTAGGGTTAGTAAAGTTGTGCCTCTGTGTATAAAATCTTTGTTTCCAAATTCCTGCCGAAATTTCGATTTTTCCTTGTTTTCTTTAGGGAAGATGGTAGCTTGATAGATCACATTTATCTTTAACCGGACAGTTTTCTTTTGATCTGCAATTACAGGAGGGTGTAATCTCGTGTTATATATTATATTCCCTAAAATTCTTCAAAATTTGGTTATTGTGGGAGCTTATAATGTTGTACATATTTATTTCAGGAATAGCTAATCTTAATAGTTTTTCTATTAGATATTTTACTCAGGTGATATCGTTATTAAAATTTTTACTTATTAATTTAAGAAAGAACTTCCTAATGTTAACAATTGATAGTCTACAGAAGGGGAGTTGAACCATATAATCTTTCTTTGCCTATATTTACCTCTAGTCTTCTGCGATTCAGATATATTAGTGGGTTTTAAATAAGTTAATTCCTCATTATATCTGCTACTCTAGAAGAATTTTTATATATATTTTTTTTTTGTTATTGTTAAAGATCTTAAGGTTAGAGGATAATCAGCTAATTCTAGTATTAACCATCTTCTGCATTAGCATGGTTAGAATTAATGTTGATGTAGCTATGGATTTTGTTTTTTCTTAAGGTACGGTTTAAAAGAATTATTATCGAGGTCAATGTCTAGTTTATTCACAATCTTTAATTTGGAAGCAATCTTTATTTTAAATCTTAGCATCTTGAAGGCTCTAATGATTTTCTTCTACATTTTCATAGTCAAGAGGCCAATACTATTCGGGATGAACATGTCCATAATCTTGGTATAGGCTTGCCTGCTTAGGATCCACCATTCTATGGTGTCTAGGATATAGATGCCTATTAAATCGATGACTTGGGCTAAATTATTTGCTCCTATGGAGACGTCAAAGTTACTATTGAGAGTTTTAGTCTAAGTAGAATCGTTAAGATTAAATAGGGAATTCCTAGATGCTAGAATAATATTAGCTAATATAAGTGCCAGTTTTTTAACGAACTAGATGGAAAGTTCGAGCAATGACGTCAGGTAGTCTCGAATCACCAACCCACAAGAGATGGAAACTTTACAACAAATTTATAATTTTTTAACAGTCTGACCCCTTTATCTCATATTCAAGCCTAACGACTCAGCGAAGTCGGAGCACATAAGAATCTATTTCATGCTATCAGTCTCGCCAAAATATGTGGATGGATCTACACATATCTTCGATAATTTTAACATATTATCTACTTCTAATAATTCAATCTCTGGTTTTGCAAAATACTGAAACTTTCAAAATTGAAGAGATAGTCTTATTGTATATCAGTAGATGTTATTTGTAACAACTAGTGAAATTAAAGTTCATCGTATATATATATTCTTCTATGCACCGTGTCCCTTGAGGAAGTAGGCGATCGGGGCCTTCCACATTTCTCTATCCCTAGTGGCTCTTAGCATGCTTTCTCCTGTTACCCCACCCAAACAACGCTCTGCCATCCACTTGCTCAAGCCTGTCAAATATATTAAGCACTACTTTTCCATGTCTCTCTTTCTCTCTATCTGACCTGTGAGTATCAGATTCTCCAAGCCCTCCTTCCTCATTAAATGTCCCAGGAAATTTAGCTGTCTTTTCCTCAGGTTTAGTATTAGTTTCCTTTTCGTTTTCATCCTCTCCAAAACCTAATCATTGCTGACATGCTCGGTCCATGATATTCGCAGGATCCTTCTCTAGGATCCCATTTCAGTTGCTTCAATTCTCTCTTTCATCTTTGATGAGATTGTCCGGCATTCACTGCCATATTGAAAAGACAGACATCACATCACAATCCAGTACTCACTTGTTTGTTTCCAGCGAAATTTTTCTGTCCCTCAATATTCAACTAAACTTCTGGGCTGCATCCCTGGCCATGCCGATTCGCCTTCGGATCTCAGTGTTATACTTTCCGTCTTCTGTTAGAACATTTCCCAGGTATTTAAATTTCTGTACCGACTTGATTTTAGTATCCCCCACCTGTAATTTGCATTTTAGGATCCTCTTTTTAGTGATGACTAATTATATATATATATATATATATATATATATATATATATATATATATATATTTGTGTGCGTGTATGTGTGTGTGATACTTTTAAATTTGAAAGATAAGAGTTACACCGAAAAAAAATAAATTGAAACTAATCAATTCTTGTTTTTGTAAAATAAATCAAACTTTTTGTTATGGTGAAACACACCTATTCCTCAGATAATCGACTCTCACTCACTCACTCACTCACTCACTCTCTCTCTCTCTCTCTCTCTCTCTCATATTTTTTAATATTAAAATAAAATTTTTAATATTAATTAGGATCGGGTTTTAGAATTTACCTTCCTGCTTTTTCCCCTTGGATTGAAGTATCTGAATTAAGAAAAAAAAAAATTATATATATATAAGTTAACTTGAGAAGTCCATAGGAGCTTTTTAGTGTTCAGTAGAACTACTAGCCAGTTGATATTAGTCGACAGCTGGCCGAATACTAAGGAGTCTGCTTTCCGTGGAAGATTACCAAGTTCCTAACATTTTGGGTGTGTTAAGTCGATTAGCAACCGACATAGCACGGTTATAACTTTTAGTGCGAAAACTACTCCACAATACTTTTCTAATAATCTTCGAAAATTGAACTGCAATAAATTCGATTGAGATTTGAAATCACAGCAATTCTTGTCTTGCATGTTTGTGATAGCGCCCATCAAAGCTCTTTGACGAACGATTTCAACGTTGTATGAATGTGAATTCAGGTCTATAAGAATAGCTGTGCGCATTTGCATTCAGCTATTTGAAAGAATGGATATAATTTAAGCATTGTTCCTTATTTACGCACTTTCGAATTTAATGAACGGCTTTAGAAATATTACCCAATTTTGAAGCAAAGAAAATTATCAAATAAAGTAATCCGTAAAATTTGAGCCATGATTGTACGAAATACAAACTCCCGCTATAACGTTTTTGTTTTCAGAATAAACGGAAAGAAAGCGTGAAATGAGAGTGAGGTTTTCTTTGATCTTAATAAAATAGAGAATCTTTTTTTTTTTTTGTCAGGAAAAACTCAAAGTTAGAAAATGTTTGTTCCTTATTACCCAAAACTGATTTAAATTGTCCAACAGCCAATTATACTAGAGACATTAACGAATGAACATACAATAATCTTTATATTTTAGGAATTTTATTTCAGAATCTCCATTTGTTTCACGCAACTGTTTACAGTCGATGTATCCTTTAGATCTTTAACATTTCATTTAAATGGCTCGAATTCAAAACAAAGAAATTAACTTTGAATGAGATTCCACAGCATCCGAAGCAGTGGGTGCAAATTCGACGCTAGACCGAAGCCTGCTTTCATTTTTTAAATTCTATTATGGCTTTAAAAATGAATATTTTTTTAAAAGTCTATTTTTACAAAATATATACGAATGAATTAAAACAAAGCAGCGGAAGAGACCGTCGATAAGAAAATATACGCACCGAAAAGTAGGGAATTAAACATATAACAAAACAGAAACAACAACAAAAAAAGGCGAACCGGTTAACGCTCCTCGCTCTTCGGAGTTCAATAATGGACAAAACAAAATATAACAAAGCGACCATATTCCGTCTTTTTCTAGAAACATTTTTTACAGTATTCAACATAGAGCATTTAAATTATCATTTCAAGGTGCCTGTGACCCTATATACAAAGTCGAAGCACCCTTCTCTCTGTAAGCAAAAGGAATAGTTGCTTGATGTAAATGTAATCTGTCTGTGATTTATATAGCCGATTCTCTTTTATTTTTTCAGTCATTGTTCTAGTATTTTTGTTTTGCTATCAATTGATCTCTGAAGAGTGAGGGGCAATAACCGATTAAAATTTTCTGTTGTTTCATATTATTATATTTCTATGTTTTTGAGCGCATGGCCAAGTGGTAGGGGCGTGTTTATTTATTTATTTTTTGCTAATTGATATGGACCCGGTATGGGATCATAAAATAATGAGTCAACACGGTGGTAGGTCAAGAACATATATTTTGTCAACAAAAGATACAAAGAGAAAGAGTAATAATAGCTTGGCTAAAAGTGACCGACAGAGAGACAGACAGACTAGGCTGAGCTGAAATGAAGTCGTACTGGAAACCAGTGTCTATGTCTCCCCGGCTCTGTCCTCGAGAGTAACTAACTCTTGGTTAATATAGGCAAAGAAGAGTCCATTATTAAGTGAGTAATGTTCACTCAGTCTAAGGCCCAAGAGTCACTCACGATATTGGGGTTACTGAGTAGAGTTGCTGAGGAAAGAACTAGATAACAGGTCAGCTAATTCTAAACTCTAATAGGGCAGGATTTAATTAGCGAATAAATTTTCAAATGTAGAATCGTTATAGAGTTGAAGTACAATTTAGTAGGGGCCAAAAATCCATTCCTTCTCACACTTTCAGCGGACCTCAAATGGAATGACTATATCGAATTCCATTGCTAAATCCGCTGCTATGAAAGTCGGTTCTCTGTGCAGGGCCCAGAGGTTTTTTTTTCCGTCTGAATCTATCCTGCACATTTATAAATCTACCATCCGCCCGTGCATTGAATACTGTTGCCATATCTGGTCGGGTGCCCCTGCTAGTCTCCTTGGGCTTCCCGACAAGGTACAGCGGAGGGTCTGTACTGTGATCGATACTGACTTGGTAGACCGCCTGCAGTCTCTCTCTCACAGGCGCGACGTGGCTTCCCAGTGTCTCTTCTATAAATACTTTCACGGCTTCTGCTCCGATGAACTTAGATCACTGGCGCCCCCTAGGTTCGAATTTGCACGAGATACTAGATTAGCATCTAGATCCCACCCTTTTACAGTGAAACCGATAAAATGCAACCGCAACTTCTACTCCAAAAGTTTCTTTTCTCGCACTTCCCGACTGTGGAATTCCCTTCCACATGACTGCTTCCCCGACGGCTACAATCTCCAGGAGTTTAAATGTAAGGTCAATAGACACCTCCTAACACACTAACTCGCTTCCATTCTTTCAAACACTCTTCCCATCCTCCCAACTACCTCTCACCCACCTTCTGACATTTCCTATATCTAACCACTCTTTCTATTTACCTTCCCCTATGTAGCCCCAAGCGCAATAGTGGCAGTGGAATGCCTTGCTTGGGGTGAAATGATTAAAAAAATAAGTAAAAGATTGATACACTTCTACTTTTCTTCAAAAGACATGGAGAAACGTGAACCGGGCTAGAAATAGATCTATCTACTTCTATTGAAGTTCGCTTCTCGATCATGAGACCTGAGTGCAAATATCACCAGAGTCCATTTGTAAGAATGTTAGGACCTGTTTAATGCTGCAATAACAGTGTCCTCAAACTGTTCAAAATTTTTGGTATCAGGCTTGAAAATCCATTCACATATACAATTTTTGTTGGTATTCACCCCACCCCAAAAGTTAATAATTGTTGTAATTTATTTACTGTATGCGTAGAACTTCTATTTTTCGTAAATTATTATCATAAAGGTCTGTGGTTTATCTGCAACCAAACATTTCTGTGCATAAATTTGTTTTTGTAAAAAAAAAGTTTTTCACTGCAAAAAATCGATATAATATTAGCGAAAATGACAAAAGGTGGATACTTAATTGGAGTAGATAGACTAAACAATCGCCCGGTTCACACTCCACGCACGTCTATTGAACAGGTGAAGAGGCTCATCCCTTGTTTCCTGTTTAGGATGCGGTTTCTGGTTTTCTCTTTTCCAATCTTCTCACTTTTTTTCATTTGGAGTAGATAGACTAAACTATCGCCCGATTCACACTCCACCTGCGTTTATTGAACAGGTGAAGTGTCTCATCCCTTGTTTCCTGCTTAGGATGCAGTTTCCGGTTTTCTCTTTTCCAATCTTCTCACTTTTTTTCAATTGGAGTAGATAGACTAAACTATCGCCCGGTTCACACTCCACCCACGTCTATTGAACAGGTGAAGTGGCTCATCCCTTGTTTCCTGTTTAGGATGCGGTTTCCGGTTTTCTCTTTTCCAATCTTTTCACTCTTACGTAGCCCCCTGCGCATCAGTGGCGTTATCGCCTTGCTTGGGTGATATGATTAAAAAATATATATTATTTCTAACGCCGCTTTTTGGATCTGTCTGAAGTTTTTTTTTAATTTATCAACACAAATTCACTGTCGACTTGCTCGCTGATCAAGCGTACCAAATGAAGGTTGTCCGGGGCCAATCAAACTAGAGAGAACAGTCTGCAAACGGCAGGCTAAAATCTGAGGCCGAGGAGGGTGATACTAATTTAAATGATGATTAGATATCGAAAACCTTTCTCCAAATTCCCTTTCAGATTTTTAATCTTTTCAATTTCGGGGTCATATTTTCGTTGTATCTTTATGAAATTTGGTCTTATCTGAAGTTAGAGCATCACCATTAATTCTGGTAGAGGAAGGCTTTTTTATGCCTTTACGTGTGAGTTGTTCCGTTGCCTGAAGCTTCTTTTCTTTTTCAGGGAATGGGGGCAGTGAAACGAATCAAACTTGAGGTTTTACCACACTGGTCGTGGTTGCTGGAATGCTCAATGCAGTCGAGACAGAAAAAAACTGACTCAGCAAAAGAGGATTTGGGTCGACAGAGACCAGAAATCCAGAGGCCGCATTCTCTGAACAAGAAAAGGAGAAGTGGCCGGTCTCTCCACACATCCAGCATGATCAGCATTGTCTATCGTTTTACATTTAGACAGTTGGGGACGAAGATGAAGATTTTTTTATCTCCCATCATCTCAAAGATTCAGTCCCCCTTTCAGATCGTCGGAGGAGCACTGAGTATCTAACTATATTAGACTAGATAGATGGTCAACTACCCTCCTAAGATGAGGATACTCAAATACTGAGACTTTAATCCTACGCCGGACCACATATTCAGTTCTTACAATTAAGTTTTTAGTGATTAAATCGCACCTTGAGGTTTTCTCACAGACCGCAGGCGGGGCAACAGAACATCTCACATAAAGTATCTCTTTCCTTTGATAACTCTTTAAGGTTAGAACGCTAAGGATATCGAAGTTTGACTTTTGTATTACGACAATTTTTTGCGCAAACGCTTGTTGACCACAAAGACTGACACAATTCTTTCTGAACCTTCTGTCACTCCACGTCATCCACCATGAGCCCATTTTCTTGGCTTTCTCGAGAAATATCATGTTGATGATACACTTCTGTGAGGAATCCCAGGATGAGGGTGATACCCCAGTCGCTCCGTTGTTGTTGTTGCTTGTCTCATATGTGATACTGGTCTCAAAATATTTCGTTTTCTTGATTTTGGCCAAACGGAGACTTCATCCTTTTCTTTTCATTTACTTCTAAATTTTTGGTACTGGCTACAAATCTCAGCAGCGACTTTTGCGTGAGTCTTTTGATCGGCTGGGTGAGCTCTTTCTTCTTACACTCGAACCAATCTAGCAATATTTCATCGGCCATTTTTTATTATTAATTTTTTAAGTTCTTTTTCTCTGATCAATTTTCGTAACGAAAAATAAAAATCAATAAAAATAAAGAAATAATAAAATAACAGCCGCAAAAAATAAAGAAAAAATATCGAGATAAACGAAATTAAAAAAAATATAATTCATTTGATTATGAAGCACTTCTTTTCAGCATTCTTTTGCATGGACACAAGTCGATATAACATCCCACATATCAGTTCTTTATTTATAAAACTCAGTGAGGTAATTGCTGATCCCGAAGCTGAGAATTATTTTAAATTTTCATGAAGTATTTTTCAGTATTTCGAGGATATTTTCCGGTTGTTGATTTTTTGTTTTTTGTTTTTTGTTTTTTACATCACAGATTTGCAAAGCTTTAAATTTAATTTTAAACTTGAATCGGGTAACAGGGCTTCGCACCATGCCACAAAACCCAGTCATAACTGTCAAACAATTCCCCTTAAATCTGGCTACATAACTCGCCAGACTGCAACCTTTTGCTTATTATGTGTAGAGTGCAGTTGATAAATCAACAAGACTCCTTTTTACACCGAATTCTACTCCTGCAGCTTCTTCTTTCGCACTTCCCGCCTATGGAACTCGCTCCCATATTCTTGCTTTCCTGACGGCTACAACCTCCAGAAATTTAAATGCAATGTCAATACTCATCTACTAACCACTTGACTCTAGCCCTTCCCCCACCCCGTATATCCTTCCCTTTCTCTCCTCCTTGCAACTGTCATCACACCTGCATTTTCATCTTTCTATTGCTTCTTTCTAATTGGTTTGTAATCCTCTTCTCCCTCCTCTAATTAATTTTCTTTCAGTTATGTAGCCCCCCCCCCCCCCGCACATCAGTGGCATTTACGCCTTGCCCGGGGTGAAATGATTTTAAAAAAAGAAGACGAATGAAAGTAAGGATTATGGAAGCATTTATTTCCTTAAACAAGGTGACTGTCTAGAAAAAATACAGGAGATTCTTAAGTCATTTGGAGTTTGTGGTCGAAACCAATGGTGGTTATATTGAACAAATATACTCTTTAGTACTTCCAGATATTTTTTGCGTAATTCTGATGGATGTATCTGGTAATATGAGATGTCAGTGTTATTTTCATTTCAATTTTGCGTAATTTAGACGACAATTTACCAATCGACCCACCCCTTTTCTCTCTCTCTCGTCTTTCTCTCTCTGTCTCTCTGTCTCTCTCTCTCTCTCTTTATATATATATATATATATATATATAATGTGAGAGATTAACGGGCTGAAATAGATATCAATGAAATGAAAGAGACTGACGACGGATATTAATATACTTAGATGGATACAAATAGACTGAGATAGATAGTTGCATAAATACCTATAAACTGAGATAGACTGATGTTCGCTTTATCTTTTAATGACAAGGAAATTGCCATATAATTAGAACTGTATCAATCAAACATTTTTCTTTCGACCTCCTCACTTAGTCGTATTTACACCTTACAGATTCAGTTTTTGTTAATCGTATTACTTGATCTTTTTATTTTATATTTTGATCCTTCTTAAATCAATTTGTGAAATTCTTCGCGCGCTTTTGTCTTAACACCTCATCTTCAGTTCAAAAAACGATGGTTCACTGCAGTTTTCTAATTAGATAAAATTAATTGTTGCCAAAAAAAGAGTCATGTTTACTATCTGCCGGTTGATCTTTCGGAAGACTGATTGATTAAAACCTTATCAAATATTAACAGAGACAAACAGTGTAGGTTAAGTTGGCCTTTGGAGAAGTCCAGCTGGTAAGGAATGGCTCAGATAGATCAAACGCTTTCCCAACAAAACAAGAGATGCATAAAGTAAATACAGGTTATTTACCCTGCTCCTCCACTGCAGCGTGTTATGGGTATGATGGTAAACTGCATCCGGCAGCAAGGCCTCTGATTTTGAGGTTGTGAGGAACATAGAATCACCTCTGAATTGCTGTTGTTCCCTGGTCTACCCTGACCTGGTGTGGTAGCACCTGTTATGATCCCAGCTATGGGCAAATAGTTAACCCTCCAAACAGGGGTCAAAACACTATGAAAGTATAAAAACAATATTTTTTTAAAGAAATACATAAAAAAATTTTAAGGAAAAATATTACCAAGAAAACGTTTTTGAAGGTAAAATGTTACCAACAAGAATACATTTTTGAAGGAAAAATGTTACCAACAAAACTACATTTGTGAAGGAAAAATGTTACGAACAAAAATATGTTTTTCAAGGAAAAATGTTCCGAACAAAAGTACGTTTTTGAAGGAAAAATGTTACCAAGAAAATACGTTTTTTGAAGGAAAGATCTTACCAAGAAAAATAGGTTTTTGAAGGAACGAATGCTTCGGCATGAAATGACCCCAAGGGGTTGATATGCCGTAAAACAAACCAAACCAAATCAAACCAAACATCGACTGCAGCGAGTTGTGACACAAGATCGGTTTTTAAGGTGCGGAACCCGAGCGCTGACGCTCGAGTCACTGGTCAAAGATTACCCAGCCTCTGTATACACAGTAACTGGCTACAAAGCTTGTCTTAGCAAGTCTGAACTTGTGGTTTGTGGTCATACAGAACTGCCAGGTGGCAGTAAAGTAAATACAGATAGAACATTTTAATCCAACGTGAAATAAGGATGATTTGTTTTTCAATAACACAACAATAGTGCAACTAAAAAAAACTTCGATGTAATTCGACTTTATTTATTGAAAAATTGTTCTCAAAATAGCGTATTACTGTCATAACTAGGCTGGGGCTGATCAATCATCACATTCAAAATCTTTTTCGGCGTCTTGTGTGAAATGATTTATTTTTCACACTGCAACCTCTTTCTTCACGGGTACAAACTTGCAAGCTTGTCATTAATCACATTGTTATTTCTATGGCAAATGTTCAGATGAGCTCATTTTTTAGTTGCACGAATTCAGACCTTTGCAGCTAGGGAACAGTATGCCACTTCTCCGGAATTGTGAAGAGACAAAATCGCTTTTTCTGAAGGACACGACACGTAGAACTCCTCAATTTGATTATAACAGTTTCGTTTCGGTTGTCCTTTTCTGTTGTATTTGGTAACCTTCTTGAGAATTTCGAAATCAATTCTGTTCAGCTTGCCTGGGTAGTGTAGCGATAGCGAGGGAATTAGAAGTCATACCAGGATTCATTATTGGCTGTCATAATCTTAACAGCATAAAATATGCAGATGACACGTTATTGATAGCAGATACGGTAAAGGAACTACGGGAAATCCTACAAAAGGCAATAAAAGAAAGCGAAAAGAAAGATCTAAACTTAGATTGTAGGAAGACAGCGTATGGTTGTCAATAGAGGGATCTACTAATTAAATACTGTGCTTATATCTTTTTTTATGGCTTATTGCTCAGCAGTAATTTTCCATTCTTTTCAGCGATTATTTTCCTTCTTTTAAGTCGGTTTCACAGTAGCTTAGATAAAGATTTAGGTTTCTATCAGTTTGATTCAGTTAGTTAAGTGCCTTACGTGATACACGTTTGGGCGATCATGTCTCTAAAGAGACATGGCTGACTGGGCAGAAGATTATCCCGCAGTAGGTTGCCATTACTTTCTGTGGTAGACTGATTGCCAGCCAAGGATATATAACACAATCTGTCCTGTTATTTAACTCGTAACTGGAGGGAAGAGACGGATTAATACCTTTCCCAAGGGTATTTGCGCATAAGTGAATGGAATGAATTCAACTGGAATTCGAACTCGGCTGTCCGATTTCTCGTTCCGAGTCGATATCCACTGCACCACATCGCACATCGCATCAGTTTGAATAATTTGCCTAAATCATTGCTGCAAATTGTTACATTAATTATGCATAAAAGAGTATTTTTTTCTCGCTTTCTTTTTTTGTTTTAGTGGTTAAATTCTTTAAAGTAGGTTATATTACTTGTTAGGATTACCTCCACCTGGCCTACCAAGACTTTCGCCAGATGGCGCTGTTCAGTAGTATAAAAGGACGAAATAACACCTTTCTCCTCTTCACTTCCGGTCTAGTAACGACAATACGGGTCTCGTCTATTCTGCGAAAATATAGTCCCCAAGTTACGTGGTGCTAAACAGACATGCAAACACTAACTACTGCCAACCTTATAAATGTTTTCCATCCTTTTCAGCTATCCATATATACAAAAGTATATTTTCTTCGAAAGTTCCCAACTTCATTCTTTTTGTCACAATTCTTAAAAAACCTCGTTCCGAAAAAAAAATGTATACCCGCATTTTTCTTCTTTTTCTTTTTCTGTGTGTCGTGTCTCTTCAGGGTGTTGGTGATCATGATTCTTCACAATTTCCTATCCGTTGTAGCGCTTAGTAAATGTTATATGTTCGATAACTCTCCTAATTCTTGTTCTGCCAAACATTTACACAAACTTGTTAGGTTGGTTATACTCTGATTTTCTATCTCTTTTACCTTCAATAGGTCCTGTTAGTGTCAAATTTTCTGAGCCCTCTTTCTTCATTATGTGCTCCAGAGGCACTTTCGGATGTTAAATTTAAGTGTCCCTTTCGCTTTAATTAAGTTGCTCACATCGTATTCTCTGGATTCTTCTGTTTACTCAAGTTTCTTTTTAATCTCTGAAGATCCGGCATTCACTTCTAGATTGAAAGACTGATATTACATAACAATTAAGTATTCATTTCTTTGCTCCTGACGAGATTTTGCTGTTTTTTCATACTTGCTTCTCAATGAGCCTTCAAATTTTAATGTCGCCTTTTCCGTCCTCTATTAAGATACTTCCTAGATATTAAAATTTTTGTACTTGCTTGATTTTGGTGTCTTCACTTCGTAGTGGACCTTATCTGTTGCCGACAATCATTCTTTCAGTCTTTTTACAATTTATGTTTATTTCTTTCTAGCTTCCTTTGACTACCGTCTGTTGGAGTTCTACTTTAATTTCCTTGTCTGCTATCGACACTGTGTCATCTGAATATCTAATGTTATTTACATTGGTGACGCCTATCATGAATCCTGGTAAGGATTCTAATTCTCACGGTATAGGTTTTGGGTTTTTCTAATCAGTCAGCCAGTTAAGTGCCATACATGATACACGATTGGGCAATCATGTCTCGAAAGAAACGTGACCAGCTGGCTAGAAGTTTTTCTCGCAGTAAGTTGACATTACTTTCTGCAGTATACTGATTGCCAACCGAGGCTATAGAACCGAACCTGCCCTGCTAATTAACACATAGCTAGAGGGAGAAGAGACGGATTAATACCTTGATAATAATTAATAACTTGAATTCGAACTCGGCTCTCCGATTTCTCGTTACGAGCTGATATCCACTGCACCATAACGCGCATTCTACTGACTGTTATTCTAATCAGTCAGTTAAGTGCCATACGTGATACACGCTTGAGCGATCATGTCTCAAAAGAGACAGAAGATTATCCCGTAGTAGGTTGCCATTGCTTTCTGTGGTAGACTGGTTGCCGACCAAGGCTATAAAACCCAATCTGTCCTGTTATTTAACCCATAACTGGAATGAATATACGGATTAATACCTTTCCCAAGGGTATTTGTGGTGCGTAAGTGAATGCAATGAATTCGGCTGGAATTCGAACTCGGCTCCCCGATTTCTCGTTCCGAACCGATATTCAATGCACCACAACGCACATCCACGTTTGTGCAATTTAATTGAAACAATTGATTTAGCTTCTTTTATTCAATTATACAGTCAGTTTTCCTCACTTGAGAGGCAGGTTGTAACCGATTACTATGTTTTCCTCAGATTAGGTCATCTGAAGCGGTGTGCAGTAATATGAATCTATTTTCGGAGTGTATGATGAAATTTGTTTGGACTTGAAAAAATGTTGTTTCGCCCGTGATTGGGTCAGATTTTTACCACGCCTAGACACCGTTGTCTCGACTGTCGATTAGTTGTCCTACGGTTATAGTCTGCGATGGACGTTACCTCCAAGGAAGCGTTTGAAAATCGTATTGCTGCACGAACACACTGGCAAGCCGTACAGAGATATCACGGGTATTGTTGGTGTCAGCCTTTCAACTGTCAGTCGTTTTATCAAGGCAAAGAAACAAACTGGATCCATCAGTCCAAAGCGTAAAGTAAGATGCGGTCGGAAGAGGAAAACAACACCAAGAGACGACATATAAGTGATCAGGAAAAATGTGAAAGATCCGAGGAAGATATGATTCGTTTTGTTTCAATTAATTTGCACAAAGGTGTATATCACGCTTAGCTAGCAGTTCCAATACTTGTTTGTGATGTAGTTTATCAGATGTTTTTTGCATTTCATATTGACAAGTTTTAAAGTACATATTTCTGTTACTCTGCCAGTAATCTCAAAATACATCCTTGGATGATTGTCTTCTTAAGAATACATATTCTCAATATCATGAAAAGTGGAGATACCATTAAAAAAAAGCGCCAAATGAAAACAGCCAAACTTGTTTCACAGATTTTACGCTTCAGAAGAACTCAGACTCACAGCGTCGTTCTCATAATCCTACAGCAGCACACGCGGACTTATGGGTGATAAATTATTTTATTTTAGACCCTGCAACCCCTTTGCCACAGACGAAACGGTGCTAACCTCTCGCTATGTTCAGACGAGCTACATTCCTTAGTTCCACTAATTTAGACTTTTACGCCTAGGACATGCTATGCCTCACACAAAGGGACAACTCATCCTCATTCTCTTCGTAATCTATTGGTAAAGAAGTTCCAATCAGGCAGTTTCTTCTCTCGAAATGTTACTTTCGGGAACAAACGAGAAAACGCTGTAATTTTAACGAATTTGAATCTAGAATCTGCCGTATAGTTTAGAAAGTACGTAAGCTCACATCGTTGATGAGATAGTTGCGTTTCTCCTCCTACACACAGAATTCGGTGTTCGTGCCCAGCTATGGATGAGGATATGCTGATTTTCGAGGAAAGCCGTCTCAAACCATTTGAAAAATTCAGTCAAAACAATCTTTCATTTAACATTTGTACCCTATTTAAGTTGTGATACAATAGTCATCGGTTCGGAATGAGAAAATCGGAAAGCCGAATTCGAATTCCAGTTGAATTCGATGCAAATACCCTTCGTCTTCTTCCACCAGCTATGGGTTAAATATTAAGACAGAGTGGATTCTGTAGCCTTAGTTGGCAATCAGTCTACCGCAAAAAGAATGACAACTTACTGCGGGAAAATCTTCTGCCTGGTGAGTCATGGAACAAAAGTGACCTGATTGCCCAATCATGTATCACATATTAACTGACTGAGTAAGCAATAAATGTTGTCCCCATTTTTATTGATATGCGTATCTATTAAACGATTGGTTAAACTATGTGTGGATCAAATACCATTTTCTTTACTTATATTTTTTTAACTTTTGATCCCACACAAGAGAGAAAAATTGATCAGTTTAATTTAAGATCGGTTTAAAAAATAATTCAAAATGCTTCTATGAATCTGAAGTGCAGGGAGCTGGTTAATGTTTCTTGTATTCGGCCTTGTGTCAGACTTAACCCTACAGCTTACAAGTTTTATGCAGAATTTATCATCAGAAGGTTTTCATCCGCAGTTGGAATGTGTGGATTAGTGTAGAAGAGTGGAATAATAAAATATGCATTTTGAATGTTAAAATAGAAATTTATTACAAGGAAAGAATGACATACGTTGTAGGAGTTAATGTGCGTTGAAAAAGTTAAGGTATCGAGAGTTCGTACAAAATGTTCCCGTAGTAATTATTGAAATAAATAAGGAGAAAGAGAATAAGGTGCCACCTGACCTTATCTCCGTGTCCATTTGAAGTTGCCGTTACATTTTAGATGTGTGTCAGCAAACCCTCTCCTCTGACTGACCGCCGTTACCGGTTAGAGACTATCCTGAAATATTCAATCAAGTCACGTGGGGTGGCTCCAGAATTATTTTTTCTTTAGCTGTGGAAAAACCGTTTCTCTGACTTATTTTGAATTTTTGCGATTTGATGACCAATCAGGATCCAGAGTTCTGCTACAAATCCTCGTGTCCACTACTTGCTCGATTGTAAACAATAGGGGAATTTTTTGAAGAATTTTTTTTGGCAAATGAGCATTTATTGAACCTTTCTCAAGATACATTTGTCAAGATCTAAAAATATTACTTTTGTATTATTTTAAAAGGGTGTCCTATTCATAATATAAATACAGTGTTAAATAGATCCTTGACTTTTTAAAGAGTTAGAAGTACTTTGTTTTTTATTTGCATATGTCAAGTTTGATACGATACTTTGATTGTCGATAATTGCGTACCATTACAAATCGAGAAAAACGAATATCGTCAGTAGTACAGTGATACCAAATGATGCAAGCACTGTTTCAATCTTGACATTTGTAAGTAACCACTGAATGCAAATAAAACTTTAAGATGTTAGGTGTCGATTCGACACCGTATTTATATTATGGACAGGACCCAGATAAAAATCAATAATTTTTTGATTCTAAAAAATATAATTCTGTGAAACTTCATTCCATATACTTGCTTTCCTGACGACTACAACCTCCAGGAATTTAAATGCAAAGTCAATACTCATCTCTTAACCACTTGACTTTAGTTTTTTCTACATCACCCTGAATATCTTTTCCTTTCTCTCTACCTTTGCAACTGTCATCACATTTGTATTCCCATCCTTCTCTTGCTCCTTTCTAACTGGTTCGTCTTTCTCTTTACTCTCCTCCAATTTAATATTTTTCTCTTATGTAGCCCCCTGCACACCAGTGGCGTTATCGCCTTGCTTGGGGGGAAACGATTAAAAGAAAATCTTCGCTGTAAAGGTTAGAACTGGTAGAAGTAAAGAATATAGTTCGTCTTAGCACTTTCTATGGAAATAGCGATAGAGCAGCGAGAGACTTGAAACATTTCGTCTTTGAGAAAAAAAAGTGTTGTCGAGTGGAAAATAATTTATCACCCACAAGGAAGCGGAGACTCTTTTTTTTTTTACTTTATCGAGAACGGAAAGTTAAGGATGGGCAGCTCCTGTCCATATAGGACAGATGAATCCCTTTTCTCACTCAACCGTTTATCGAGAATGAAAATAAAATATGTAAATTATTATTATTTATCTTGATGAAAAATAGACACCTGACAGGGGCGGATGTTAATTGTGCCTTTTCTTTTTGTATTAACGTGAAGTTGGTTTTATATTCTTTTTATTCAAATTCAGTAGAGTTTGGCAACAATTGTCTTGTAACCAACTCTTTACAAAAAGAAAAAATATCACGCGCCATTTACACGACTGTATTGCGTTCTACCGCATTGGATTTCGCTTTCAAATAAAACAAATAGCAGGTCTTTTAAAACAATGCGCTGCTTAAAATACATTTAATCTTCTTACTTACACAAGTGACGATGACTCATGATAGGATAAAGCTTGGGTCTAATATAAATTTCGGCTATCTTTTTTGGCATAAATAATAGACACTTTTGCAAACGTTATTCCCATATTGGGGTCATGATCAATAAAATTAATAGACATAATGTATCTATCCTGAGAAATAAGTGAAACTGAGATATCTTAAAGAGGTATGACACGTGGAACTAGAGCAATCTACCCCGCTGGACGAAATAAAGGGTTCGGTCCGAAATTTCATCGTATAACACCTGAGGAAAACCGGAGCGTACAACGACCGAAACGTCGTTGATACAACAATGAAGATGGGAACAGTAATCCGAATATTGTAAAGGGGGTAAAACAGTTTTCTTTGTCGTTATTTAAAACAGTTTTCTTTGTCGTTATTTAAAACAGTTTTCTTTGTCGTTATTTAAAACAGTTTTCTTTGTCGTTATTTAAAACAGTTTTCTTTGTCGTTATTTAAAACAGTTTTCTTTGTCGTTATTTAAAACAGTTTTTAATTTAAACAATGAATTTCTGTTGACTATATTTCTGTGCACGTTTCATTTGCCATAGTTTATATTTTATCTTTATTGTATTCATCGATTCCAAAAACTCTATCCAACTTTATTTTTGAATGGCGGACCTGAAAGAGACTACGACCAGCTTTCAATTTGTTGTTTTTCATTTTCTTTTACTTTTTTCAGCACAGTCTTATCGGTTATTACCTAAAGTTTCCGATTATCAAAAAAAAAAGTTAGAAAAAATTTCAATATTTAAACAAATCAAACCTCCATTTTGGAACCACTCACGTTAGGGTCGCTTTGTTTTGGTTTTCGTGGGACATGTTGCTCTTGTTTTTGTCTTTAAGTTTTCTTTAGTTCTTACGGTGGCATCTTCCTTGGAAACTCCAAGAATGGCTTTATTAAAAAACATCGCAAAGGATTCAGTTGTTGAATATGCGCAAGCAAAAAAGTTAATTGGATCGATTTACTTAAGGTTGCATGAAAAAAAACCCGCCTAAAATTGTATAAATGTTGAAATTTTTCCAAATTTTTTTTTTTGTCAATGGAAAAGTCTAGGGTGTAATCGATAACATTGCACTAAAAAAAGTTTTTAAAAAATGGAAAACAACAAATTTAAAAGGTGGTGGTAGTCTCCTACAGGTCCACCTTCTGAAGTTGCCGTCATCTACCAGATTCTCAGTTGCTCAAATATATTCTTGCTCCAGACAGCGTGTCTTAGAGCATGCCGATTCAGTTAGTTAAATGTCATACGTGGTTCACGTTTGGGCAACTCGGTTTCGAAAGAGACATGACTGACTGGGCAGAATATTTTTTCCCGCTGTAGGTTGTCAATACTTTCTACGGTAGACTGGTTGCTAACCAAGGCTACAGAACCCAATCTGCCCTGCTATTTAATCTGTAGCTGGATGGAGAAGAGATGGATTCATAACGTCCCCAAGGATATTTGTGCGTAAATGAATGCAAGGAATTTAACTGGAATTCGTTGCATTCACTTACCCACAAGTGAATGAATGCCGATTACAAAGTAGTAAAACCCTCAACTTAAAAAAAGCCGCCTCCCGAATAAATACTTTCAGACTCTTAGTACAAGGTTCTAAGAATCAAGTACACAAAATGGCCATTACAAGCTGAGGGAGAAGTGCAGAGGGTCAGAATCAGTCCCGTCGCCAGTGTATTACCAATGAACTACTAGAAGTGAGGACACTGGTTAAGCGCATATTCACGCATTAAAAATTAGTTCGCATCACATTATTAGATCGTTATGTCAAACATTTTTCGTTGAACCTGGCCAGGAGTCAAGTGAAAGAGGTGTATAATAGTTTATTGATCAAAATCAATGCATATATGAAAGTTGAATATGAGAGTACAAAACGTGAACAAAATATGTTTTTTTTTATTGAATTCAGAATTAAAATAATATTAAAAAGAATTCTAACTAAGTTCAGTTGATCCCACATAGGGTAAAATTTATCTTCTGTCCTCAGTTAAAAACACCAGTATGCTATGGTTCAATCGTTTCGCGCCATTTACTCATTAAAATTTATTAAAGTTGTATAGTTTAAGAAAAAATATTAATCACAAAATTGGTTCCCTTTGAGCTGCCCCCCCCCCCGTCTTTTGTATCTACTTTGACAATTCATTCTGAATATTTGTTGTAAGAATTATATTCAACACTCAATAACCCAATGCATATGATACTTTCATGGTAACTGTTCTGATGAACTTTAAGGGTAAGAAGACTTTATGAATCTAAGCACAGTTCTAGATTGGTGGCAAGTTCTTATTTTGCAGTTGAAATTGCTAGATTTAACCGTAAAATAATACCTTGCCGTAATACTTATCACGCTTCTTACTTATGGAACTCTCTTCCAGCTTCTTGCTTTCTAGTTAACTTTAATTTTCAAAAATTTATATGCAATGTCAATCGTTATCTTATGTCTTAATCCCTTTTCTTTTATTGTTCGCTCTCCTTAATAATTTTCTCGTATTCTCTAGCACTCAGTTACCCATTGTGTCTTAGTGGCTTTATTACCTTGTGTGGATCAAAAGAATTAAAAAGAGAAAAAGAAAAATATATATCATCAAGTTAACCTTCCTAATATCAAATATATTCCATAAACTGTTTTGGGTCTGTTTTTAAGAAGCAATTTTTTTTCAGTGGGCTTTAAAAATAAATTTTGAAATCAAATAAGGCAATTTAAAGAGGTAGTACCAGAGAATATATTTCTAAAAATTTGCCTATAAACGGCGTCTGCTGTCATGATAGCCGCCTTATGTAGTGTAATAGCGAAGTTGATCTGTTTGACTATTACAAATGAGTAGTGAGAGCGATCCTCACTGGGTTCCCACCAGAGGTTGATTTGTCGTAATATCAGCCTACTGTACCCGACATGGTTGCCTGATTCGGCTATTTAAATTTTTTTCAGCATTCTCAGTGATAGAATATTTTATGGTATGAAATGGTATATTTAAGTAAAGAATAGTAGCATTCGAGGCGTAATACTCAAGTGTCATTCGGATTGATTTTTTCGGCGACTATTGCGATCTAAAGCCCTCCTCTCTGTGTTGTAAATTCTGTTTTGTCTGTCATTGTAAATATTGTCCTTTTCTGTGTATTTATTGTACTGAATAATACCGTAGTGCACTTTCTCTGTGTACCATATCCACCTCGGTGATACAGCAGATTCTATCGTAGGTTAGTGTTGGAACTTCGACGTCGTGTAATGGTTGCCTCGCGGGATCTATTACGACTAAATGATGATTTCGATTCCCACTGAATGCCCCATACTTTCGGCCTTGTGCCAAATTTGAGCTCCGCTTAGAAAATCTCTATTGTAGATAAGTGCAATGAGCTTTACAGAGTTGGAGTGAATAACTTTTGGCCAAATAAGTACGAAAAGCTTTTAAAAAATACATTGGCCATATTCTTTTTGCTAGTCATGCTGGTGACCCCGCCACAGAAGTTTACTCGTGCAACCAGACTAGCAACAGGTTCGCACCCATTCACAGTTAGATCAGCCAAATGCAGCCGACAATTCTACTCCATCAGCTTCTTTTCTCAAACTTCCCGCCTGTGGAACTCCCTTCTATATTCTTGCTTTCCTGACAGCTAGAATCTCCAGGAATTTAAATGCAATGTCAATATCCATCTCGTATCCACTTGGCTCCAGTTCCTTTTACATCACACTGAATATCTTTTCCTTTCTCTCTACTTTTGCAACTGTCATCACACCTGTATTACCCTCCTTATCTTGTTCCTTTCTCTGACACCACTTGTAACTAGTCCATCCTTCTCTTTACTCTTCTCCTATATAATCTTTTATTCTTATGTAGCCCCCTGCAGATCAGTGTCGTTACCGCCTTGCTTGGAGTGAAATAATTAAAACTTTTTTTTTAAGCTGAGAAATTTTTAGTGCCATCTTAATTAAACCGTTGAAATTATAGTCAAGATAAACATTTACAATGAAATTTCGTATTTGGAATAAAATTAGAACTAAGATTTGCAATGTTATCGGTTCTAACCTGACATATCGGATTCGGTTACTTTCTCTTCGACATAATGCAGCTCCCCTGTGTCCTTTCTATAAATATATCCATGGCAATTACGCTGATGAGATCTATTTCTTTCGTATCTCTGTAGTCATCCTTGTTTCGGTGCAAAGGCGCAAGGTTTTAAAAGGTATGCAAATGAGCGGCAACCTTGTTGACATACGAGCCGCCCGTTGTAATTCCTATGCAAATAAGCTGCCAAGAAAAGGCATAAAACGAGTAAAGGCAGCGATTTGAGTAAGTTCGAATTTAGTCGTTTGACGAAGTGTGTGAGCAAGAAGAAGAAGAAGAAGAAGAAGAAGAACCAACCAACCAAGAGAGTACCTGTTGTTGTCAAAAGGTTTGCTTGCCTGAAACACAGACATGTTAAAGATTTTCTTTTCCTTACAATCTCAACTACATCAATTTAAGTATAGTACTTGATTGGTAGTTAGATCACTTTACTGCTGAAATTACTAAGTGTAACCATAAGTTTTATGCAAATTACTCCCGCACTTCTCGCCTGTGGAACTCTCTTCCGGCTTTATAGTTTTCATGTCAAGTACGCTCTTCAAAAACGCCAGTGCAACGTCCACTCGTCATCTGCGTTCCTGGATCGTCTTTATTTTCTTACCCTTTCTCTTCAGAAAACCTTTTTCAGTTTTCTTCGCTCTCGGCTATCCTATGTATTGTATTGGTTTTGTCACCTTACCGGAGCGGTGAAATGATATACAAAATAAGATAAATTCGAGGATGCAATAAAAACTAAATCTATAATCAAAAAAGTATTTTAACTTAAACTAAAACAGCTACTGGACTTGATTTTTCTTTGTTGATTTGTTTAGCGGCATATCGACACCTCTATGCGTTATTTAATGCCGAAATCTAAATATTTTGTACATAATTTTATGGCTTCAACTGAATATATTTTGTACATAATTTTGTATATTTCGAGTAAATCTATGTTTTTTTTTAGATACATAGTTTGCAGATCCTAAAATGTATTATTGGTAATTTTACTGTACAAATGTATTTTTCTTCTTTTTTTTTAGTGTTGCATTGATGATTGTTATTTTGCTATAAAAATATATAGTTGCTCATTTTATTTTTAAAATGTACTGATTTTATTTAGGAGTTCACTATTTGCCCGTAGTTGAGATCCTAATAGGTGCTAACAGTCCGAGCCAGAGAAATAATTAAAAGATATTTCCATGGCTCCTTAAAATCTACAATCTCCCGATCAGAAGTATTACTGCCGGTTGTAGTTTGTCATATCCCGGACAAGACTGGATTTGAAAATCCTATTTTCCTGAAAAACTGTTTTATAAGAAATATATAAATTTTAACTGACAGTAGTACTGGCTACTCGCTCAATAAATGCCAAGTGTTTATTTACAAGGAAACGTTAACCATTAACATTTTTGAGGATTAGTCAGTTAAGTGCCATACATGATACACGTTTTGGGCAATCCTGTCTCGAAAGAGACATGATTGACTGGGCAGAAGATTATCCCGCAGTAGGTTGCCATTACTTTCTGCGGTAGACTGGTTGCCAGCCAAGGCTATAGAACCTAATCTGTCCTGTTATTTAACCCATAATTGGAGGGAAGAGACGGATTCATACCTTTCCCAAGGGTATTTGTGGGTAAGTGAATACAAGGAATTCAACTGGAATTCGGACATGGCTTCCCGATTTATCGTTCCGAGGCGATATCCACTACACCACAACGCACATCCAGTCAGTCAGTTGAGTGCCATACGTGATACACGCTTCGGGCAATCATTTCTCGAAAGAGACATGACTGAATGGGCAGAAGATTATCCCACAGTAGGTTGCCATTGCTTTCTACGGTAGACTGGTTGCCAGCCAAGGCTATAGAACCTAATCTGTCCTATTATTTAACCCATAACCGGAGGGACGGATTAATACTTTTCTAAAGGTATTTGTGCGTAAGTGAATGCAAGGAATTCAACTGGAGTTTGAACTCGGCATCCCGATTTCTCGTTCCGAGTCGATATCCACTGCACCGCAACGCACATCCGTTGAGGATCACCGGATTCAATATCTCTGAAGAAAAACAGAGAACAAAACGGCTGAAATGCAGTGTTTGGGATAATAAGTATGGATATTAGTTTGTTTAATTAATGGAAAATGACAAGACTTCAGCTAAGAGCTCTACGACAGATTGTTTGTCATAGATTGAAAGTCGTGTCTGTGAATGCGATAATGAAAAACTTGTTCTTGTTACGGATGAAAATGTACAATTTTTTCCTGTCAGCTCGGTGTATATCTTGTCGTTCATGAAAACAATGTTGATTTTTCTTTTCTTTTTTAAGTGGGGTATTGGCAGAGGTGAACCTTTTCAGCAATAGGTTTCTCCAAAGAAAAGTGCCTAAATATTTTTTTGGCTTCAGTTGGCCAGTCGTTGATGGTCTCTCTGTCTGCTTGTCACTATTCATTGTTGTTTCTTTACAACAGCTGTTGGGTTTGTGTTCCGCCATTACTTTTATTATTACACACACACACACACACACACACACACACACATATATATATATATATATATATATATATATATGCATTTACATAGACATGTATATGGCTATATGATAGCGAAGTGTGGATCCATATGTATGTCTGTGTGTGTGAATGTGGGTCTTACGCACACAGGTATAATTTGACAAAGATAAGAGGATGTGTGCGGTAGTTCAGTCATAATAAAGCCAGAAGACATTAAAGATATACAGATTCGGTTTTCAACCAATACATCCCCGACATATGGGAGAGGAAAGTGGAAACAAGGAAACACAACAGTAAAATATGTTTATCTCTATAGATAGGAGCAGAAAGTATATATATATATATATATATAATTCATTTAGGCACCAAGAATTTTTCTTCCAAACTAGTTCTGCTAAATTCAACCGACACTGTTTTTTTTTTGTCTAAAATCGTGGGTTGTTTCTTTTGTATTAAAATAGCTTCTAGAAAATTCTTATATATATATATATATATATATATATACATACAAACACAATTTATTAGGAAATTTCTTCTTGCTAGTCTAGCTGAAAATCTTTTAGTTCCATCTTAATTAAAACGTTGAAATTATTGTCAAAATAAACATTTGCAATAACACATGTCATCTTTCTGATCAGAGTACTATTAAACAACATTTCTCTGAAAAACATAAACATGTAGGTAATATCAGACAGATTTTGGTCAACAATACGGTGATCCTTACTCATACACACAGTAAGAGGAACCTGCAGATATTGGAGGCCATGTACATCAAATCTAAACAACCAACTCAATAAAATCAACTTTAAGTCCGGAAATAACATATTACATTGCATTTGACTACATGGTTTTGTTGTCATTTCGCGCTATCCCGCGGTGTGACGTCATAAAACCGCATCGCAAATTTAAGAACTGCGTTTATTATTTTTGGTAACTATTGCCGTTGCCAAGCGGAGTTTTATGTCAACACAAAATAAAATCGTCGGTGATGGTGGATGTTATAATTTTTCAGTCTAAACAACCTCTCTGAAGATGGCTCATGTGAGCCGAAAGCTTAGAAGAAAATCAATAAATAATTATCCAAATGTTGGAGAATTTTTGTCTTTGTTTTCAACTGAAATTAAAGCAAAAATACGACGTTTAGAACGGCTCATAACATAATAGACATTCATTGTCTCTTATGTTTAACAGCATATGTTTAGAAAATTACTTGCTGCCTCGGTACACTATATATATATATATATATATTAAAGAACAGACCACACATCACTTACTTTCTACCAGGGTTCCTACCTAGGGTTCCTACTTTCTACCAGGGTTCCTACTTGCTGCCTCGGTACACTATATATATATATATATATATATATATATTAAAGAACAGACCACACATCACTTACTTTCTACCAGGGTTCCTACCTAGGTAGCAAGAAGGTGGTGTGGGTTCTGTTCTTTAACATATTGTTAGCTCTGCATATTCAGTTCATTTTTGATGGGTGTGCATTGGGCACTTTTTCAAACGACCGTCTGCTGGTTCCAACTAGCCACTATTTGGCTAGTATATATATATATATATATTTAACACCTAGGTAGGTTCCGTCTGGCTCATTAGGTGTTATCTATTTATTTCGTTCTACCTCTGTATTGAGCGCTTTTTGTTAGATGATTACTCGTATCGGGTTTTTTTCTTTGGGCTTCGTGCTGATCTCGATCCGAACACTTTTGACTGACGTTCATGTACTAAGCTCTTTCTTTTTTTAAAACCATTTTTTTTCCTTCAGTCGAAAGTTTTCGAGGAAGGTTTTCGACACGAGTATAATTATAATCTCGTTTATATATATATATATATTGTGTGTGTGAGAGAGAGAGAGAGAGAGAGAAAGTTTAACGAGGAGACGCTTTAAACGATTATAATGTAAAAGCAATTCGGTGATCATCAAGCAGTTACACTCAGCTTTCAAGGCATATCAATTGAAATACTTCCTGTTATTCTGTAGCAGAAAAACTGACAAGAACCACATGCTGAAAACAGTTGAAACAATGGCTCTCAGTTGCTGTTGATTGACAGACACCCCAGAGGGTGGACAGACTTAGCTGTGGCTCTTTTAGGGATTGAGGGAATCAGAGCGGGGTCGGGTAAGAAAGATTTGGCTATCGTCAGTGGGCTGGGAGCAAGACAAAATTTGAGGGGACATAGTACGAGTGGTGTCAGTAATGAGAGGGATGTTGATTTGAAGTAAGGAATTTCCAACCGGCAATCAAGCCGTACTTACTTCTCACTCAGCAATCAAATACTAACATTGGCAGGTTTCCATGGCATTTCTTTCTAGTGTTTCTTTTTAGTATCCTCCTCAGAAATCGAAAATACTAATATTACCTGTTCTCTTTTGTTTGGCTTACGGCATATTAACCGCAATGGGTTATTTAATGCCGACAAGATTTTTACAAAAGATTCGTATGAATAGAATATATATTCTTTGTAAGAAATAAGTTTGTAGATTAGATTTTTTTAGGTATTTTTGTAAAGTGGTTTTTGTTGAGTCAGATGTATTGCTGGTATGTATTTTTTTCCAAAAATGTATTGTTGGTAATATTTTATTTTCCTTATAAAATGTATTATGGTAATATTTTTTCTTCAAAAATGTATTCCTGGATATTTTACGATAAAAATCTATTCGTATACTTTCGTAGTCTTGACCACAGTTTGGGAATAAACTATTTGCCCATATCATGTAACCTAACAGGTGCTACCATCCCGGGTTAAGTTAGACCTGGGGAACAACAGCAATTAAGAGGTGGTTCCATACTCCTCACAACCACTCAAGCCTTTCTGCCGGATGTAGTTTACTGTGATACACAGGACCAATTTGTTCTCTAATTTTGTTTAAATTTCTGTTAACGAAGTTAATCTCTCTATATTTCAGTCAGTTAAGTGCCATACGTGATAAACGCTTGGGCAATCATGTCTCGAAAGAGACATGACTGAGTGGCAGAAGATTATCCCGCAGTAGGTTGCCATTGCTTTCTGCGGTAGACTGGTAGCCGATCAAGGCTATAGAACCCAATCTGTCCTGTTATTTGACTTATGGCTAGAGAAAAAAGAGATGTATTATACTATTAAGTAGTAATTAGTGGGGGATCAGTTTATTACTTCATAACAATAGAAAACCGATCCTCGACTTTATGACCAGTAGAAGCCTTAATCATTATTTCAATTATTATATTCAGTCAGTCAGTTAAGTGCCATACGGGATACACGCTTGAGCGATCATGTCTCGAAAGAGACATGACTGACTGGGCAGAAGATTATCCCGCAGTAGGTTGCCATTGCTTTCTGCGGTAGACTGGTTGCCGATCAAGGCTATAGAACCCAATCTGTCCTGTTATTTGACTTATGGCTAGAGAAAAAAAGAGATGTATTATATTATTAAGTAGTAATTAGTGGGGGATCAGTTTATTACTTCATAACAATAGAAAACTTATCCTCGACTTTATGACCAGTAGAAGCCTTAATCATTATTTCAATTATTATATTCAGTCAGTCAGTTAAGTGCCATACGTGATACACGCTTAAGCGATCATGTCTCGAAAGAGGGCTTTTTTTTCAACATTTTTCATTATTATTAACTTTATTTTAGTGGGTAAACTTGTTGAATTGCTATCTGTTTTTTTTTTAATTATTTTTATTTAACAGTGAAATTAATAACAACCGGACTAGATATAGAAGTCCTACGAAGAAAAATTCTGTCTCCAGTGGAAATCGAACCTGCATCAATTTTTCTCCACCGGGAAAACGACTTTTTTTGCCAAAGTGTGCTTCTACCAGTTCGGCAACGGAACCAGGGCAAAGTTTGAATAATGGAGCGTTTCTCTTTTTGACTTCTCCGTGTCTATCTGCTAACTTCAATATCGTGCCCAAAACATAAACAACAGTAATTTTTTTAAGGATTTTTTATCCGGCATTATTTTTTATTACTACGGTTAAACTTTATTTTTTATTTAATCAATCAGAGAAATAAATAACAATCGGCCTTAACTAAGATGTCCCACTAAAGAAAAATTGTACCTCCGTGAGGAATCGAAGCTGTATTCTATTTTTCTATCAGAAAAACAAATATTTAGTCAAAGTGTGTCTCTACCATTTCAGCCACGGAGCTGTGGTTCCTGTATTTAAGATCTCTGGCGAACCCTCAGACCCCTCCAATTATCGCCGTATCAAACTCCTACCAATTTTTGGCAAAGTGTTCCAGGCTATTATCAATGTCGAAGTAGTTCAACATTTCATACTCCATAATCTATTCTCCGACAGAGAGTAGGGCTTCTGCTTCACCAGGTCTACCGCTGATATACCTATAGCGGGTTATCTATTGTTTTTCTGGTTGAAGTGGGAGTCCGTTCTGGTGAAGGGTAATTGTATACAGTTGCAGGTTAACGGAATTTGGCCTTGTGGTAGATAGCCCACTATAAGTCATAAAATAATTATAAAGCAAGAAAAGCAATTTGAGTTGAAAAATAACATTTTACAATTACACATATCAATTATGTTTTTACAATTAAAGTAATACTTGAATATAGGTCCAACGGAGGTTAGAATGTTCATGGCAAATAATAAGCTGAAAGAGATTTAAGGTTTAGGAATGTGGGGAGCGTGTAAGTGAGGAATGTCTTTGATGTAGTCGCTCCTTAGGTCAGTAAGTAGTTTTGAGACAGGGGAGAAGGAAAGAGGCAAGCGTAGTAGTCACTTGACTTTACTCAAGGGGATATTGATTACACTCTTCTCCTCGGGGTCTGCCTGCTGGGTTTTGTCTGTATCCGCTTTTTATATCTGCTTTTTGGATCACAGCACCCCGTTTGAAATTTCACACTTGTATTTGATTCTGGGCTTCCCATTGGTTGATAAATAAAATTCGCGTAGGCTCGCGAAATGGAAATTTTATATTTGATTAATTTTTATTTTTGAACCGGAACATCTGCGCTGATCCAGCGGCGCACGGACGACTTTTGGTCATTTGCCTTTTTGTCGTGAGAAAGCAAACATCCGGTCCATCGCTTTTGCTCGGTCGGTATCACCACATGTTAACGACCATCACCAAGTACATATACCGAGCAATACACAAGCTGTTGCCCTGAATACCTCCAAAGCATTTGAAAGAGTATGGCAAGCTGGCCTTCTGCGCAAGGCTATGGTATAACTGGACGCTTGTTTGATTTAATCCAATCGTTCCTATCAAATCGCGTAATAAAGGTCGTTTTGAACGGACATACCTCCAGATTTTAAAACACGAATGCGGTTGTCCCTCAAGGCTCTATTCTAGGTCCGTCACTCTTTCTGATCACGTTAGAAAACGATCTCTCTGATGTGATCAAATCGAAAGTAGGGATTTACGCTGATGACACCACCATTTATTCCTCCTCAGTAAGAAATTTGCCAAGGCTGACAAAGATAACCTTGCTGCTGATCTTGAAACGTATTTCTAATCTGTTGTGGACTGGGGTAAGAAATGGCTCATAAATTTTAATGCTTCCAAAATTAAGCTGCTATCCTTTAACCATCACAAACAGTCGTTCCTACCCCAATCAGCATGGATCAAACTAGTCTCTTGGAAAACAAAACACTGCGTTTCTTCGGCCTCACTCTTTCAGCCGATCTCAAGTGAGACGACTACACTGAATCAATAGGTAAATTTACTGCTATGAAGTTTAGGTCACTGTGTCTGTCCAGGAAGGTTTTCTCGTCTGAATCTGTTTTACACATATACAAATCAACCATCCGTCCATGCATTGAAGACTGTGGTCATATCTGGTCGGGCCCCCCTGCTATTCATCTTGGGGTTCTCTAAAGAATCCAGATGAGAATCTGCAATGTAGTCAGTCCCGACCTGGCAGCTTGATTCCGTTCACTTTCTCAACGACGGGATGTGGCTTTCCTCTGTTTCTTCAACAAATATCTTCAGAGCTTCTGCTCCGATGAGGTCAGCTCTTTGTTGCACCCCCACACCTTACATGAATTTACTCGAGCTACTAGACTGGCAACAAGGTCCCACCCTTTTACACTCAATGATAACTCCTCATCCCAGAAATTCAGACAAAAACAAAAATTGTAGTGTGAAGTTTTAGAATATGTCACTGATATAATTCAGTCAAAAAGTCATCATTTTTGTTTTGCTTTATTTTACTTTTTTTTTGCTCTGAGGGACTGTGTACAATGTGTTTATTTATAACACCATATATTTCCTAGCATTAAGCCATTATTTGCCCATCCTTGCTTAGACATTAGTCTAAAAACAATACTGTCTTTTTTCTTCCATACAGAATGAAAAAAAAAAACTATGATTTTCAGTATGAATGTGTATGTCATTGTATATGAGAAAGGCAGATGAAGATGTAAAAAAAATAACATTATTATCTTTCCATATTATTACAACTTTGTCTTTCTCTGAGTAACTTAAGTTAAAAGCCGTATGTCTTAAATCCTCTCCTCCAACCTACCTTCACCAGCTGAGATAAGAGAAATTCTGTTGGGGCCATGTCATACATTATTTTTGATAGCAGTGGACAGATGCCAGCCTAGAGATAGGTAGAGCAGACTTCTACCACTTGTTCTTTTCTTTTTTAACTTCATCTTTACTTAAATTAAGACAAATGCTTTTTATATTTTGTAATCCTGAGAATAACATGAGGCCGAAAAGGTTATCGAATATGTAGTGCCAGATCAGCTAGAAGAGAAATGGGATACGTCTTTTCTGATTGTTTAAAATACTCAATTGTAATAGATTTATTTCCAGATGGTGAAAATTAAAGTGAGAAATTTTGAATATTCAGACCACTAGATGAAAACAAAGATACTGTTTAAAATAATTTTAGCATCTATTCAAATATGGCTATCCACTGAAAATAACAGTTTAAAGTGATAAAAATCTGTTGGATTGTTAAATAAAAAATACATTACTTCTGTAAAAGTTACTTTGTTAATGATAAACTAAGCAGAACTTAGAAGAATCTGGGATAAGAAGAATTTGTGCCTAAAAGCAGTATTCAGCCTTTCTTGACCAGCAACACCCTTCATGGCCAGGTTAGTTAAAAGCACCTCAGATCTAACAATGGTTCTCCTGCAAAGAGAGACACAATTGTGAATTCTGCTGGAGGGCATATATTTTCCTTTAAAAAGATTTCTTTGAATATTCAGGCTATTAGGTGAAAATAAATGTACTGTTTAAAATAAACAAATCATCTGCACAAATATGGATATTCACTAAGAATAACATTTAAAATTATATATATATATATATATATATATATATATATATATATTTGAAATTTGTGTATTAAGGTAGCAAATTTTCTTTTAGTTATGTCAGATTAAATAAATTACAAACATTGTGTCTGCTTATTTTTAATAAAATCTATTCATTTTCACAGATAATCTTTTGCATATCATAATTGAAAAATGTAAGAAATGAGCCGTAATTTTACACTTGATTTTATTATTCATTTCACGATGTTCCCAAGTACTTTCAATTTTCTTCTGGGATCATCTTCAGGGGTGTGAGTTTTGCACTTATTTTTTGTTACCAAAGATGATCTTGGAAGGAGATTGAAAGTACTTGGGAATATCAAGAAATGAATAATAAAATCAACTGATAGATAGATTTGATTTAAGAAAGTTTTATATTTTCCTTGTTCTGACCCAAATTTAAAACAGATATTCTGATTTTTATCAAAGTTTAAATCTATGGAAGACACTAATTTGAATTTCATGTTATGATATATTCTTGGTTATTCTAGAAGATATGAGAAAAAATGTTAAAATAATGATATACAACTATTACATGTTTTAACTAATATTGTGAAATATATCCTGGATGGACACTGGATGTGTGGCCAGGGTAAGGGATAGTGGCTTAGAATGAGAAATTGAAGGGCCAAGTTTGAACTTCAGATGGATTTGTAATATTCATTTGGGTCCTCTGGGAAATGTATGAATCCACCTCTTCTTGCCCAAGCTATAAGTTAAATAGTATGTCCTGAATGTGAAAGTCATGATTATCTCAAAAAAAAACACAATATTCACTTGCCAAAAAAAAAAGAATTATTCTTTCTTTCCAAAAATATGTTTTGACTTTAAATAATTTGCAAAAGTGTAATAAGTTGTGATAAAAGACATCATTCTATCAATCCTGTCATGGTTTAAAAAAGAGAGACAATAGGTTGACATAAGTTATATTGGGTAACATTAAGGAATAAATAAAAACTTTTTCTCGCAAATAAATGGTTGATATAAAAAAGAGAAATACCAGAATTCTCAAGCAGAAAAACAAATGTGCAACAGTTAGACTATTGAAGCAATAATATTAAAAGAGGGCTAAGCATGGACTGGATTATCAGTAAGGTATTATCCAATCACTTAATCTGAAATACTCTGAAATGTTATCAACATTATAGCTTGATACAACTGGTCATTCTTGATCCAAATTCTACACCCGACTCAATTAAATGAAAAAATGAAAGAAATTCTTTTGGAGAAAAGAATACTGTCCTTGTTGATCATTTATTTTAGATCATTTTTTTTTTTTACAATAATATTCAACCTGTACAAGGCCCAAGAACCACTCAAGGTAGAGGAACACAGATTAAGAGAAGCAGAGTGTGAGAATCACCTTCACAAGGATGTTTCCAACTAGTGTCCAGTTAGCAGACAAAAATAAGCAGGGTTGTAATGTTCCTCTCTTGTAATCACAGGGTGGATATTGTGTTAATATTTATTGAGCACAATATCTACACAGGAACCAGCTAATCAGAACATTCCTTAATAGACTTGCCTTGATAGCAGAATGGAATCTCCCAGGCTGTTATATAAACCACCTACCTGGGTTAGTTTGTCAAATTCAACTTAAACTACAGTTGATTATGTTCTGTTGCTATCTACTACAGATCCCAGACATGAACAGGTTGAGATTGTAGTCATCAAAGTAAAGTAGTGGCTTGTGGGGAAAAAGCTGTTCAAATTTAACTTACATATCACCAGTGGAATACAAAGGGATTGAGGTGGTTCACAACAATGTAAATTGCATAGAAAGTCTTAGCTATGAAGGTCAGACCTGGTAGAACTAAAGAATGGAGTTTGTCTGAATACTTCCCATGGAAATAGCAATGAAATGTTTCATCTATGGGAAATGGGCTAAAGGGTAGAAAATAATTCATCGCTCACAAGGAAGCAGAGATACTGGAAACTTAAGACCGAGCAGCTTTTTCTCATTTATGGCAGTAGTACACCATTTGGGGACTGATTTGGCTCTTGCAAAGGAAGGGGATAGAGCCAGGTACTTACTAAAGTAGTACAGGGAACTAACCATTTTCCCAGCATCTTTAGAGATGGAATATACTCTATCGACCATAATTATTAGGCCAGTCCAGTCTTTTAAAAAAATGATGTGTTTTATACTATTTTTTAGTTTTAGTATTTAGTGCCAAGTAAATAATTGTAAATGAAAATAGAATTCTTTTTTTTGTTAATACTGGACAATAACATGTGCATTAAATGAATTAATAATTACCTATATTGCAGTTTCGTCAATGAAAGAATGAAAAAATTTAGGGTGATTCGGACGAGTTCATCTTTGCTTCCTTGTCTTGTAAAATTTTGCAAAGTAATAATAACAAAAGAACGATTCTATTTTCATTTAGAATTATTCACTAAAAATAGTATGAAATACATCATTTCTTTTAAAAAAACTGGGGTGGTCTAATAATTATGGCTGGTAGTGTATGTATGACTTTCACAAGGTCTGGATTAAGCTTAAGTTGCAATGGCTCTCAAGTCACAAGGCCTTCATTAGAGAACACTCATCATTAAAGACGAAATTCAAGAACTACTCAGTGATGAAGAAATGTCTAGTTTTGTATTTGAAAAATTAAATATGACTAGCTAGTTTTTCCTCCAATGAGCTGTTAGAACTGGATCAGAAGAGAAATCAGCTGCCAGGCTGGGATCATGTAAAGTTCCAAAACTGACCCCATATACCACTGTTTCATCAGCATAGATATTCACAAACAATTGGAGAATAAACTTAAGCAGATCATTTATGTAAATTATAAAGAAAGTGTTCTTTAATTTGGAAAAAAAATGAACAGAAGTTTTAATTTTAAAGAGTTTTTATTTATCAATTAAGTTTTTCCCTGTCAATGCCAGTTCTTCCTCATTTTGCTTATTTATCTCTTTATTTTAGATAATCTACCATGTGTACAGGCCAAGTTGGATTTCAAATCTGAATGTTTATTTATAGAAAGGTTAGAAGACCATTTTGCTTCCAAAGTTGAGATGCCTTGGAAACAATGGCTGAGACATGTGGTATGGATTTCAAAAGGTGGAATATATAAAGTAGTCCTCAGAATCACTTTATCAGGAAAATGGAAGGAGGGAAAATCAAGTCTTCTGCTATTGACTTTGCTAGAAAGACGCTATTATAGATCAAATTTATTTGGAATTAAATTTAAAATAGTGTGTATAAGCAAAAGTTAGTGTTTGTTGGATAAATGAATAAAGATGACTCTCACGTCTGCCATGATGTCACTTCCTTTCAGTTCTATCCAGCAGAGGATCAGGGTGGTGAAAAATGGTCAACATTTGAGTGACGTCATAAAGTGTTCAATGGGGTGAAGTTGCAGGAGACATTTGTTATCATATCATTAGGATGCAAATAGATTCATGCAGAAGCATCATTGTTAAAACTTTATCATCATCATTGATTAGTGAGAGTTTGGCACACCAGCAAAACAATGCTGGGGTAAAAAAAAAAAAGTCTCAAAACCCAACATATTTATTGTGACACGCAATCTGATAAGAGCATACTAAGTACATGCGTCCCAGCCATATATAGGAAACTAGCAGTATAGGCCGGTGTTGCTCGGGTGTAATGAAAGCTTTAAAACTAATCCATGATCCTGGATTTCAGACTCAGCCTAAAAAATATTTGTGTGAAGTTTGGTGAGAATCAGATAAAAATTGTGGATTTGTATAAAGGACATACAGACAGATAAACAGACACACACACAAACATCTTACCTTTTATATATATATATATTATCAATTTTCTGCACTATTGTAAAAAATGCAACCTTGAAACTTCTGAATATCATTTCTTATGTCTTTGTTTATGAGTGTATCAAATTTGATTAAAATCAGACCACTCCTTCTATAACCCGATTTTTTCGATTATCAATATTTATTGGGGGTACCTCAACACAAAACCCAGCTAAGAACACTCGCAGACACTTATTGTACAACTGTGTGAATTTTCAAGAAAATCGGTTCAGCCATTTTGGAGTCTATAGGTAATGGACACTCACACTCAGATACACACACATACATACACACACAGACACAGTTCCATTTATAAATATGTTTAGATTTAGATAGATATAGTGATGGGTTTTTATAAACTCAGCACTTAACCTTGTAAATAGGGCCCAGTTATAAATACCTTTAAGTTGGTTAACCCACTCCACTCAGACTGTCTTTAATTGAAGGTCTTCACAAGTATTTAAATGTGATTCCCGAGTTACCATCACTAACTTATTCTTTGAATTAAAAAAAAAAACAATCCTTTTAACACCCAACCATAATGGCCTCTCCCACCACCACTGCATATGATCATGATGAGAGATGAACAGTGTCTCACCCTTAGGAGACATGCCTTTAAGGTCAGGCAACTGAGAAGTAAATCTGTAGCTTTCTTCTTCATGTGCTGTGTCCTTTTAGGACATAGTCCATCATGGACTTCCACTTGGCTCTCTCTCTCTTGTCACTCTCAGTAATTTTTCTCTTGGTATCTGTTCCCCAAGCTCTGCTCTGTCAACTATTTGCTCAGACTAACAAGTACGTCTCACACTTCTTTCCCCTGTCTCTTCTTCCATTTATCCGACCTGTGAGTATCAAGTTCTCCAGGCCATCCTTCCTCATTACGTGTCCCAGGAATCTCATTTGTCTCTTCCTGATATTTATTATCAGTTTTCTTCTTGTTTGCATCCTTTCCAACACCTCATCGTTGCACACATGTTCTGTCCATGGTATCCTCAGCATCCTTCTGTAAAACTACATTTCTACTGCCTCAAGCCTCTCCTTCATCCTTGATGAGATCGTCCACCATTCACTTCCATACAGAAGGACAGATATCACATAGCAATCCAGGACTCTTTTCTTTGTTTCTAATGAGATTTTCTCTTGCTAGCTTCTGAAATGCGTTTTTAGTCATGTCAATGCATCTTTGGATCTCCATGTCACATTTTCCATTCTCTGTCAAAACACTTCTCAAGAATTTGAATTTTTGTCCATTGTCCATTTCCTCCACTGAAATATAATATCTAGTTTACTGGTAGATGTTAGTTCAACCCATTGGTTTAGTAGTACTTAAAAGTCACATAATCTGGATCGGTGAAAGAAACCTGAAAATAATACAAAAATACATAATGCTAGTTAGTATGAATGGATAAGAAAATATCTCCTAAGCATGGAAAGAGGAATGAAAAAGTTTACCCCTGTGTATTGAAAAAAGGTTTAGCTCAGAAGTCTAAGAAAATTAGACAGTATGAAAATAGACACCTGAATAAGGCAACAGCTGAAACCCAGTGAGTACAACAACCAAGATGAGTTCATTTGTTTGAATAGCAAAGTATGTAAAAGATAATTTTTTATCTAAAATATTTCAAACATTTTACCCAAAAGGGATCAGATTAAATATTTACAGATAAATAAATTTAAACAAATTTGACAAAAGGCATATTTGTAATGCATCATTTTCTCTTATTCATAAAAATGAGGGTAAAAAAACGTCCTTTTTCTTTAGAAAAAAATTTCCGTTCTCCATCCGGTCCTTTATTGAATGACTCTTTTGTTGCTACACATCTGTAATTCTTCATTGGGCAATCTGGCACATTTGTGTGATGGATGCATGCAACAAATGCTTCTGTCAAGATAACTATATACTAGAAAGTACAGGAAAAGATTTTATTATATATATTATATACAACTGTACACCCATACACATGTAAATGTGTGTGTGTATATATATAAAGTTTTAGTGCAAAGAATTCGTCATTTTAACTGAGCAGGTTCAAAGTTTCATAAGGGCATCCTTATGATGTCTTCATTCATCAGGGCTAAATTTTTTGCAAAATGAAAATTCCAGCCATGATGAGTGAACATATCATTACAGTGTCCTTACAAAGCTTCAAAGTCAGCATGAACCTGCTCAGTTAAAGTGACAAATTATTTGCACTAAAACTATTAACACTCTATCATAAACCTAATATTGACCATTTCACAATAAAAAAAGTAAAAGTACTAAAAAAAACAAAACAAGGGTTTTAGTGCAAAAAAAAAACACAACTCAACACTAATATATATATATATATAGTGAGAGAAAATATATACATGTATACAGATAATTAAATATTTAGATAGATAGACAGACAGATAAAGTAACCAGTGAAAGAAATTAAAGAGATAAAAAGCAATAATGATAATAAAATAATATTTAAAAGTTAAAAAATGTACAAATTTACAAATTTTTTAATATAATCATCGTATATTGAAGATCCTTCATCTTTATTATTTGTTCTCAGCTACTGGTACAACTTATATACACGCATGAATGTGTCCACACACACACTCACACATACCTCACACTCTCTCTATGACTCTCTTTATATATATATATACACACACATCCATATTTGATCAATTCACCCCAGGCAAGGCGAGAATGCCGCTAAGATGCAAGAAGCTATTGGAAGTAAGGAGAAAAAAAAAAGACTTTACAAAAAACAAGCCTTATCCTATTTATATATATATATGTGTATATATATATATATATATATATATATCTATGCACACATACACACACACGTATATATATATATAGAAAGAGAGAGAGTGCAAGAGAGTAACAAGAGGTACAAATTTTAAGTAAAGCTTTTAAAAAAGGACATTTCAAAGATATTCATTTTTAAAGCTTTAATATGTGTGTGTGTGTGTGTGTGTGTGTTTGTGTCCTAATAATAAATATACATTTTGTTACACTTTGTGTGATGCAGTTTCATGCATTTTGCAATAATCAGGCAGAGATTAAAAACTGACTGTTGAAAAATTAAAAACAATAATCATTATTTTATTACCACCAGCACTCACTTTACAATAATGTATATATATGCATATATATATATGTGTGTGTGTGTGTGTGTGTGCAGTGCTTGAATTTTGCAGCATAAATTTTAAGCAATGAAGAAAAACTTTACCTGCATATATGTGACCCCTTATTTTTGCAAAATTTTTTCAGAACAAAAAACTTGAAAAATAAAGTTCTAAATCTACAATACTTTTATTTATCATTTACAGTTGTGTGGTCTTGTGTTACAAAGTTGAAGCTAAAAACTGCTGACTTGATAAGATGAATCAGTGTAAACATTTATCTGTCAAGTTGAATGCGGCTATGACAATAAAATTTGAAAATTTATTCTGTCTTAAAAGCAATTTTTAATGTGCAAAAATCCACAATATGACTGTGAAGGCCATGTGCATATACACAGATGAAATAATAGGTAATGATTTTTTGCTGTACATCATCATTTGTCTGTGTTTCTTAAATTCAGTTGACAAGCTAGGCCACGTCAAGTTACAAATGGTGGACACTTGCTTCTACAGCCTTAAAATCTCTCCAACTCCAGCTTCAATTGTCTCTCTGCATATGTACATATACATGAAATTATATATATATATATATATGGTATTGTAGGAAAAAACGAGAAAGAAAGTATATATTATCTACTTTTCCTCATTTCACTTTTCTTACACCCACTTGCAGTGCGTCCATTGCATCTTTTTTCTTCTGATTTTATTTTTGCTCTTCCTTTGCTATATCACTTTACCTCGCATTCATATATATATATATATATAGATATAGATATATATACAGATATATAGATATATTTACACACACGCACACACACAAGGTGAGATGGATAAATTGTCGTCAAAATTGGCAAAAATGAAAATAATATTGACATATCATTTTAACAGATATATTTACCAAAATTATATGAAAACATCTTGAAATGCTGAAGAGTAAATTTATTCAATAAAACCACTGTCGTCTTCAACCATGATCTGCAAGCAACTTCAGAATATTCTGGATCTCTTCTGTACGGTCTCCTTGTTCAAGTTCGTGAACGCTGACATAATTCTTGCCTCGAGTTCATCTTTGGTGTTACGAGGGATTTAATTGGTTTTTCTCTCAACTGTGCCCCACAAGGCACTTAATGTAGATCTTCATATTATGTATGAGGCTCTGTGGGAAGATGAATAAAATCATAATTTTACTAGTGATCACTCTAACTACCTTTGTAATCACTATGAGACTTTTCCAACTCTTTCCAAATCTTCTGTATTTTGAAATGTTTTTATTGGAGCTTTTGTCATGAATTTCAAGTAGTACAGCATACCATTTCCAAATTTTGGGTGAGAGAATTGTGTCATGGTCCTCTTTTTCTCTCAGATGGTTGATTTGTCAGGAACATAACTTCTTGATATTAACGGTCTGGAGGAGGTGATTCCAGCATGCAACATCTTTGAAAAGTACCTGAAAACCATACCAGAGTTGACTCAAACCTTATGAATGAAATTGGGTAGATGGCTCTCGTTGAGGAGCCATCAATGCTCAAAGTCACAAGTCATCGTGACTGAGGGTTTGAGCATCCTAGCTTTGTTCAGACTGTTGTTCATGCTTGATAATGCACTCTCTCCCAGAAACTGTTTGCAATATGGGTGGGCTATGTGGGTGTTGAACAAACACAAATGTGCCTGAGCAAGCATCTACAATGCAGATTAACTAGCTGCCTCAGTAGCTGGGTATCTTTGAATATGAATGGCCAGCCATTGTGGATATATATATATATATATATATATATATATATATATATAAATTAAAAAAGGATTAATTCAGTGATGTTGAATGACCATTTCGATATGAAGATCCCCACGGGGGATGACACATCACCTCAGCAACAGAAAAATCCTTTCAGAAACTGGAGAAAAATCAGTCTAATTTTCCTTTATAATAGATTTGCAAAGAAATTAAAAAAGAAAAGAAAAAAGAAAAAGAAAAAAGAAAAGAAAAAAGAAAAAGATAAAACAAAATAAAATCAAATAAACAATAAAAGAAAAAAATAGACATCGTCTGGGTTCGCAAAAGAAGGAAAGAGAATTGTAACTAAAAATTAACAGACTGCTGTGTTGAATTGATGTAAGGTAAGGAACATGGAAAAAAGATGGGAGATAAGAGAGATAAGGGAAGGAAGGGAGGGAAAAAGAAAAGAAAAGAAAAGAAAGAAAAATTTTTTTATATATTACAGACGCTGGACATATTTAAAAACCTAACTTCCCATATATATATATATATATATATATAAGTGAAAGAGTGAAACGATTGAATAGAGAAACTGTGGGAAGAAAAAAAGATTATAGATTCTATATATTTGCTTCATTTCTCTTTCTTATCATTCTTTTTCTTTCCTTTATTAAAATTTATTCATTTTGTCTTTTATACTTTGGCTTGTTGTTTTCTTTTCTTATTCATTTGTTTTATTTTCTTAGTTTTTTTTTTTTACTTTCTCTTTTGTTCTAATATTTTCACTTTTCATCTGAAATATTTCCTATTTTCTCTTCTTCCATATTCTTGTCTGTTTACTTTTTTTATTACATCTTTTTCATTCTCTCTCTTCTTCCATTGACTTTTACAACCCTATCCTCTTCATTTTAGAAGTCTCTGTCCTTTTATTACAATTTTTTTCCCTTATTTTCCTTTGGTGAATGGCAGTCTTTGTATCTTGCTATTTTCAGGAAGTCAATGATAAACTTTATTTTTAATGGAGAAAAGTGGTTAAAGAAATAAAAATGATTCTGCTTGGTAAAGGCAAGAGAGGCAGGCTATGGTTTGTAAATACAGAAGATGGCAGTTGGGGGTGTGAGGACAGCATTCTTTGCTCTTGGTGAATGGCACTAAATGTGATAAGCAGTTTCTTACTATCTTTTGAAACATTTGAAACATGAATTTTCTTCTTCATTCTTGACTGTCTTTGGTTCTTTATATTTTTTATATTTATGCTAAATCATAATCGACTTAGGAAAGGAAAAAAAATGATGAATTGCGCCCTTAAAGATAGTTCAGTCATCTTTGATTTTTTTCTTTCTTTCATTAGCTTGGTGGCAGAGAAAAGGACTCTGGTATTACATACTGGGGCTGGTGATGTTAGAATATAGAAATTTATCTAAAAGAAAGAAAAACTCTTTAAAATTAAAACCCTTTTTGATTGTTTATAGTGGTTGATGAAATTTTCCTGTTTTTTATTTTATTAGAAAGGTTTTAAAAAGTGCTACAGAACTGTTATGTATTAAATGCTTAAATATGGCAGTAAATTCTAGAAATTTTCCTTGTAAGTAAAGAAAAAACAAGGCAAAAGAGACTTAAGGCAGAATTTTTTTTTATAATCGTGTGGCCCAAGCAAGGTATTTTACTGCCACTGTTGTGTAGGGGGTTACATAGGAATGTTATGAGAAAGAGTGACAGGTTACAGGAAGTGGGTATGAGAAGGAAGAGAATACTGGAGAAAAGAGCATGAGAGAGAGAGGATGCAAGTTATTGAGACAGGAGATGACTATTGACTTTACATTTGAATTCTTGAAGATTGTAGCTGTCAGGAAAGCAAGTGGAAGGGAAGAGAATTCCACAGGAGAATACCATGGATGGAATATGTGAGCAATGAAGATGTTTTCAGAGAACTAGAAGAACACTTGTAGTTTGGATCAAAAAGAGATAGTTGAAATTTCCGGGATACATAATGAAGAAAGAAGGCTTTAGGAATTTGACCCACACAAAGCATTGAAGACAGAGAAATGTTAAATAACCTACCTAATGAGTTTGTTCAAATGGATTGCAAAAACGGATGTGGGGGTGGGATAATAAAGAGATAAACAGAGCAATGAGGGATCAAAAATTGTGAAGAGCCATTTGAAGATATAAAACACATAGAAAGTTATAGTAAACTGATGAGGTGTTGAGGTCCTAGAAAATATGAATACAATTGTTAAATATTTAGCTAAAAAGAATAACTAAAAACATATTGTTTTTTTTTTTTGTTAAATCTGAAATTGTAATAAGGGAGAATATCCCTTGAAAGTAAGAATTCTATTAATATTAATATAAGTGTCCTGTTTTATCAATGTTTGCATTATCTCCTAACATCTTATAATATATATATATATAAATATAACAACTATATTTCATTTTTATATATAACATATATATTTATATTTATATATAACATATATATTTTATATTTATGCTATATCATACCAACTTAGGAAAGGAGAAAAAATGATAAATTGTACCCTTAAAGATAGTTCAGTTATTTTTATTATTTTTTTTTTCTTTTCATTAGTTTGGTGGCAAAGCAAAGGACACTGGTATTATATACTGGGGCTGGTGATGTTAGAATATAATTTTATTGATAAAATATGTTAACATTAATTTAAAGTCAAACATTGTAAAATTCAGTACTTAATAATTCCAAAATGTTTACTTTGTTAGGACTGAAAGTTTAGCAGAAGTCTAAAAGGGTATTAGTAAAGTTAGTGGACATGAGAAAAGGAGGTAATTAAAAGTGTTAATAAGAAAGCTGAAACCTTGTTTGTATATCTAAAGTTTAAATGCAATAGGCAAAATAAAAAATCATTCTGTTTTTTGTGGAGTAGGTTTCACACTGAAGGTTATAACTGTACTATGTCGGTTGCTAATCGACTTAACGTACCCAAAATGTTAGGAACTTGGTATTCTTTTACTGAAGTTGACTTCTTAGTATTCGGCTAACTGCCAACTAATATCAACTGCCTAGTAGTTCAACTGAACTCCAATAGAATTTTAAAGAACTCCTATGAACTTTCCAAGAACTCCTTAGAATTTCCTGTTAACTCTTATTAATATAGGAGGGAGAGTCCATTATCTGAGGAATGTGTGTTTCTCCATAACACTGTTCTTCCACTATAAAACTGTCCCTAGAATTTAATGTGATATGCTGTATATATCTACAATTCAATTAAAAAGCAAACTGACAAATTATTTGCCAATTATTATTTCTTATATTCTGATGAAAACCCGGGAAAAAAAAACAACCCATGCTCACATAGAAAAAACAGTAATCATATGTAATTACATGGAAAAATGCACGCATGAAAAGTAATATTCTTAAGATTATATTAAACCTGTAAAAGACAAGATATTCTAGTGAAGTAAAAATATAAGAAATTTCTTACTTAAGATACTGCAGCTAAAAAGAAAGTTTGAATGCAATATTTTAAGTAAGAATTTTCTTATTTTTTACTTCACTAGAATATCTTGTCCTTTATTTTTCCAGGTTTAATAATTTATCCTGTTCTTTTCCAGGTTTAATATAATCTTAAAAATATTGCTTTTCATGCATGCATTTTACGATATAATCGGTGATTTTTCCAGGCCTTGCTATAAAATTAATATAAATTTAATACTGAAAACCACATTTAAAAATATCAAAAAGAAAAAAATTTATATGCAATTGATTAAAAAAAATCAATAAAAAATTGATTATTTATGACTAATTCTGATAATCAATTCTGATAAAATGATCAGTGATAAGCAAAGTTTGATTAACAAAAATGATTAAAGATATCATCAGAATTTAAATGTTGAAAACCACATGCAAAAAATATTAAACAGAAAAAAGTTATAAAGAATAAGATTTATTATGAAAAGCGTTAGTCACTCACTCACTTATGTCGTTAGTCTCCCTTTCTGGACTTCACATATTTTGATGTAATTTTTTTCTGCTGAGCCAAAATTCAAAAATTTTCTTTTCAAAATGTAGCTAAGGAGGTTTCCTGTCGAACTTTGTAAACTGTTTGAAATTTGGTTGAAAACTGAATTATTGGTGAAGCTTGAAAGTCGCCTAGATTCACTCAATATCAGACTTAAGAATATATTCAACCACTGCCATGGTTGAACGATAAAGAAAGCACATTCAATATTTTCCACATACACAGTATTTTAATAAATCAATAATTGTTAATTAAACTTACCTCATTGACCAACTCCAGTGTTTCATATAAAGCCACCACTCAGGATCAGATAGTCTGATAAATTTTTTTTTTTAATCATATCACCCCCAAGCAAGGCGGTAACGCCACTGATGTGCAGGAGGCTACGTAATAGTGAAAAAATTGGAAAAGAGAAAGCCGGAAACCACATCCTAAACAGGGAACAAGGGATGAGTCTCTTAACCTGTTCAATAGACATGGGTGGAGTGTGAACCGGGCGAGGTGTAGTCCTAGGCGTTCCTACCTAAGTCTGTATTTATGGCTGACACCTTATTGGAATGCCTATTGACTACATCTATTCCCAAAGCCCACGCCTAAGCATACTGCATACAACTACGATGAGTACCAGTTCATTATGGCTACTGTCCTACCCGATTACATTTGCTCAAATCACTTAGCTATTTCAAATAATATATATATATATCCCTATCTGGGACATATCATTTACTTAATAAGTACATTTTCAATTAGTATGTATGTAATTGGCACCCAGTATAAAAAAGCAGAAACCACCTTTAAACTATTCTATAGAAGCCACTGGCATAATAACCATAAACCAGACCAAAATATCCTGAGAAGCTTTGAAGCTATGGGGAGATGGTTAATGTTCATGAATTTGGCCTTGTGGCATACATAACCAAACTCCCTACAACTTAAAAGTTTTATCCAGAATTATCAGAAGATCAATTTCATTATCATCATCAGAAGGTTTTCATCAGAAGGTTGATAGCAGGTTGGAATGTGTGGATTAGTGTGGAAGAATGAGGTATAAATTTTTCATGTTAGGATAGAATAACAAGAATTGGTAGCAGTTAATGTTCAATGAGAAACAAGTAATGAGTCAAGGGTATCAAGAGTTGTAGAAAATGTTCATAGTAGTAATTTGTTGGAAAGAGTTTATGCATACATACTACACATAAATACCCTTGGGAAAGGTATTAATCCATCTCTTCCCCCCAGTTATGGGTTAAATAATAAGACAGATTGGGTTCTATAGCCTTGGCTAGCAACCAGTCTACTGCAGAAAGCAATGGCAACCTACTGCAGGAAAATCTTCTGTCCAGTCAGTCATGTCTCTTTCGAGACATGATCATCCAAAGCGTGTATCACGTATGGTACTTAACTGACTGACTATGTATGCATTAGCATTTGTTTGGAAGAATTGTCTTTGAATGGAGAAGAAGAAGTAAAATAAATCAGCACACGAGAAAGAAGGAGGACAAAGACAATGTCCAGGTAACTTGAAGCTTCTCCTCTTACATTTTAGCTTGTTGTCTGTGCTGCTTCCATCCCTAACTGACTGACTGACTGGCGCCTTTTATAGTATTTAGACATTTTCTTTAACCACATGGTCAATCCTTTTTCTATTTTGAAAAAACCAGGATTTCACACGTCATTGTGAATTTTTTGTAAAAGTGAAGACGGTTGATTTTAATTCTTAATTTTCTATCCCACAGCTTAATACATCAATATGTATCACCTAATGGCAAAAACAAATTCAACAGCTTACTTGCTACAAAAAAACTAAAACTCTCCCACATGATCACCACCAATGATACAACAGATAAAATCAAAACTTCAACAATCCAATGTTGTTTATGTATTCACTTGTCCGCAATGATAATAATCCATTTGACTCCCATACTTCTCTTATCCTTTCCCCAACACCCACTCGATCTTGTTCTCCCTTTTTCACTCTACTCTCAGGCAACTCTCTTTGCACCAATAATTCCATCCTTCTCTTGCCCATTTTCAGACATTGCCTGTAATTGGTTCTTCTTCAGTTTCTTTTTTTTTTCACTCTCTACTTATGTAGCCTCCTAAACACCAGTGGCAGTACTGCCTTGCTTGGGCTGAAATGATAAACAAAAGAAATAATAATAATTCAAAGAACATACATTTATTTACATTATTTACATTATTTACATTGTTCATTTTCCTTATCATATTCATGATGTTTTGGCCATTGTGCAGCCTGACATTTTCCCAGTGATTACACTGATGTACTCAAAGAAACATGGTCCAGTTAATAAAATCATTGGTTGAATCCAGTGACTCAGCTCAAAGAGTTGTAAGTTCAATACCTGGCTACAGCAGAGGTGAAAAAAGAGAATTGAGTTAAAGGGAGATAACTGAGATATTTGGAAGAAGCATACTCATGGAGCTGGAATAATCTACCCCAGTAACTGAAATTTCACTCACCTGAAGTTCAGAGCATACAACAGCCGAAAAGTTGTGAATATGGCAACAAAGATGAGGCCAATGGTCTAAATGATGTAAATATTTTAAATAATTCCAATATATCATCTCAGTTCAAATATTCAAATATAGACAAAGATGTATGTGTTTCATAACTGCAATATTATCATGTTGAATAAAATTGTGTTTATCAGATTGTTCAATAAGGCAACAAGAAATCCAACAAATCCTTATCAATAACACAAAAATATTGTATCATATAAATTGTAAAAAATATTGCAAATACTCAAAGTATTTAAGAATGATTAAAAATACTCCAAGCACTAATAAAGATGGTAAATACTAAAGTATTAAAAAGATAACAAATAATTAAGTATTAAAATGAACTACAAATACTCCAAGCATTAAAAAAGATTACAAATACTCCAAGTAATAATTTGCTCATAGCTGAAACCTTAACAGATGCTACCATTTCAAGTCAGGATAAACTCAAGAATAACATCAATCAAAATGTGGTTCCATACTTCTCTAAATCTCCAGTCTTCTGATCAGAAGCCTTGCTGCTAGTTGTAGTTTATCGTCATACCCAGGACTATATATGTGTGTGTGTGTGTCTGTGTTATAGTGATATATACTGTGATACAACAAAACAAGACTCTATGCGAACGACTTCATATGCTCTTGTTTGTTGATTGATCACCGCTATTAACACATCATTCTTTAGTAATGAATTGAACACTCTAGGCTACTGGCATTTGTTTACATTGTGTATATAACACACTAACTACCTTTCTCTGATGTGCGCCGATTGCTTAGGGGTAGAATTTTTGATTGATGTCAAATTGGTTGGGTTTGAATCCCAGCTGGAAGCAATCAGATGTCTAGCTGTAATGATGAGCTGTGATACAGCAAAACAGGATTGTGTATATATATATATATATATATATATAACATTTTCTACTGCAAGGAATGAACAGAAGAAACAAAAAAATCAGAGAAACAGAAGAACTGGTGATAACTTACTTGTTGCAGACACTTTGATTTTAACTATGAACCAATATTTAGTAAATTACTTTTGTTTTTTGTATACAAGTTTCTTTTTATAAATTTTAGGACTTAAAACAAAAGTATCTGTAAAGTAGATTACATTAATAAAATTAAAAGTGTCAGTGTCACTAAGTGTGTGTGGAGCTCGAAACACAAGCTTACTTTACTGTATATCCAAGATGTTTAAAAGATAAGTGAGAAAACAAGATGAGATTGTCTAGAATATAAGATGGTACGTACAAAATATAAGCAAAATATAATATATGGCTTTGTCTCATGTTTCATTGGGTGTTTTTGATAAAGAGCTGATTGTTGTACAGAACTGATTAGTAATAAAATTTTCTGCTTAATTTTCAATCCTGTAGAATTTTGATCTCTCTTTCATGCTAGAATTCGTACCTAGCAAAACTATTATGGGTTAAATAATGAAACAGATTGGGTTCTATAGCCTTGACTGGCAACCAGTCTACTGCAGAAAGCAATGGCAACCTACTGTGGGATAATCTTCAGCCCAGTCAGTCATGTCTCTTTCAAGATATGATCACCCAAAGCGTGTATCACATATAGCACTTAACTGAATGAGGAAGGAGGCTTGAAGAACATAATACTCACATGATGGATAAAGGGAAAGAGAGACAAGAGAAAGCAAGGCAAGACCTACTTGATTGGCTTGAGTAAGTGGACGGTGAAGCGGAGCCTGGGAGAGATACCAAAAGAAAAAATATTAAGAGTGAGATATAGGAGGAAGTGGATATCTATGATCGTCTACGTCCTGAAAGGACATAGCCCATAAAGAAGAAGACCTATTTTAGTAATGAGGCAGACTACTAAATTTTTCTTGAGGATTGATATTGGTCCATATTTTTCAAATGAAACCAAGCAAGTAATTCTGAATTAAAATAAACATAACAAAGTTTATTCAATCAAATCAACAACCATAACCATAAATATAGACAAAAAAAAAATTAACAAACAGTTACATTATTAAGTGCCATAATTTTGTAACTTGTTACTGAAAAAAGATGTCTCTGTTTTTAAGAAGCGATTCTTGAAACTCTGCTTCATAGATAAATTGCAAGTTTTTACTGGTAATGTTATTATATATTAATAAAAGATAGAGTTGTTAAAGAAGAAACAAATTATTCATTAGAGAAAAAGTTAGTGATAGATGGAGACAGGCAGTCCTTTTTCTATATCAAAGATGTATAAATAAACAAATTACACATTAAGTCATTGTCTATTGAATAAATAGTAAAACTAATCTGTAAAAGCTTAAAAAACTATTTCATTGTTCCTGAAGTTTCATACTGAGCTTACTGACTTATAAATAATTTTATTTTTGCAAAACTTTCCAGCCTTTTGGCAGAATCCTTTACTTATATGAATTTATAGCATCATTACTTTTTTGGGGAAAGATTCCCTGGGTCACTGTTTGAAATGACAAAATAAGAGAAAAGATTGTTGTATTGTTCAAATAAAAGTATAATATTTATTTAAACATACAGAAATTATAACTGTAATTATTTATGAAATGAAATTTCATCTTTTTGACTGTAAGGAAATGAACATTGGTAGCCTTTCAGTGAAGAAAAAAAGAAAGTTGGGTAACAAGATAAATGAGAGTCCACTATTGGTCTGATGCGAAAGACTGGACAACAAGGTCAGCTTGTTACACCTGATAGTTGTAAATCCTTCTACCAGATTGAATGTTTGGCTTTTATATGCACATGTAGGATCCAGAGGCCTAAGTTTATTCATCAGTAAGAGCCAATCACAGCAGCTATTTATGTTTATTAAATTAAAAATTTAAAGTATGCTTGAAACCCAAAAATCTGTGTGGAGCCTATACACCAGCATTTCCCAAACTGTGTGAAATTTTCCCCTGGGAGAAAATTTGTAGCTACCAGGGAGGAAATAATTATACTACCTACTAAATAAAAAAATCTCATACATTGTGCACTTGCCAAAACTAACCCTGATATTGATACACTGGTACACAAGAAGCAGCATCACTCTTCTCACTAATTTAATTCTGAAGTAGAAGAGCAAACAAAAGTCCTTTTATTTGTTACTAACCACTCTCTATGGCTATGCTTAGTTGTTATTAACTGCTCTTTATCCACTTTACTCTGTAACTATAAGTTTATCAGTATATTTGTACATTTGAAAAATAAATTAGTAAATAGTATCAGTATGTTTTAACTGCTCTTTCTCTCATAAACATGAAGGGGAAAATCTGGGTGGTTGAACTGGGTGTAGGGGTAAATGACAGAAAAAGTTTGGGAACCACTGCATACACGGTGTGTTCATTATTGTCAAAGAAGAATCCCCAATATTATTGGTCTTGATCTGGCATTTCGGTTTTAATTACTTTCCTACCACCATAATATAAATTCTTTTGACCTTTCTATAAATATTTTCATGGAAATTGTTGTAATGATCTTTCCTCTTTGAAGCCACAAATTTAAGCATGGTACCAGTCTACCGCAGAAAGCAATGGCAACCAACTGCGGGATAATTTTCTGCCCAGTCAGTCATGTCTCTTTCTAGACATGATCGCCCAAGCGTGTATCATGTATGGCACTTAACTGACTGATTAGATTGGCAGCTAGGTCTCACCATTTTACTGTTGAAATTGCTAAATATAAACAGAAGTTCTATTCTAATAGTTTCATCTCTTGCACTTTTTTCCTTAATGACTCTCTTCTGGCTTCTTGCTTTTTTAGTCAATAACACTCTTCAAAATTTTAAATACATCAATTGTCATTTTCTATCTTCTTGAATCTTTTTCTATTTATTGTCCTTTCTTTTCAGTGACCTCTTGCATCTTAGTGGCTTTATCACCTTGCTTGGTGTGAAATGATTAAAAAAAGAATAAGAAATGCTAAGCATAAAAAGAGCAAAACAGGTGATTGTTGTTTCTAGTTGAATTAGCCTTTTTCTTATTTTTTATTTTATTGAACTGTTTTTAAGAAAAGTAAAGGTCAGCAAGTTAACTTAATTGCTCTAAACAGGTTATAAATTCAGATCAATAATTATTAAAGATTTCATAGTTAAAATAATTATTCAAATCATTAATAGAATGTAGCATACTGTATTGGTTTAAATGTGCTTCTCTGAAGATAAGGAATTTGAAATGAACAAAAATGTCATCAAAACAAGCATTACATAATTTGATTATAGCTACCCCTACCATCAGGTTGATAAGAAACATTTTGAAAGGTACTTCCGGTTTAGATTTGTGTGTGTGTATATATATATATATATATATTTAAATAGGCTCCCCCATTTTCTTATCAGTCTGAAAGAACACTACCATAAGTTGAACATGGGGGCATGACGGGGTTGAATGTTACTGACCCAGTCATTGATAACTTAGAGAGTAGTGTCAGCAAAAAAAAACAACTTTAAATGTTGAAAAAATGGGTGGGCACTGCATAAAATGAAGTTTCAAAAGTGATAAAATAAAATATAGAAGAATTTCAACTGCTTCAGAAAATATGCAGGCACTATAGGCCAAAAGTTTGGGGCAACGCTGTGGATTTTGAAGGATCACCTAAAAGTTGAAGGTGCGTGTCACTTTCGAAACTAATCTGCTAGCTTATTTTAGGTGAGACAGACCTTCTTTTTTTATGGATTTTAACTTATATTCAGTAATAATAAAAACGAAATTAATATAAAGTATAAAGTTTAATGAAAATTTTAGTTCTTTTTGTCTAATCTATCTTGTAATGATAATCTTAGTGCTGGCAGATGTAAAAATTTTCGGTAACTCTTCTTGAAAAAATTGGATGCCAATAAATGATGGGTTGAATAGTTTCAGCATTCTAGTTTAGTAGCAGTTAATTACACTATAGAAGGAATGAAACTTAAATCCAGGAGATGTATATCCAGTTGATATGAATATTTACATTTTATACAATCATATGTTCCCATAATTGTATGCATATAAAGTACAAATTTAGGATATCCATGGTGTAATGGATATTAGCTAAAAATGAGAAATCAAAGAGCCAGGTTAAATTTCCAGGCAAACTTAATGCAATCACTTATGCACAAATGCCTTGAGAAAGGTATGAATCCATTTCTCTCTTCAGATATGGGTTAAATACCAGGATAGATTAGGTTCTATAGTCTTGGTTGGCAAGCAGTCTACCATGGAAAAAAATTGCAACTTGTTATGGGAAAATCTTCTGAATGCTCTCTTTCATTATACATTGAACTAGCAAGGAAGAATAGGCCCTTAAAATTAACATGAGAATGAATATCTCATCTTAATGCACAGTTTGCAACATTGCACAATAATTGAATGCCTAAAAGAGTAAATAAAGGTCTCAGTTGTCTCATTGTTACTGTCTTCCTTCAGCATTTGATTAAAAGTACATCTTTTTTAAATTATAATATTGTACTTGTACTTCTCACAGAGTTGGCCAAAATATGACCCATGGTGGTTTTTGAGTGCAGTGCATAAACACGTTTAAAACAAAAACTTTTTCAGGCATTATTTGATTTTTCATCTCATCAGTTTTTATTTCTTTCTGTTGAGTCTTGTATATCTCTGCGTGTAGCAATTGTCATGACAAAGCTCTCCATGTCAAGTGTGATGCAGTGGATTGCTGCCTGGCCTGTCAGCTTCTTACTACTTAAATAGTGGTAGGCTAATTTGCATTGGATACTACACTTTCAATTTCATTTAATCTCTAATGAAAATAAATGATAAATCTAGGAAAATATATTTATTTTACTGAATTTTCATATAAAATTATCAAATTTTGTAGAAACAACTAGTAATTTTGATAGCTGCTGCAGACTATGAAACTACAAAATTCACATGTGGCAATCCCTGTCCTATTAAAAAGAAGCTTTTTATATGATGCAACATAAGATTCAGAATGATTTTTTATCAGTATTGAGGAAGGGAATTATGTTCAAAGTGTTCTTAAAAATTCTTAAATTCAGAGGTTGCAGTTATTGTGTTTTCTGGGATACTTTGGGTTACCCTTACACTTCAATCTAACCCTATAGCACTTAAGATGTTATGAAGTTGTTGACTTACTAGACAAGAAGTGAATTTTCTTTACCTATAAAATGGATTGCATATTTATATACAAATATTAATATAGATTCCCTTCAGTAAATTTGTACAGTGCAAAGAATGAGAACAAACAGCAAACAATGTCAATGAGAGAGTATAAAAAGAATAAATAAAAATGTGTCTTATATACCAGAGACAGCTATCAAGTTTGTTGCTGAATCTTTTTGTATACAAACATAAACACCCTAATTCCCTTATATGCCATGACCCTTCAGGATGTTGGCAATCGTGGCTCTCCACAATTTTTTGTCTATGCTTGCTTATAAAAAGCAATTTTTTAACTAAAAAAGTAAAATAAATAGGGCATGATACTGAGAATACCATAGACTGTAAATGGGATTAAAAAGGAAATTTTTGAAAAAAATAGACACAAAAATGACACTTGTACCCAGCATTGAAAAGATATAGTTGAAATTTCAGGGACACATAATCAGAAAAGGGGGCTTAGATAATTTAACACTCACAAGACATTTTAAAAGTAAGAAACAGAGAAGAAAACAACTAGTACCCTAATGAGCTTTTTATATCATATTGCCCCAAGCAAGGCATTTTACTGCCACTGTTTTGCAGGGGGTTACATAGGAAGAAAGTTATGAGAAAGAGTGACATGCTATAGGGGGTGTCAGGAAGAGGGTAAGAGAAGGCTGAGAATATTGATGAGAGAGGAGTGAACAGAGAAAGGAGCATGAGAGAGAGGTTAGTGATATAGGAGATGACTATTGACTTTACATTTGAATTCTTTGACTGTAGCTGTCAGGGAAGCAAGTAAATGAAAGGGAATTCCACAGGTGGGAAGTGCGAGAAAAGAAGCTGCTGGAATATTATTGTCTGATAACAGGACTCAATTTTTGCCCAAAGAATTTGCAGATTTCTGTAAACTTTATTCAGTTACTCATCTAACATCCCCGCCCTACCACCCAAGGTCAAATGGTCAGGTGGGAGAAGTTTATTGACATATTCAAAAGTGCTATAAAAATGGTGAGTGGGATAGAAGTCATGAATAAGGAACTGCAAAATTTCTTGTCCGTATACCAAATAAAGTCAAGCATAAATGCAAAATTGGGTATGTCTCTAGCGGAGTTAATGTTTGCTAGAAAAATTAGGGACAGTTTTTGATAAACTGACACCAACAAAATAAAAAAGTGGATGGCAGAACAAAATTTAATGGTAAGCATTTCAACTCAGGTGATAAAATTTATTTAAAAAATTACAAACTAGGAAAATCATCATGGGAGGAAGATAACATTGACAAAAGGATTAGTCGTACGTTGTACCAAATCGAACACCCAAGATGCATAATTAAGAGGCATGTTAACCAAATTAAAAATTAGCATTGAACGGAAGAATCCATGTCAGTGATCTATGACATGTTTGGTAATTCCAATGCCTTAACTGGTGCAACAAAATCACACAAGAAAGCATAAAAGACGACTAGTGTGTATGATAGAAATACCCCCCCGCCCCAAAAAAAAGGGAAATATAATGTCCAGGGGATCTAACATTTTATGGGGAAGCACTCTCAATGATGGAATGGCCCATGGTCTGAAATTGTCAGTTTATGAAAATTTGTTTCAGAAAAGGGACTGTGAATAATTATAAAGAGACAAACATTACTTAGAGTTATATATGTTCCCCTGTGATCCAGTTCATACACTTTCCCAGTCTTTTGAACAGAAGTAGAGATTTATCTATTGTTTTCTATTTAGTATTTTAGTATTGGGTTTCCAGCTCCTTCTCTTTCACTTTAGTTGTCCCCCTTGTGTCTTTGTAGTATTATCTCCTTCTTTGCCTTTTACTCTGTAACCTTCTGTCTCGAGTGGCTTTACTGAAATACTTTTAATAATGATTATAGACAGTATTAATATTATTTGGACTATTGTCCTCATCTTTGTTGCCATTTGTATGACATTTCGACCGTTGTATGCTCCGGCTTTCTTCAGGTGCTAGGAATTTCAAACTGAATAAATGGCATCAAAGATGAGGGAGTGTACAATAGCCGAAATATCATACAAATGGCAACAAAGATGAGGGAGCATATAATGGCCGAAACATCATACAAATGACAAGAAAGATGAGGACAATAGTCCAAATAATGTAACTACTGTAAATACTGCCTCATCTCAGAAATATAAACAAATGATTATAAAATTGTACTAAATTAAAATTTACGGAAATAATGGTCAATTCAAATTTTCTGTAGTATTCAGTTGTATTACATGAAGTGTCATGACTGTTTAAGTTTAGGAACTGTCAAAATGGTTTTAAGTAGGGATATATTATTAACACTTGCTCTTGGAGATCTAGCTATTCTACACTTGTACCTGTTATAACTCATATATGTATATTATAATATTAAGTCTTGCTTAGGCTACTCACCGTGATGTCTGAATACTCTTGAGTGACTCCAGTGACATTTCTTGACAAACTAGTTCTTTATTTAAGTTATCTAATTAATTTGGGATTGTATTATTTACTCCATAACATCCACTCTTTTGAGATTTCTTTTTATTCGCAAATATTTAATCTTGTTTATTAGTAATCACCCACTCCTCTTTCTGGCGAATTCACCATTGTACTGAATTTTGTATTTTTTACGTTTTGGGGTAAGCTCTTGTTTTTCCATATGTTTTCATTTTCTGTTGATTGTACTTGTATGTTCAATGAATTATTGAGATGTTTATATATCAGAAGTATCATGCAGTACTTGCATAGGTTCTTTATTTTTTGTGAGCCTTTCTGCATTGAACCTTTTCTTTAACTGATTGAAATGTTGTTTGTGTTCCCATTATTTTTTTTCATGTCATCTTTACAATTTGTGAAATTATTACACTGTATTTCCAAATTTCTTTCCATTTTTATATACTATGTAAAACACTTTTTTTAACTTTTTGCAAACATCAATTTTGCTGGCAACATATCTGACAGTGTATTGGGATTTTATTTGGTATACTCTCAAAATGTTTTTGCTTCTTTGCTCACTATTGCTCATTACTTGCTTTTTCAAAGCTCTCTTAAATATACCCACAAACTGTTCAGCTTCTTCATTTGACCTTGGGTAGTAATATGTTCAATCAAGAAAATTTTCATAAGCAGGAAATTTTGTACTATTATCTGAAAGTATGGCATCCAGAATGCCATATCTTGCAAAAAATTTGCTGCAACTGGAAATACGTGGCCACTTAGAAAAGCTGTCCACTATCACAAGATAATGTGATCCATTTATTGAACCTGTCAAATCTATGTGCAGTCCTGACCATGGAGTATCTATCTTTAACCAAGGTTGTAATTTCATAGTAGGGATTTTTACTGCTAGAGCACAACCACTGCAAGCTTTTACTACTTTTTCAATGTCTTGATTCATTTTAGTCTGATATACATAAGAGATTTTGTCCTTCAAATCCTCAGAAATTCATGTTATATGATAGGTATTACAACTCTTTATGCAAGTGTCAGTACTCTGTTATATCACGAGTAAGCATTCAAGCCTGGATTATGTTCTTTCTTACTTTCTTTTAATCCTGTTTTATTTCCACAAAAATATCTTATTCTGCTTTTACTTTCATTTCTTTTAAGGTTTGTTAATTTGTGTACTATATTGCATAATATATTTTCCATTTCTATTTCAATGTTTAATGTAGTAACAGTGTTTTCAAGTGGTCCAGTATATTTTGGTATCAATCCTGATAAACCATGTTCTAATTTTTTGGATGGTCGGTGCTCCATTCTAAAATCATAATTTAATATGATACACCAGTATTGTAATCTATTTGCTGTATGTACAGGAATTGTTTTAGCCATAAATTTACAACAGAGATCTGTGGTTAGTCTGAAACTGAAAACTCCTTCTATATATAAATTTGTGAAATTTTCCACTACAAATACTATTGCAAAATCCTCGTTTTTGGTCTGGTTGTATTTTTTCCTGATGGTACTAGTGAACATTAAGCATGTGTGACAGCTTTCATATTCCCATTGTCTGATTTTGAAAATTACTGCTCCTATATTGTAATCACTAGCATCTGAAGCCACTACACTTTCTGCTTTTGAATCATAGTGTGCTAATGATACGTCTGTCATTATTCTTTTTTATTTCTTTGAATGCCTCCTGATACTTATCAGTCCTGTTTTACTTTATGCCTTTTTTAAGCAGTTAGTTCAATACTACTCTCAAATTTTGCATATTAGATACAATATAGTTTGTCAGTTACAGGAATGCTTGTAAACTAGTTATGCTTGTTGAGGGAGGCATATTCTTAATTGCACTTGCCCTCAAAGATTCTGGTTAGTGACCATTTTTGTCAATGATTTGTCCTAGGTACTTTATTTTAGGCAAAAACAATTTGTACTTTTTCTCACTGAGCTTGAACCCATATTCTCATATTTTTTCGAAACTGTTTTCACATGCCTGGCATGTTGTTTCTTAAATACACTTTCAATTAATATATCATCCAGATAAGCAACTGTGAAATAACAATCTGCAAGCTTATTATCTACAGCTTGGGAACATAATTATACAAAAACAAAGTCAGTTGAACTTATACAACAACTTGTGCATTTTTATAGTTGTTATCTCTGAATATTCTTTTTCAGTCTGTATCTGAAAATATGCTTCAGAAAGATCCAGCTTTGAAAAAAATTTCTACTGTTTAACTTTGCTAAAATTTCCTCTGGAGTTGGTAATGGGTAGTTATGAGGTTCAAAACACTTGTTTAACTCTGTCAAAAAATGCGCATGAATCGAAATTTAAATATTTTTCTTAACATACACTGCCTGTGCTCCTTATTTTGAATGGTTAATCTTTTCAAATACACCCTGTTTTTCAAGTTTGTCTAATTCTTTGTTGATTTGATCTAATGCTGTAAATGGTATACTGGGATTTGGTTTAAACAGTGCCATCAACCCTTTTTTCACTTGAAATTGTACTGCCCCTATTACTTGCTTTTAGTTCTTAAGGGTCTTCCAAATGTCCACTTTCATTTATAAGGTGAGCATATCATTTGGCTCACTCTATAAACTCTGCAATATTGATAATAATTTTAGGGAGGACTTCCAATAACATTGTCTTTAGTATTTAGAGTCTGCTTTAGAAGACAACCAAAACAGGTCGTTTTAAAATAACTGACCCTTTTCAGCCATATTGGTTTATTAGCATTGCTAGGGAAGTCAGAGTGGATTCTTTTCCCTTGTGGTAAAAAAATTATACAGCAGTAAGAGAAGAGGTGGGGGAAAATAAAAAGCCACCAGACAAGAAAGAAAAAAAAATTAAACAAAAATTAATAATACAAAATTCAAATCTATAAAATGCAATAAAGAAACTGGTTTAACCAGGAGAGCAAAATGTAGTGTATAAATTGATAGAAATAAACTTCATAAAAATAAATTAAAACTAAAGTTTCTGAAACTACCAAGAATTACCCTGAAATGTTTAAAATAATAAATGATACAAAATTAACAATAAAAAAACAAACTATAAAATAAAATAAAGAAACTGGTTTGGACAAAAAAAGCAAAAGGAATTGGTCTTAAATTGATTGAAACAAAGAATAATGTTTTTAAAATTAATTTAAAATTAAAGTTTGGTGAAAATAATAAGAATTACTTTGAAGAGGTTAAAATAAGAACCAACAGAAAAGCAAATGATGTAAAAAAAAAAGTTTCACTCAAAAAAAAAAAAAAATAGAATTTACCCAAAGACAAAAAACAAATAAAAGATTTAAATAAAAACAATAAATTTAAGAAATACCCAAGAAAAAAAAGCTGAAAAAGGAGAAGGAGACAAGAAAGAAATTCAATTGTTGAACAAAAACAAAGAGATTAGTAGTCCAAAATAATGTTGTTTGATAAGTAACTAAAAAAGCAAACCATAAATTAATTAAGAATGAAATAAAACAACCAGTAGTCTGGTGTAACTTTGTTACACCGAAAAATAAAATTAAAGATGATTGCCTAAGGCCAGAAAGAAAAAAACTGAAAGAAAAAGTAGATAACAAAAGGAAAAAATCCAACAATTCAACAAAAATCAGTAAAGAAAAATAAGAGGAAAATCAACTTAACTAAAGAATATGGGGTCAAAAGATCTTAATGGGTTTAAAAAATATTCCGACTAAAAATTTCTCCTTCAAAATGCAAAAAATTCCAATTCCAAATGGAAGAGCAACAAAATCTCATCTGATACACAGTAAGACTTAAACTGGTCTGTAGTATGCACTGAAACTAGACTACAATGGACTTTCTTGACTCACTTGGAGTTCTTTGTTTAAGTATCTAGTATAGTTTATTTGAGTTACTGGGGTGGAGTGAGAGTATTATTTACACCACAACATTAGCTTACTTTACAAATTGTATCATAATGAACTTTATCATTATCCTTCTTGAAAATAGGTCAGCTATATGGAAAACAAAGTCTACAAAGGACTATAATTTGTCTGTACTTCTGAGATGAGGTAGTATTTATATTATTTATACTGTTCAGACTGTGATCATCTTTATTGTCATGTTTGTGATGTTTCAACCATTGTAGAGAGTTGAGTTAAAGGGAGATACATAAATGGCATCTGGAAGTGGCATCACACGTGGAATGAGAATGATATATCCCAGTGATCAAAATAAAGGGTTTGGTTTGGTTCAAGATTCATAGCACCTAAAGAAGGCCGGAGTGTATAACAGCCAAAACATTGTAAACATGGCAATAAATATGGGGACAACAGTCCAAATAGTGTAAATAATGTAAAGAACTGTAAGTTGTGATTGGATATGGCATGCAGACAAAGATGTGGTAGAATGGGGTAGGAAATGACTTGTAAATTTTAATGTCTTCAAAACAAAGCTACTCTTCTTTCACCACCATTTGTCCATCTACTGAATACTATTTCCATATGTGGTTGGGGGCTCTTGCTAATCATCTTGAGGTTCTTGACAAAATCCTGACTTGGTAGCCTGCCTTCAGTCACTTTCTCACCAATGTGATATGGCTTTCCTCTGTCTTTTCTCCAAATATTTTCATGGCAACTACCCTGATGAGCTTCTTTCCCTGGTGCCCCAACGACATCTATTTATGTGTGCTACTAAATTGACATCAAGGTCCCACCCATTTACTATCAAAATAGCTAAATATAGCCACTTCTTCTACTCTAACAGTTTCTTTTCTCCCACTTCCAATTTGTGGAACTCCCTTCTGTATACTTGCTTCCCTGATAGCTATAGTCTCCAAAAGGTAAATGCCACGTCAATTGCTATCTTCTATCTCCTTGATTCCCATTTTTCTCTTATCCTTCCTTTGGCATCCCCTCCTGTACCTTGTGTTTTTTCTTTTCTCTCACTGTAAACCCTGTGCACCAGTAGTGGTTTTTACCTTGCTTGGGGTGAAACAATTATATTTAAAAAAAGTCTGTAATACTTGGCAAACTGCTGGCTTTTAATCAAATGTCAAGCTATAGCCAAACATTTTCACACATATGAAAACAATCCACCTTTCCCTTGTGGTTGGTAGATTTTGGTTGATTCGTGCTTCCAACCTTTGACCCATTCTGCCTACATAGAATTGTAAAGACATCTAAACTGGCAACTTACCAAACTGATATGATGAGTAAACAGAATGTTCTTTGAAATTCTTTTCAACATAGGTTGGGCATCAAAATCAATTTTCACATTGAAGAGGTGCGACCATTTTGTGATGCTCAAAGATGCTGGCTTTCAAAATAAATAAATGTGGAGGAATTTTAAATATGCTTATATAAAGAAAAATACAGTTAACAAAAGAAAAGTATGTCTGCATCTATATCAGACAGTCATTTATATGCCATACATGATACACACTTGGGCGATCATGTCTCTTTTGATTCATGACTGACTAAGCAGAAGATTTTCCAGCAGTATGTTGCCATTTTTTTCTGTGGTAGACTGGTTGTCAACCAAGGCTATAGAACTCAATCTGTCTTGCTATTTAACTAATAGCTGGAGGAAGAAGAGATGGATCAATATTTTTCCAAAAGATATTTGCATGTAAGTATATGTAACAAATTCAGCTGGAATTCAAACTTGTCTCTCCAATTTCTCACTCCAGGCTGATATCCATTGCACCACAACACACATCCTAGAATCTGTATCTATATCTTCTTCTTCCATGTGCCCTGTCCCTTCAGGATGAAGGCGATCATGGTTCTCCAAGTCTCCCTATCCCTTGTGGCTCTTAGTATGTTTGCTCCTGTTACTCCTGGCAACCCCCATTCCGTCATCCACCTGATCAGGCCCTGCAAATATGTTATCCGCTGCCCTCCTCTGTCTCTCTTTCCTTCTATCTGGCCAGTCAGTATCAGGTTCTCCAAGCTCTCCTTCCTCATTGCGTGTCCCAGGAACTTCAGTTGTCTCTTCCTGATGCTCAGTATTAATTTCCTTTTTGTTGCCATTCTTTCCAACACCTCATTGTTGCTTGTATGCTCAGTCCACGATATCTGCAGCATCCCTCTGTAGAACCACATTCCCACTGCTTCCAGTTTTGTCCTCATTTTTGATGATATTGTCCAGCATTCACAGCCGTATTGAAGAACTGACATCACATAGCAATCCAGCACTCTTTTCTTTGTTTCTAGTGAAATTTTCCTGTGTGTTAGTACTTTCCTCAGCTTCTGGAATGCGTCCTTTGCCATGCCAATTCGCCTTCGGATCTCTGTGTCGAACTTTCCATCTCCTGTTAGAACACTTCCTAGGTATTTAAATTTTTGTACTTGCTTGATTCTGGTATCCCCTACCTGTATTTGGCATTTTGGGTTGCACCTTTTGCTGATGACCATGCATTCAGTTTTCTTAAAGTTTATTTGTAGTCCTTTTTTGTCACTCTCCACTGCTACCTTCTGTAGGAAGTCTTGTAGTTTCCTTTCTGTGTCTGCAATCAGCACTGTATCATTTGCATTCCTTATGTTGTTCAAGTTGTGGCCTCCAATAACAAATCCTTACGTGTTATCTAGGGTCCTCAAAATATTCTCGCTGTATAGGTTGAACAAATCCAGTAAAAAGACACATCCTTGTCTTACGCCTCTTTCTATCTTTGTAAATCTACTGAGATCGTTACCTGTCCGTATGCATGCTGTTTGCTGCCAGTAAAGATTATTGATTACTCTTATGTCTTTCTCAAAAATGTCGAGGCTGCCGAGCATCTCCATCAATTCTTTGTGTCGTATCTTGTCGAATGCCTTCACATAGTCAATGAAACATAGGTACAAGTCTTTCTTCATTTGTATTGCCCTTTCGGAGAGCATCCTAATCATGAATATGGTGTTCCTTGTTCCAGTGTCTTTGACGAACCCCTATCTCTGGCCTGATTCTGCTTCTCGCTCTATTCATCAGGATTATGACAATCAGTTTTGTAATGTGACTCATTAAGCTGATAGTTCTGTGTAGTTCACACTCGTTTGCACCTGGTTTCTTCGGCAGTGCTTAGCAATCTTAAAAAGTGAGGAAAAACATGTACGTACTGAGCTGTAGTATATGTATTTGTATGATTCATCATGTGGTTGGGTTGAAATTAAGTAGCTGGTTTTGCTTGGCTGCTGCTTTCCATTAGAAGGAAACTTGTACCTACCACATCTTACAGGTAATAATCAATGAGAGATTGAGAAAGTGGGAGTTGATGTCTCTTCCTTATATAGTCCAGAAAGCAATACTACGTGGTAGCATTAAGAGAAAACCATTGGTAGACAAGGTAGATTAGTGTCAAACTTTATTCAAAATTATTTCCTTACAATCAAACTATTGCATTTCATATAATGCAACCTAATAGATTCAGAATGCCTTTCACAAGCATGGAGGTTGCCAAAATCTTTCAAGTTTTCTGAAAATGCTGGAAGACGATTGAAATGATGATTTTGCCATATGTAGATTGAGATACATTTCTCATCATTTCTAACTTGGAAAAAGATAGGAGATTTTTTTCTTTGAAATATTTAGTCCAGGAATTAATGTTCATGAAGTCAAGGGAATAGATTTCCTAATCTTGTAAGCATTTTTTAAGTATTTTTGTCAATCCCAAGAAGTTCCAGGTAGGTCAACTAATATATTCTTACACACACACACAGACACACACACATAGTTTTTAGTGCAAAGAATTTGTCACTTGAAGTCAGTTAAATGACAAAATGTTTACACTAAAACTATCAGCACTCTATGCCCACCCAGATTTCGAGCACCCTACAATAAAAAATCAGCTTGCCAGAATATCTTTCATCAGAAAAACTACTAAAAAAAACAATAATCTTGGTGCCAAACATAACTCAATACTATATATATATATAACTTTATGAAGATTAATCAAAACAACTGCTTTAGTTTCCTTTCTTTAACCATACAGTCAGTTTTAGACTCACTAGAGTGACAGAGTGTAATTGATTTCTATTTTTTTCTCACAATAAATCATTTTCAGTAATGTGTAGTAATAATACATCACTCAATAAGTCCTGAGCTTGAAAAAATAGATGGTGCCACTACTAAAAAATCCATATGATTTTTATGAAGTACTAATCATCAAATGGCCCATGACAAAATTCGGGCCTAATCAGATTATTAGTTTGCAAATTACAGTTATTTAAGTGAAGCTACTTTGCAAATTTTCAAAACAATGGAAAAATCTGAATTTCATGTATTGATAATGCATTGCTTTCTGATGGGAAAAATACTGTTCAGGCAAAGCAATAGATTGATGAGTGCTATTTAGACTCTGCTCTATTGAAAACAATGGTTAAGAGGTGGTATGCTCACTTTAAACATGGTCGTACAGTTACAAATGATGCTGAATGCTCAGGTTGCCCAAAATTGACAGTTTTTCTGGAAAACACCAAAACAATTCACAAAATTGTTTTGGCCAGTCATAAATTGAAGTTAATGAGATAGCAGAGAAATTGTACATAGTAAAAGACATTTTATTCACTATTTTGCATGAACATTTTTCAATGAGAAAGGTGTGTTCAAAGTGGGTGCAGTGTTTGCTTACAGTCGATCAAAAACAACATGTCGACGATTCAAAGCATTGTTTGCAACTGTTTCAGCTCTACAAGAACAGGTTTTTGCATAAATGTGTGACAATGTATGAAACATGGATCCACCATTTCACTCTGGAGTCAAATAGGCAGTCAGTTGTGTTGCTATGTTGAACAGTCTCCCTTTCAGTTTGACCAGGAGAACTCTTTCGGAGAACTGGCAGTATCCCAAAACACATTTCTTCATTTCTTTGTCCAGTATTAAGCCGACATTTTTTTTTATTATTTTTGCCTCCTGTGTATATTATCCTATGGTTGTCGCTGTTGAAGTCGCCATTATTTGGCCATCTGGTTTCGCATATTCCCAGAATATTGATTTTTAGTCTGTTCATTTCCTGTTCTAGTTGTCCACAGCTATTTAATGTCCTGACATTCCATGTCCCCAAGGTAATCATTTCTTTGTTGCACACAGTCACAGGGTAACGGTCCAGAGACACCTGTTGCTCATGTCGTGCCTTCCCAGGCGAGGGACATATTTTTGGAAAAACTGTCCCCTTTACGCCGTTGTTGCTAACAGTCACTGGATGATGGTCAGGTGACACCTGTTGCCCATGTCATTCCTTACCGGGCAAGGAATTGCTCCCTTTGGGAGCAACCCCCTTCATGCCATTTGGTTTAATATGTATTTGTTGTATAGCCATGATTTTACGCAGAATAGAGATAGTGGAGTGGTATCCTGTTGCCTTCTCCATGGTGATTTATTGAGACACCAACTCTAGTTAGCTGGCCGTTGACTCATTAAGAGTTCCTCTGCCCTTTGTAGGTTTTTTCTACCAGGTTGTTAACATCCTATATATATATATATATATATAAAATAAAAAAAAATATGCTTTGTCTTTTGCTAGTTACTCCTAACTAAAGGAATTGACTTTTTTTTTTCAAGACTACTTCTCTGAACTTATACTAAGTATATACTTAATATTTTAATATTTGTTCTTTCTTTCTTCCACAACTCTTTTTTTTTTTTTTGGATCACACTAGTTTCCCTGAAAGTAATACACTGGACCTCCTCAGCCTCACTCTCTCAGCTGATCTTAAATGGAATTACTCCACTGTATTAATAGCTAAATCTACTGCTAAGAAAGTTGGGTCCTAGTGTCAGGCCAGGAAGTTTTTCTCATCTGAATGCATCATGCACATATAAAAATCTACCATCTGCCCATGCATTGAATACTTCCATCATATCTGGTCAGACACCCCTGCTGTTCATCTTGTGGTTCTTGACAAAATCTAAAAGAGAATATACAATGCAGCTGATCCTGACCCGGTGGCTTGACTCTAGACTTTCTCTCTCTAACTGACAAGATGTGGCTTCCCTCCGTCTCTTCTACAAATACTTTCATGGATTCTGCTCCAATGATCTTAGATTCTTGGTGTACACCCTGCAATAATTTACTTGTTCTACTAGACTAGTAACAAGGTTCTACCGTTTCACTGTGAAAACAGTCAAGTGTAACCACAATTTCTACTCCATCAGCTTCTTTCCCACACTTCCCACCTGTGGAACTCCCTTCCATATTCTTGTTTCCTTGATAGTAGCTATCTGTCTCCAAGAGTTTATATGCAACATCAACCATCATCTCTTATCCCCTTGACTTCCATCCTTCTAACTTTACACTTTCCTTTCATGCAGCTCTTTTCATACCAATGTACCTGTATTTCTCTTACCCATTCTTCAACATCTACTGTGACCTGTTCTCTTTTCTCTTCACTCTCCTATTATGTAGCTCCCTGCACACCAGTGGCAGTACTACCTTACTTAGGGTCAGACAATTATAAAAAAAAATAAATTTGCACAAGGGTGTGTATGATAAATATATATATATATATAGAATAAAAAATGTGAGAAGCTGTGAACATTTTCTTTAAAGTGTATATTTATTGTTTTTGTAAGGCTCCTCACACTTTTTATTCTATATCAATTTTTCTCGTTGGAACAACCCTATTTTTTTTATCCAATATATATATATATATATATATATATATATATATATATATATGTTGTAATAATGTTTAGCATCAAGATTATTGTTTCTTCAGTAGTTTTACTGATAAAATGTATTTTGGCAAGCAGATTTTTTATCGTAAAGTGCTTGATAGCAGGGTGGAGATAGTGTTGATAGGTTTATTACAAAGAATTTGTTACTTTCACTGTGCAGATTCATGCCAACTTTGAATTTGGCATGAACCTGTTCAGTTAAAGGGACAAATTCTTCACATTAAATCTATATATATATATATATATATATATATATATATATCCAAGTGAATAAGGAATGAAGAAACAATTGACAATGTTCAAAACATTAATTTAAAACAGTGCTCAATAAAAAATAGAGCTATGAATATTTATTATAAATTATAGCTTAGAATTAAAAATTATCATCTACTACAAAGTGTAGATTTTGTTTCAACATTGAAAGGACAATGTCTCATCGGGTAGTGTGAAAAGAAAATGAAATTCCTTTATCTTATATTTGGCGAATTGTGTGTGAGAGTGAGATAGGGTGAGAAATGGGAAATAAAAGGTGTAAGTTGTCATTTTGAATTTGAATGAAAAAAGGGAACAGATAGGGGATAGAGGTGATTAATGGATGTGTTGAAAATTTTATAGACAGATTTAACATTAGAAGATGAGGTATGGTCCGTTACAGCTTTTATGATAAGTTGTTTGGGTTTAACAAAAGGAAAAAATAAAGAAATGTATATGGGGTGGGGAGGAGTAGGGTGGGTGTGATAAAATGGGAATAGGAATTGCTATTTAGTAAACATATCTGTATTAGTGAATTATATGACTACAAATATCTTTGTATTTAAACTTAGTTTTTATAATAATCTATTTTTTTATATTTAACCATAATTTAAAATTTAGGGAACCACTTTTTTATATAAAACTTTAATTAGATCACAGTTTGTAGTATGAAATATAGGTAAAATCTGAGGTAAGAGTGTTGTTAATACTATAAAGGTTTATTGTTTCTAGAGATACTAACTTTAGCTTTTGTGGTTTTAGCATGATTGAAAGTTTAGTTCTTTAATGTGTTTGAAGTTTACTGTGGTTTCATTCCTCTGGTTTAATAATATTTTGCTATTCATGTATTTAATGATTTCCATTTTTTTCTTGAAGACAAAGGAAATATGCTTCCTTTACTGATTTAGATGTTCTGGTCTGTTTGAGGATGTTTCATTTAACTTAAGGTATTTTATTTTCGTTTTTTAACTTCCAAAAATATTTAAAAAAGGATGTCATATTTTGTTTCTCCTTGTTATTGAAGGATGAGAGGTGATTGTAAAAGCGCTTTTTAAAAATGTTCATTGTGTTTCCGATATAAATTTTAGCATCCTTAGGATTCTCCATGGATGAAATTGAACACATATATACCAAAGATTTTGTGAAGCATTTATTAGGTATTGGGCATTTGTTTGGGTTTCTACAATTACAAAAGTTATTATTATGGGGCAAACTGTAGTCGTATAATTCCTTAATACAATTATGTTTACCAAATAGCAATTCCTATTCCACTTTATTGCACTCCTACTCCTCCCCATTCCATATATATTTCTTTATTTTTTTCCTTTTGGTAAACCCAAAGAACTGACCATAAAAGCTGTAAAGGATCATACCTTATCTTCTAATGTTAAATCTGTTTATAAAATTTTCAACACATCCATTAATCACCTTTATCCCCAATCTCTTCCCTCTTTTCATTCAAATTCTAACTGACAACTTGCAACTCTTATTTAACATTTCCCACCACACCCACCTCTCACACACAATTCGCCAAATATAAGATAAAGAACTTCCATTTTCTTTTCACACAACCCGATGAGACATTGTCCTTTCAATGTCGAAACAAAATGTACACTTTGTAGTAGATGATAATTTGTACATGTTCTAAACTGTAATTTATAATAAATATATATATATATATATATAGAGAGAGAGAGAGAGAAAGAGAGATAGATTTTTTTATTGTAAAGTGCTTGATATCAGAGTGGAGATAGTGTTGATAGGTTTAGTGCAAATAATTTGTTACTTTAACTGTGTAGATTCATGCCAACTTCAAAGTTGACATGAACCTGTTCAGTTAAAGTGACAAATTCTTTGCATTAAATATATATATATATATATATAGAGAGAGAGAGAGAGAGAGATAAATAATAACGCTACCTATTGATATGCATAAATTTATATATCTTATTGTGAGGTAAAATGTATGACAAAATGGAAAAGGTTTTTATGTGATATATTTCATCCTTTCATCCTTCAGGAATTCATTGAACTGAATTTGTTATGTTGGTGCAACTACACATGTGCACAAGCAAGGAATGCTGGGAATTTTAAATTATTTTTTTTTCTTTTTGGTATAATCTGTTTTAATTTAGATTCCTTTTCTTTTTGTTTCCATCACTTTAGTTATTAAATATCCCATATTTTGATTATAGAAGATCTGCCAAAAATGGTGAAATGCTGTAAGAGCCAAGATGCAAATTTACTCCGGATGACCTTGCAATCAAGACACTCCCAAGACCAGGGGTCAGCAACCTTTTGAAGAGTGAGGGCCAAAAAGCTATATAAAGTCATGGAGGAGGGCCAAACAGCTATGGCTCCAGTGTCATGGAAGAGAACCATGTTATTAAATATGTGAATAAATTTTCTGTGTTTGAAGAAAGCAAGGATTCAATATAATTTAATATCTGACAGGAATTTTGTTTAAAAAACAATTACATCTTAAAAATAAATGTTTCATAAATCAGTATTGAAAAAAAAACTTTCATTAAAATTGGTTGAAAATGCTATTTTATATTCGTTTAAAAGGTGCCGGCTCATGAAAGCAATTTCACAGAAAAAATGAAAGTGAAACCACACATCTAATTTTGGTGATCCCTACAAATAGAAAATAAAAGTAAAAACATATTCTCCAGGCAAAATGAAATAAATTTTTTAATTTCGATGCAATATATTCAGACTATCAACTGTCACTTTCGTTTGGATTACCTAAATTTTCTATGGTGTCCAGAGTATGGTAGCGAGCTGGACAAGATTCACTCAAGGGCCAGATTTGGCTCACAGGCTGGGGGTTGCCGATCGCTTCTCTAGACATTTTGTCTTTATGATTTTCTCTTTTATATTTTATCTCAAAACTGTACCATAATGGAATTAACCACAATTTTGACATTCCTGACTGATATTCTATTATCCCAGTGTGAGATATGTAAAAACAAAAGTGATAGAAACATTAAAAAAAAAGTATCGTAATGAAATCAATAAAATTAGATGGCTTAAAAAAAATAAAATTTAGGCTTAAAATTCCCAGTATTTCTTGTTTGCACCAATGTAACAAATTTAACCTGATGAAGAACTAAAGGACGAAACACTTAACACAGAAACTTTTTCTACCTTGTCACATATTTTTTCACCTTGTTCTTGAGATTTGAAAATTTACATCTCATTATCTCATACTTTAATGCATTTAAAGACGGACAGAATTTCTGCTAATAAAGTGCTTGATAAGTGTCTGCAGAAATAATTATTTAATCAGAAATGGTAAAGTTCAATCCTTATTAGTCAACAGTGTGTTTTATAATTTTTTATTTCAGGACTATTAATAAGAACGATTGTATTGGTTTCTTACATTTATTAAGTAGATCAACTGTTGCTTTTGTATATTAGTTTGGTTTGCATTTATATAATGATGTACAAGTATATATATATATATATAGATATATGTGTGTGTGTGTGTGTAAGGACAGAGAGGGTGAGGTTGAAAGTTGTAAGTGTAGAAAAAATTCAAATTTTAAAGTTTACTTCTATAAGTAATTGTTTATGAAGCAATAATAATGATATTCTGTAACCAATACAATCCCGACAGCTACAATCTCCAGGTGTTTAAATGTAGGGTCAATAGACACCTCCTATCACACTAACTCCCAATTATTCTCAGAACACTCTCATCTACCCAACCCTCATTCTCTGTATCCTTACCCGCCTATCACCCACCCTCTGACATTTCTTATAGTTAATCATCCTTTCTCCACTCTACGTAGCCCCCTGCGCAGTAGTGGCAGTGACATGCCTTGTTCGGGGTGAAACGCTTATAAAATAAAAAAATACAATCACTTTTATTGAGGTTCTGATAATTGAGAAATTATGAAACTCTAATAAGTATTGAACTTTATAAATATTATTAGAGAATCTACCTAATATTTTTTGTTGTGAAATCTTATTGTGAAAATTAAAAGTATTTTCAAGTTCCCTAATGTGCCACAAATGGCATGATTATGACAAATTGAGGTTTCATAAAAAAAAATGACTGACTTAGAATAGAATTCTGGCAGATAAAGGAGAGCGATTTAGGCTGTAACAAAACAAAAAATAAATAACTACCAACTCCTTTAGAAGCAAAAGAAAAAAGAGAATAGGGTAAATTTTTAGGTCAAACTATTTTATAGATAATTAGCCACAGGGGGGAAATTTAAGTGCAGAAAGAGTTAGTTTGTTGAAAATAATATACAGGAAGTACGTTGTTTTTTTTTTGTTCTGGCCTTATTATTTGTTTTGCTTTTTTCCTCTTTGTTTTTGGTTCTTTATTTTGGGTTAAAAAAAGGAAATTGAAAAAGGTCTTTAAGCGAGTCAGGTTTTTTTAGCCTCTGCCTCCTAGGATTTCATTTTTTTGACCATTTATAGGGCAAAATGTGTGAACTAAATGAATAAGAGAAGTACTGAAGCAAAGAAATAATGCCAATTGTTATCATCACAGAAATGTTTTAGGCATTAAAATCTTCTCGTTAAAGAAAGCGTAAGGAATATGAAAAGATTTTGTGGTACTGTGGTAGAAACAGAAAGAAGAAATATTTATAGCAAATCTTTGGAAGATCAGTCAGTTAAGTGCCATACGTGATACATACTTGGGCGATCATGTCTCAAAAGAGACATGACTGATGGGACAGATTATCCTGCAGTAGGTTGCCATTGCTTTTTGTGGGAGATTGGTTGCCAGCCAAGGCTATAGAACCCAATCTGTCTTGTTTTTTAATCCATAACTGGAGGGAAGTGACAGATTAATACCTTTCCCAAGGGTATTTGCATGTAAGTTAATGTAAGGAATTCAATTTGAGTTCAAACTCGGCTCCCTGATTTCAAGTTTCGAGTCAACATCCACTGTACCACAATGCAGATTTGTTGAAGATTTTGGATGATAAACTGAGAAAAACAAGAGGTGGTGAAAAAGCTCATTTTTAGACAAAAAAAACAAAACAAGAGATAATAAAAAGGATAAAACTTAAATATAAATTTTTATGCATATTATAAAAATTATTCCTTCTACAATTTTTTATTTAAAGGATTTTATAAGACTGTTTTAATAAAAAAAAACTACACCCACTTTACTCTATATGGACTGACTAATACAGGGAACTATACATAGTGAGCACCAAATTCACCGGCATCTTGCTCTGGAGATTAGTAATGTCTTACTAATCTTTGTATATCCACTTATTGTACTCTATATTGCAATAACCTTTTCTTTTTTTCTATCTACTATCATGTTGGTTATTCTTTCCTTTCAAGTAACAATTTTGTATAATGTAACCTTTTCTCAAGGATACGACAAAAACACAGGTGAACTTTAATTTTTTAGATTCATTTCATTTTTTACTAAACATTCACCCAATAAAAGGCCCAAGAGCCACTCAATGTAGTGGGTTAATAAATGAGATTGTTTTATGGATGTGGAAGGGAGGATTAAGTGTAGATTATGAGGATATATATGATAGGTAATAGTTGAACCTAGACTTGAAGAGATTAAGAGTTTGGGGAAATATCTTTGTGGGAGTCTTTTCCATAAAGTAGCAGCTCTTTGGAAGAAGCTGTCCAAATAAAACCTCCTTCTTATCAGTAGAATATGAAGAAGATGAGAATGATTACCCCCTGTGTATGTGTTATGGCAGGTCTAAGCTGTAAATGTCTCAGTTGATGGAGCTAGGGAATGTAGCTCATCAGGATATTTTCCATGGAATTAGTGATAGAGTAGCAAGTTGCTTGTGGCATTGTATCTCTGGGATCTACTAGATCATGTAAATGCTTTGAATTCCATCAAGGCAGGAAAGAGAAGACTGGGCAGTACCAGACCAGGTTTGGCAGTAATAATCCATTACTGGTCTGATCTGTCTCTTGTAAAGATTGAGCATGGCATGTGGAGTCAAATACTTTCTGGAACTGTATAAAGTATGTTCGTTGTGGTACAGTGGATATCAACTCGAAACAACAAATCAGGGTGCTGAGTTCGAATTCCAGTTGAATTCATTGCATTCACTTATGCACAAATACCCTTGGGAAAGGTATTAATCCATCTCTTCCCTCCAGTTATGCATTAAATAATAAGACAGATTGGGTTCTATAGCCTTGGCTGGCAGCCAGTCTACTGCAGAAAGCAATGGCAACGTACTGCTGGATAATTATCTGCCCAGTCAGTCATGTCTCTTTTGAGACATGATCGGCCAAGTGTGTATCACGTATGGCACTTAACTGATAAAGAATCAGTCATTTTTCCCTGCATCTTTAGTGATGTTTTGCTTATATAACTTCTACTTGAGGTCTGGAATGAACTTAAGTCCGAAAAGATGCTCACAGCAAGAATCCTCATTAAAAGTGCAGCAATTTATCGTGACTGGTGTGAATTCAGAGTCAGCTTAGTAATGATGAAATGTTTACTAATTTGGCTTTGAAGTATTGAAAGCTACAAACTTTATTGTCAGATAGCAAACCCCTATGTAACACTATGTCAAAAGCCTTAGTTGATCACTCTCATGATGAATATATTATCAAGCACCTTTCTGATTCTGTGTGTTATAATATTTCATCAGCAGTGGATCTAGAAGAGTGAAATGTATACTTCTTTTCTCTCAGGAGGTTGTTAGTATGGTCAGCAACCTTTAACATTCATTATGGTGCTGAAATTTTTAGCTGATCTCATCAATGAATGATAACGTTTAATGCCTCTGGGATTCTCTGTTGAAATGTCAGTTTGTTTTTTAAACCAACTCTTAGCTTAAGTATTTTCTAAAGTTTTAAAATGAGGATCATTTGTTGATTTATTTTAATTTTTATTGTCTTTAATGTAACATTGTAATCACTCAGTTATCTACTGTTCATGAGGTGAACATCTCATCAGATGACTTTCAAGTAGAATCCTTTACTTAAAACTCAAATCCATCTAATGTCAGTTTTAAGTGCTACCTTTTTTCCATATATCTAAACTGTAATTACAAATAATAATTTTGGAAAGTGAGAATCCCATTGTAATATGTTAAAAAATTTCCTAATTTTCATCTGAAATAAAAAAAAAAAGATATGAATTTTAAGCAAGAGAGCCACAATATATGGGAGGGGAGGCATCAATTATTCAAAAACTACAATTTGGTATCAAGTATTGACAAAGGTGGCAGGAGCAATTGAAAATTGTGATTTTTAGAATATTTTGTGCTGCAAATGTCAACTAAACTAAAAAAACACATGAATGTTATACAAAAATATTTGAATTATTCAATTTATATAACAATGGGTTATAATGTTTGCAAAAATAAAACCTAAAACAAAATATCAAAATATTTAGACAGTAGCCAAAATTGTATTTCTTTGATAGGCGTCCAATTTTATTATGTCCATGAGATAGTTTTAAGAGAAGTTCCAAAGCCATAATAAATCATTTGATGACAAATTCAACTACACTTGCCAATACTACAGTTATAGTAACAACTTACTTTGCGAATAAGGGGATTCAAGAAATTTGAGAATTTTCTGTTCTGTATGTAATTCATCAGTCAGTCAGTCAAGTGCCATACGTGAAACACGCTTGGGCGATCATATCTCGAAAGAGACATGACTGACTGGGCAGAAGATTATCCCTCAGTAGGTGGCCATTGCTTTCTGCTTTAAACTGGTTGCCGACCAAAGCTATAGAACCCAATCTGTCCTGTTATTTGACTCATGGCTAGAGAAAAAAAGAGATGTATTATATTATTAAGTAGTAATTAGTGGGGGATCAGTTTATTACTTCATAACAATAGAAAACCGATCCTCCACTTTATGTCCAGTAAAAGCCTTAATCATTATTTCAATTATTATATTCAGTCAGTCAGTCAAGTGCCATACGTGAAACACGCTTGGGCGATCATGTCTCAAAAGAGACATAACTGACTGGGCAGAAGATTATCCCGCAGTAGGTGGCCATTGCTTTCTGCGGTAAACTGGTTGCCGACCAAGGCTATAGAACCCAATCTGTCCTGTTATTTGACTCATGGCTAGAGAAAAAAGAGATGTATTATATTATTAAGTAGTAATTAGTGGGGGATCAGTTTATTACTTCATAACAATAGAAAACCGATCCTCCACTTTATGTCCAGTAGAAGCCTTAATCATTATTTCAATTATTATATTCAGTCAGTCAGTCAAGTGCCATACGTGAAACACGCTTGGGCGATCATGTCTCAAAAGAGACATAACTGACTGGGCAGAAGATTATCCCGCAGTAGGTGGCCATTGCTTTCTGCGGTAAACTGGTTGCCGACAAAGGCTATAGAACCCAATCTGTTCTGTTATTTAACCCATAACTGGAAGGAATAGATGGATTAATACCTTTCCCAAGATTATTTGTGCATAAGTGAATGCAATGAATTCAACTGGAATTTGAACTCGGCTCCTGGATTTCTTGTTCCGAGCCGATATCCACTGCACCACGACACACATCCTGCACCACGATGCACAACATTGTAATTCATCATTGGTCATAAATTGAGTTTGAAATGTACTTGTGTATCAAACCAGCACAACCACCTAATTGCAACCTATGATTTCTTGGATTCTGATCCCTACTCATTGACCTACTCAGTTTGGTTGAACTTGCTCAAAGTAATGCTTCTTCCAGTATAGATCTTTGAGTTATTCAGATGTGCAAGTCTCACCATCATATAAGTGTGAGAATTATTGGAGTCAGAAGGTATAAAAACATAATTTTAACCTGGCATTGTTAGTTTGAATAAATTCACAAACCTTTGAATCTGAATCCTCTTAAAATATGTCTGTCTAGGCAGCATATCTTCATTCAAACATAGTTGATTAAATAATACAGATACATTATGCTTATTTATTTTCATAATAATCATTTCTAGTTCTCTAATTACCTCCTTCATGTAAAGCTGAAATCCATCAAGAAAGATGCTGTATTTTTCGTTAACCTAAATATTTTCAATCTTCTCTGAGATAATCCCCAGGGGAACACACTAGGGTTAACAAAAAATATGGTGCCTCCCTTGATGAATTTCAATTTAACATTAAGAAAATAATTAGAGAACGAGAAAGCATTATCATAGAAATAAATAGACATCATATGTCTATATTATTATTCAATGAAACATCCTCATAAAAACAGATAATGATAATTTTTCAGCAGGTTTGATTTGGTCAAAAGAGAAATAACAGCTGATCTACAAAAATTTATGCCAAGTGACAACTTTTCTCCAAAGAAAGAAGTAAAGGACCTTTTTAACTTGCCTTTGAAATCTTTGCTAGCTTTCTATTTTAATTATTAGGTTGTCCCAAAAGTTTGTAAACACTTGCGAAATGGGTCTATCTGGTCCAGCACAATCAAGACAAGTGATGGGTTCAGAAAGGGCAAGAGACACCGTCGGTTCCAAAACCAGATCGATTCGGCAAGAAAGTCATGTTATGCATTTGGTGGAACTTTGAAGGAATCGTGCATTTTGAGTCGGTTCCGAATGGTCGTGCCATCAGTGCCGAACTTTACTGTCAGCAACTTGAGCGGGTCTATGAAAAGTTGAAGCAAAAGTACCCGGCTCTGATCAACTGAAAGCGCGCTTTGATGCAGCAGGACAATGCCAAGCCACACACCGCCAGGAAGACCAAAGACAAGTTTGAAGAGCTGGATGGCATTGAGGTTCTGCCACATCCAGCCTACAGTCCTAACTGTGCTCCATCAGATTACAGCCTTTTCCGCTCAATGCAACACTTTCTGAAGGGCCGCCAATTCGACTTGTTTGATGAAGCCAAGGAAGCATGTCAAGAATTCTTTAATTTGAAGCCAGCTGAATGGTACTTTGACCAGATCCAAAAGCTTGCAGATCAATGGCAGAAAGTCTTGGAAAATCATGGTCTTTATTTTGTGCAATTATTTTTGTTGTTTTTGTGAGTAAAATTTCAATATTTTGCAAGTGTTTTCTGGTAACCTTAGATTACTTGGTGAGTAAAATTTCAATTTTTTGCAAGTGTTTACAAACTTTTGGGACAATTTAATATTAAATTTGAATATTACTACATACTTCTTCTTCTATGTGCCACATTGCTTCAGGATGTTGAAAATCAGGATTCTCTACAGTTTCCTGTCCTTTGTCGCTCTTAATAAACTTTGTCTTTTGGTTATCTCTTCAAAACCTTGTTCTGCCATCCCTTACCTCAAACTCACTAGGTAGGTTATACATTGTTTTCTTCTGTTGCTCTTGCTTTCAATCTGCCCTGGGAGTATAAACTTTTCCAAGACCTCTTTCCTCATTATGTGCCTTGGAAATTTTGTTTGTAATTCTAAGTATAAAGTTTTTTTGTTTCCATTTTCTCTAAAACTTTGTCATTGCTTGCATGTTCATTACATGATATTCTCAGCATCCTTCTGTATAACCACATTCAGTATGACTATTTTAAATTCTTTTGTAAATCTGAGAAATATTAAAAATTGTTAATGCATCATTTATTTATTTGTCACTTAAATTATGCATTTAAGTAACTGCAATTTCTACTCCAACATCTTCTTTTCTCGCACTTCCCGCCTGTAGAATTCCCTTCCACATACTTGCTTCCTCAACAGCTACAATCTCCAGGAGTTTAAATGTAAGGTCAATAGACACCTCCTAGCACACTAACTCGCATCCATTCTTTCAAACACTCTTTGCAACTACCCACCCTCATCCTCGGTATCCTTACCCGTCTATCACCCACCTTCTGACATTTCCTATATCTAACCACTCTTTCCCATCACTTCCCCCTATGTAATCCCCTAACCACTCTTTCTCATCTCTTTCTCCTATGTAACCCCCTGCAAAATAGTGGTAGTGGAATGCTTTGCTTGGGGTGAAATGATTTTTTTTTTTAAATTTAAATGATAGCATTGTTAATACCTGTTTATCTGGATTATCTCTATCAAATATGATACACTGATTTCCTAAGTGCAACTTCGATGTGACACAAAGCTGAAAGTATAAGATTGAACTCACTATTCAGCCATAATTGATCAAGCGAGACAAGCTTGCTAAGAATTACACCATGTTGAAGGGAACAAATGATTTTCTGGGCATAGCTTAGATGTGACACAAAGCCAAAAGTGTGGAACACTGAGGATCGAACTTTCTATTCAGTTATACTTGCTAACCATTACACCATGTCAAGGTGCTCAATATGGGGATTTTCTAACCATGGCTTGGATGTGGCACAAGGCCAAATGTATAGGTTCCCCAGTGTGGATCAAACTATTCAGACATAATTGATCTAGCAAAACAAGATTGCTAACCATTACACTATATTGTAGTGCCCAATCTAATAGACAATCTTAGATAATCTTAAGAATTTTGCCAACAATTAAAATATGTTGTTCATCATTTTAGTTTAAAGAGCAGAAGGAGCAAAGTCAAAAAATCAGTTTCTAGTTTTTAAATGATAAATCCAAATATGAGTTAGGGAAAAAACGTTACTCATTTTTAACTTAATCTCTTTAATTAATGTATTCTTTGGGATAAAGATGTAGTAGCTGAAAAATAATAAATTTTCTTTTTTTTTAAATTCAAAAAGAAAAGACATTTCAGTGTGATTATTCAGATTTTAAAAATAAAAGCAAAACCAATATTAATATTTCTGTTGAAAACTCAAAGGCACGTGGCTGTATGTAATTTGAAAGAATTTAAACAATTTGCTCAACAAAGTGTGAAAAGAGAATACAGTTTTAGAAATTTGTAAATGAAAAAGACAAAAGCAGTGCAGATTGGCATAAACGTATTTCAATAAATCTCACCACATATATTTTATTGAGTTATACTTTGAAAAAGAAACATAATCTAACAAAAAGAAATAAAAACCATATCAATAGAATTTCTGTACCGAATTTGATGAAATTATTCAAATCTGTTGAAGAATCATGAAAATACCTTCCCCATTATTTCAGCAAAAGGTGAAAGCGAAGGCCATTTTGAATTTGTTTTCAAATCAAAGCATGCAAGTGTATAGCCCCAGAAATATTAAATTTGACAATTCCACTAAAATGGATTTTTTTTTATTCTTTTGCACCTTTACACCATTATTTAATCTCTTTGAATTTCTCTACTGAAAAATGCATCTATTTCATGTTAAAAACAAAACAAGACAAAAAACAACTGAAATTAATAACAAATTAGGTTTATTTGTGTCATTATTCTGGAATTTTAATTCAGATAAAGCATTCCATGTCTTTCTTTCTTTTCCGTTTTTAACCAATATGGTATCAACATTCTTGTTTGATTTTATTTCATTATTTTTGGGAACCCATACTGCTGCGATATATGAACAGGAGCTGCCCTGTCTTCACATTCCACTCAGAATAGAGTTCAAAAGCATCTCCATGTCCTTGTGGGTGACAAATTATTTTTCACCCTACAACTCCTTAATCACAGATGAAACATTGTAAGCCTTTTATTGCTCTATTGCTATTTCCATAGAGTGTATTCAGATTAACTAAATTCCTTAGTTCCACCAGTTCTAACTTTTGCAGCTAAAACCCACCACGCTACTGTAGCCAACTGCCCTCATTCCCTTGGTATTTCACTGGTGAGATGTAAGCTTCACTCAAGTAGCTTCTTTCCATGAACTGCTGCTTTGTAGAACTGACTCCCAAGAGGTTGCATCCTTGACCACTACAATCTTAATCTGTACAATGTCTAGGGTCAACCATTATCTTCTCTAAATATCTACCTAATCTGTAACTCCCTACCTTGAGTGACTCTCATGGCTTGTACAAGGTGAATCACATCATACAAAAAAAAACAGCAAATGATTTCATTGTCTCAGTTGTAATTATAGTTTTCAGTGTTACTCTAACCACATTTTTAGGAGAAGTTGGTTTCATTGTTTATATTTTGTATTTTGTATTTCCAATATGACAAGGGTTTATTTTTCATGGGTTCTTGCTACAATTATTCTTGGCCATTCTATATTCTATACTGCTTCAGCAACCAAAGAACTGTCCTATTATCTCATGACATAATAGATTAATACCCCATGTTGGGTCTTCTGAGGTCAACTGGTGATGGTGGGGGTCAGTGGAGTTAATTGGCAATACCAATCTCTTTAACTGGTTACCAATTAAGCAACATTGAACAACATCAGTACCTAGATGGTTGAACACTTGGAAATGCCAGGTGTTTTAAGCTTGGATGTATGGGTGGTGTCATGGATAACAACTCAGAAAGAGAACTTAGTAAGCCAAGTTTGAATTCTGGTGTGGTTCCTTAAATTCACTTTCAAGAAAATACCCTTTGGAAAGGTATTAATCCATTTTCTCCCCTGTCCCATCTATCAGTTAAATAGTGGGACTTATATTGGTAAATCATAACTATCTCAAAATAAATATTAATTGACTTGAAAAGTAAAAGTGCAGGGAAGAATATTATTTTTATTCAGTCATTTAAGTGCCATATGTGAAACACGCTTGGGTAATCATGTCTCGAAAGAGATATGGCTGACTGGGCAGAAGATTATCCCGCAGTAGGTTGCCATTGCTTTCTGTGGTAGACTGGTTGCCAGCCAAGGCTATAGAACCCAATCTGTCCTGTTATTTAACCCATAACTGGAAGGAAGAGACGGATTAATATCTTTCCCAAGGGTATTTGTGCGTAAGTGAATGCAATGAATTCAACTGGAATTCAAACTTGGCTCTCCAATTTCTCATTCCAAGCCGATATCCACTGCACCACAATGCACATTATTTTTATTACAATGCAAAAATATATTTTCACTTTATATGATGACCTACAAAAAGTCGATAATCTGAAAAAACAAATCAATCATAAAACTTAATCTTTAAAGTTGACAAATATACTCAATTTTTGAGGAAAAGCTATATGTCAAGATTTATAGCCCTTTGTTTTTATTCAAAGAACATGGTTACAATATGATTAGTTATGCTTGCATGAAAATACCGAAGATAACAAATGAGTGAAATTTTAGATGAAAATTAAGAGTAAACGTTATCACTTCTTTTTTTTTTTTTTTTTTTTTTATAAGCGTTTCACCCCGAGCAAGGCATGTCACTGCCACTACTGTGCAGGGGCCTACGTAGAGTGGAGAAAGGCTGGTTAAATATAGGAAATAACAGAGGGTGGGTGATAGGTGGGTGAGGATACCGAGAATGAGGATTGGGTAGATGAGAGTGTTGTGAGAATAGTTGGGAGTTAGTGTGATAGGAGGTGTCTATTGACCCTACATTTAAACACCTGGAGATTGTAACTGTCGGGAAAGCAGACTTGTGGAAGGGAGTTCCACAGGCGGGAAGCGCGAGAAAAGAAGCTGTTGGAGTAGAATTTACGGTTACATCTTATTTGTTTAACTGTAAAAGGGTGGGACCTAGTTGCTAATCTAGTATCTCGTGTAAATTCGTGCTTAGGCGGCACCAGTGATCTAAGCTCATCGGAGCAGAAGCCATGAAAGTACTTGTAGAAGAGGCACAGGGAAGCTACATCACGCCGGTGTGAGAGCGGCTGCAGCCGGTCTGCCAAGTCAGTATCAACCACGTTACAGATCCTCCTTTGTATTTTGTCAAGAAGCCCAAGGAGAGCAGCAGGGGCACCCGACCAGATATGGCAGCAATATTCAATACACGGGCGGATGGTAGATTTGTATATGTGCAGAATAGTTTCAGGAGGGAAAAATTTCCGGGCCCTGCACAGAGAGCTGACTTTCATAGCAGCAGTTTTCAAGAACAATCTCCTTCAGTAAATACCAAATACAGAGACATTACTTCAGAAAATCTGTCAAATTTCTAACTTAAAATTTCAACAATGAATTTTATAATCAACTTGCATGTGGGCTAGTAATTTCATTTACACTGTTTACATTGTTCGGACTATTGTCCTAATTTTTATTGCCATGTTTATGATGTTTCAACCTTTCTATGCTCTGTGTTAGCAAATTCTTTCTGTAAAACCTTACTTGCTATGAAAATTGCAGCAGCAACAGCTAGTATTTTTTAATGTTGTGGTCCCATACATCTCAGTGATATATATGGGACTAAAAGAAGAGAAGGAAGAGTTTGTGAAGGTTGGCATGGAAAGTTTGTTTTTACATAAAAAAAATAAATGGATGAATGAATGCTTAGTAAACACTGTTTTTTTTTTTTATAATCGTAACACCCCAAGCAAGGCAGTACTGCTACTGGTGTGGAGGGGGCTACATAAGAGAAGAGTAAAAGGTTACATAAGAGGAGAGTAAAGAGAAAGAGGAACTGGTTACGGGAGCTCTCAGAATGGAGTAAGAGAAGGATGGGAACACTGGTGTGAAGAGAGTTGCATGAGAATAGAATAAAAAGAGAGAAGAACAAGATACAGAAAGTTTTTGAGGGAAGAATAAGAGAAAAAGGAGAGTGAAGGGGTTAAGAAATGGCAAATGATGTTGCATTTAAACTCTTGGAGATTGTATCTATGAGGGAAGCAAGTATACAGAAAGGGGTTCCACAGGTGGGAAGTGTGAGAAAAGAAGCTGATAGAGTAGAAGTAACAGCTGCATTTGGTTGTTTTGACTGTAAAAAGGGTGGGACCTTGTTACCATTCTGGTTGCTCAAGTAAATTCATATAGAGGGGACATCAGGGAGCTAATCTCATCAGAACAGAAACCTTGAAAATATTTGTAGAAGATACAAAGAGAAGCCACATCCCATCAGTGAGAAGAAAGTGACTAGAGTCAAACTGTTGGGTTTTGGTAGGTTTATTTTCTTTTGTATACCAATACAAACTTGTACCATTCTAGTGTCTTGCACTATGTTGGAAGAGAGAGAGAGAGAGAGCAAGCAAGCAAGAGCAAGACCTCTCCTTTTTTGTAGCAGGTAGTTGTCCTGATTATTTCTTTAAGTCGTGAACCAGCCTATCCTACTTCCAGGTGAAAGGACAGAGAGAACTGATTTTAAAGCCCTTTTTTGGGGGGTTTATACTGAGGCTGGAAAGTGGTTGAGTGCAAGTAGAATTGTCCTCTACTTTTGTACAGGGTTTTTGATCTTTTTCTTTTGCATATCCAAGTAGCTAATTTCATAAAGGTAGCTGATTGGCCTGCCATTAAGAATGATGGTGCTAATGTTAATAAGTAGGTGATACATTTTACAAGATTTAAGAAATATTTTTATTTTATTTATTAAACTTTGCCTACTACTACTACTACTACTACTACTACTACTACAGATGACCCTTCTTGCAGAGTAAATGACCCGATAGCACATAAAATTTCCAGGAATGTAAAAGTATCCAGGTAAATGTTGAGGCATGCTGTAAGGCCACCAGGAAGTTAAGAACTTCTAGTTCTTGTCAGATCATTTTTCTTTTTTGACGTGTGAATTTGGTATGCTTTTCTTTTTGCATTATACATTAAATAGCTAGTATAGTTTTTAAAGTATTTTCCTTTATCAGGTAGGGTCTGTATGCTACAAGAACCTTTCATGATCTCACCAAAATGCATATACTTACATGTATGTAATGTATTGATAACATGGTTAGGTCATTAGTGGCTAAACTGGTTCTTCCACTGAATGTTTTGGGAGAGGATGGTGGATATAGAATTACAAATTAGATTGGTTAAAAGGTGGATGTGTAGAGGTTAGCACAGGATATTGTTATTTATATTCAAAATGAATGCACATTGAGCAAATATTGTTTTAGAAGGTTCATTTTCTTTTGTATACAAATACAAACTTGTATTCTTCTTGTACAGCAGAGTTTGTAGCTCATGGGATATTGGAACAGAAGAGAAAGAGTGAAGCTCCTCCTTCTTTGTAGCAAGCAGTCATCCTGATTAATTCTTTGATAGCTAAACAAATGAACCAGTTTTCTTGCTTTCTGAGTAAAGAAAACTGATTTCAAAGCCCTCTTTTTCTAGGATTATATGTAGTTCAGTTAGTGGTTTAGATTATGTGAGTGCATGTAGGATTGTACTTCACTTTGGTACAGGGTCTTTGATCCATTATTTTGCTTATCTAAGCCTATGACTTCAACAAAGGTAGTTGATTGGCCTGTCTTTAAGAATGCTAGTGTTAATGTTAATGAGGCTATGAGAAGATGACACGTAGGTGATACTTTTCAGAGGATTTAAGAAACATTTTTTATTTTATTTATTAAACCTATTCAAGTTAATCTATAAAGGAATGAGTTAGAGAATGAACAAAAGTGTACATATCTGTTGACTGTTTTAATAATCATAAAAATTACACAACATAAATAAAAAAAAATTATTGAAAGGGAAGAATTTTGGTGCAGATCAACAAAATATTTCTTCTTAATGTTAAGTATTGAAACAAAGACTAATCCAGTTAAAATGCACTCATATCTTGTAATACAATAATACAATAAATGCAGCTTTTCTTAAAAAAGTAAATCAGGAAATTTTGACGAGATGGTTATTTTTTATATTCTGTTAAAATACTAGAAGAATTTCCCACTTTCTCAATTATTGTCACTATTCTCTATTTTTTTAAATAAAAAAAATGAATAAATTAACTTTGGTTTGTGAAAATAAGTCCACTTAAGAAGAAAAAATAAAATAAAGAGCTATTAAAATGCCTTAAAGGTCTTTTTACTAATACACAATCAAAACGGTCACTCATACAATGAGGAGGCACATGTGCTTAGTTTTGAAAGGTTACTGATTTTGACTAATAAAAGGTGAGAACTGAACAAAAGATTTTTTAAATTTCCTTTTAGTGTCACATGAAAAAAAGATTAATTTATAGTTGAAAAGAATTTTTTTCTTGGTGTATTTTGATGGATTCAAGTTGTTGGTGTGGAATTTCATAATGGCCTACACATGTTCAATTTCCACGAAATTGAAAATGTAATTTTTCTTCAATTGTTTTACAGTCAATAGTTGTTAGCAAAGCCTAATTGCAGAAATAACAATGTTTTTTGAAATTGCTTTCTCTACAAAACAAGATCAAATAATGTTTATTTTCTGTTTATTGAAATCTTGTAGTTTTCTATTTGTTCCTAGATCATTGTTACTTAAGTATCCCAATCAGGGCCGTAGCTGATGCTAAAAAAATCACTGGGCACAGAGAAAATTGCCCAGATTTATTAGTTGACAATGTGATGACGTCATCAGTGTCATCCATTTCCAGAAACTATGATTTTTGCAGCTATTCCAATGGAAATTAGGCACAGAATGTGAATGAAAGCAGGAAATTGGGTTCAAACTTTCTGAGTATAACCAGTCTTTTCTCCCAAAATTAATAAATAAACAAACAGATTTTTACTGCATTAATTTGGATGTTTTCTTCATTTTTCTTTCTTTCTTTCTTTCTTTCTTTCTTTCTTTCTTCGTGAATTGTTTAATTTGATTTCTGACAAAGACATTTTTCCTTGCCCGGATTTTCACTATGATTGCCCGGATTGAGCCGTGCCCAGTGTGCCCGGTAGTCAGATACGGCCATGATCCCAATCTTTCTCCTTGTCTAATATTTCAAAAATTTATTTCTTAAAACTTTGTACATTTATTTTTATATGTTTCATATTGTTTAAGGACATAGGTTATCATGACTGTCTACAACTGTCTATCTAATGTGATTCTTAATAATTGTTCTTGTTTTACTAAGGTCCCTGTCCCCTATCCATTTATGCATGACATCAGGTGAGTGACTTGTTGCCTATCTCTCTTGCCCTCAATATGCTCTGTGATGGTTAAGTTTTCCAAGCCCTCCTTCCTCGTCATGTGGCCAAGGAATTTCAGCTGTCTCTTCTTGATTCTGAGTAAAAGTATTCTTTCTGTTACCATTTTCTTTAAGACTTCCTTATTGTTTACTCTGTCTATAGAATTTTCCATATCCTTCTGAAGAACCACTTTTCTCCTGCTTCTAATTTATTCTTCATCCTTAGGGAAATTGTCTAACATTCCCAGCCTGTAAGTAATCTGTGTGCCCATACAAAGTTTGGTCACAAATCTCTTGTGAACATTTCAGTCGGCAACATAGTAACAAAATTGGGGAAAGAAATCCAATTTTTCCCTCCCAACAGCAGAAATACACGTTCACTCACCAACCTCAAAAATCATCCTTCTCTATCAGAGCTTCCCAGTAAGCAAAAAGCCATGGTGCCAAGTAAATTTTCTGATTGGCCATGTCAGACGTGGAGGGAAGAATCATTAGCATAAGTTGATACACATTACAGTTCTTATTGTGCTACTAATTGGCATGGGTCCTTACATGTAAATCCAAAATGAGCTCTTCCTAACACTATATATACTCCGGAGATATATATATATATATATTTTTTTTTTTTTAATCATCTCACCCCAAGCAAGGCATTCCACTGCCACTATTGCGCATGGGGCTACATAGGGGAAGGTAAAGAGAAGGAGTGGATAGACATAGGGAATGTCAGGAGAAAGGTGATAGATGAGTAAGGATAGCGAGGATGAGTGTCGGGCAGATGGGAAGAGTGTTTGATAGAATGGGAGCAGGTTAGTGTGTTAGGAGGTGTCTATTGACCTTACATTTAAACTCCTGGAGATTGTAGCCGTCGGGGAAGCAATCGTTTGGAAGAGAATTCCACAGTCGGGAAGTGCGAGGAAAGAAACTGTTGGAGTAGAAGTTACGGCTGCATTTTATCGATTTCACTCTAAAAGGGTGGGATCTAGTTGCTAATCTAGTATCTCGTGCAAATTCGTATTTAGGGGGCACCAGTGATCTAAGTTCATCGGAGCAGAAGCCGTGAAAGTATTTATAGAAGAGACACAGCGAAGCCACGTCTCGCCGGTGGGAGAGAGACTGCAGGCGGTCTGCCAAGTCGGTATCTATCACATTACAGACCCTCCTCTGAACCTTATCGAGAAGCCCGAGGAGAACAGCAGGGGCACCCGACCAGATATGGCAGCAGTATTCAATGCACGGGCGGATGGTAGATTTGTAAATGTGCAGGATAGATTTAGACGGAAAAAACTTCCGGGCCCTACACAGAGAACCGACTTTCATAGCAGCGGATTTAGCAATGGATTCGATATAGTCATTCCATTTGAGGTCCGCTGAAAGTGTGAGACCAAGGAGGCGTAGTGTTTTACTCTCTGGGAGGCAAGCCTGGTCCATGCTAATGGGAGGTAGGTGAGATTGTCGATGATGGTTAATTGACAGTAGCTTCGTTTTAGAAGCATTAAAATTTACTAGCCATTTCTTACCCCAGTCCAATATGGATTGGAGGTCTTTTTCAATCTCGGCTGCAAGTTTAGCTTTGACGCCTACACCAGATTTTTGTTGGAGGCGAGAGTAAACTGTGGTGTCATCGGCGTACAAACCTATTTGGGTTCTTATGGAATCAGGGAGATCATTAATATATATCAGGAAGAGTGTAGGACCTAAGATGGAGCCTTGGGGGACACCTGCGTTTGTATGGTAGTTCTGAGAGGCATGTCCGTTTAATACCACTTTCATTGTGCGGTTAGAGAGGAATGACTGGATTAGTTCAAACAAATGTCCAGTTATACCATAGCTCCGCAGTTTACATAGAAGGCCAGCATGCCAAACTCTGTCGAACGCCTTAGATATATCCAATGCAACGGTTCGAGCTTCGCCATTCCTGTCGAGTGCCTGGTATATGTACTCGGTGATGGTCGTTAGCATATCAGCAGTAGACCTGGTGAAGCGGAAACCATATTGCTTGTCCGAGAGGAGCCTGTGTGCTGTGAGATGCTGAACCACCTCGGCGTTGATAATGGCTTCGAACACTTTGCCAAAGATCGGAAGAAGGCTGATAGGGTGGTAATTTGCAGGGTCAGAGGGTTCTCCAGTGTTTTTAAATATAGGAACTATAGAGGAAGATTTCCAACAGGCAGGAAAGCAGGAAGCAGATAGGCAGAGGTTGTAGAGCTTAGAAAGGATAGAGGAGAGTTCAGGGGCACATTTCTTTAAGACTATGGTTGGGATTCCGTCACCACCGCTCGCTTTGTGAGGGTCAAGTTTTAAGATTATCTTAGAGACAAGCGAAGGTGTAATGTGGACATCATTCAGTTGTGCCTCGGTTCTAGGTGAGAAGTCGGGTGTAAAAACTCCAGACGAGTCCAGACTCGAATTGTTCGAGAATCTGCGGGCAAAACATTCAGCCTTATCTGCTGGGGAGGTGAGGACCTCAAATTTGTTGATTAGCGGGGGTATTGTGGACTTGCTCTAGTTAAGTACTCTTTTACAGAGTCGCCAGTAGTCTTTAGAGCCGAATTTAGAGCATGCTATGCGTTGCTTCATTCTGGCAGCAAACAACATCTTAGCTTCGTTAAGTACCCTTTTACACTTATTACGAGCTGAAGTGAAAAGGCGCCTGTTTTGTTCCGACGCATAGTTTCGATAAAGTCGGAAGAAATGATTCCGGTGGGCAATGGCAGCCGAACAAGCGGGTGAGAACCATGGAGACGAATGAGATTTAAGCTGGAATTTCCTCGCAGGGATGAAGGCATCAATGCCAGCCTTAACCCAGGAGGAGACCTCGGATGCACATTCTTCGATGGGAAGACTAAAGACGTTGTTCCAAGGGATGTCATATATATATATGGTAGTAGTTCACTCCAAACCAGACTGGCAGTCATACTAACACCTTCCATATTTTGTATTGTTATTTCTTGTTAATATATGTTTGTTATTTCTACCTTTGTGGTCGTGTTGTTCTTTTCAGACCGTAACCTAGTCCATAGCACTAATTTTTCTTCTTTGCCACATTTCCCATCGAAGAGTACCCGTAACACACAGTTGCTTGGTTTGATGAGATAATTCACCATTTTTTTTTCACCACACTACCATATAAGAGAATGGATACTAAATAACAATCCAGCAGTCTTTTCTTTGTTTCTAAGAACCTTACATTTTTTATTAAAACACTTCTCAGATTCTTGAACTTTTGCACTTTCAGTTTTCTGCACTGTCCATAGGTTGACACACAAATATTCTGAAATGTTTGTATTAGAGCTTCCACCACGAATGCCAGCATACCATTTCCAAACATCTGGTGGAGTGAATTGTATCATGGTGCTTTTTTTCTCAAAGACAGTGCCCAACTGACCCTACTATATGGTAGAGTTAACAAAATAAAAAAAAATGCATATCTGCAAAATTAAAGATATAAAATGTCAACATTTTATCCATTTCTTTAAAAATCTAACAAGTTTTCTTTGAACAAAGAAATGATCTAAATCCCCCTTGCATCAGAATTTGTTTTTCTTCCAAAAGTGAAAGGTTCAAGTAAAACATTTGATTGCAATGTATCACAGGGTCACCTTGTCATAAGCTGTACTGTTAAAAAGCCTTTTTTCAGTTTCCTCATTGAGTCTTAATAAATTTTGCCTAGTTATTTTTTGACAAGTAGTTTTTAATTTGGTTTATTATTTAAACTTACTATTTTGATTATTAGACACAGATTTGCTAAGATTATTGTCCTTGTCTTGATTGTCATCTACTTAATATTACAACTATTGTACATTTTTATCAACATGAGTTCAATCCTAGGATGAGGTAGTGCAAAATATGATTATTGAGAAGTTGAATAAGCAACAATCAACATCACAAGAATGAATTAATTCCGTGGAATGAGAACAATCTACCACTATTGACTGAATAAAGTGTTCTGCTTGAGTATCCAAGATGGTTTCTAATTATGATAGATATCCAAAGAAATATGTTCAAGACATTGATTCTATAATAAACAGGATAACAAAATTTGTTTGGACAAATAAATGTATACATCAGGATGCCTCCATGTGTTATCACATGGGTTTTGGTTGTAAACATATTAGGAGATGCAATGGGTTGATTTATGTTTTTCTGCTGTTTTCATCTGACTTTAAATAATTAGGTCTTACCTATTGTCCAGTATGAACACCACTGCAGTTCAATGCCACAAATCTGGTCTGTTATAGTTAAACAACATTCAACATCCAATAGCATCTCTCTTCACCAAAACCTCATGCCTCTCAGAACTACCATACAAACGCAGGTGTCCCCCAAGGCTCCATCTTAGGTCCTACACTCTTCCTGATATATATTAATGATCTCCCTGATTCCATAATAACCCAAATAGGTTTGTACACCGCTGAAACCACAGTTTACTCTCGCCTCCAACAAAAATCTGGTGTAGGCGTCAAAGCTAAACTTGCAGCCGAGATTGAAAAAGACCTCCAATCCATATTGGACTGGGGTAAGAAATGGCTAGTAAATTTTAATGCTTCTAAAACGAAGCTACTGTCAATTAACCATCATCGACAATCTCACCTACCTCCCATTAGCATGGACCAGGCTTGCCTCCCAGAGAGTAAAACACTACGCCTCCTTGGTCTCACACTTTCAGCGGACCTCAAATGGAATGACTATATCGAATCCATTGCTAAATCCGCTGCTATGAAAGTCGGTTCTCTGTGTAGGGCCCGGAAGTTTTTTCCGTCTAAATCTATCCTGCACATTTACAAATCTACCATCCGCCCGTGCATTGAATACTGCTGCCATATCTGGTCGGGTGCCCCTGCTGTTCTCCTCGGGCTTCTCGATAAGGTTCAGAGGAGGGTCTGTAATGTGATAGATACCGACTTGGCAGACCGCCTGCAGTCTCTCTCCCACCGGCGAGACGTGGCTTCGCTGTGTCTCTTCTATAAATACTTTCACGGCTTCTGCTCCGATGAACTTAGATCACTGGTGCCCCCTAAATACGAATTTGCACGAGATACTAGATTAGCAACTAGATCCCACCCTTTTAGAGTGAAATCGATAAAATGCAGCCGTAACTTCTACTCCAACAGTTTCTTTCCTCGCACTTCCCGACTGTGGAATTCTCTTCCAAACGATTGCTTCCCCGACGGCTACAATCTCCAGGAGTTTAAATGTAAGGTTAATAGACACCTCCTAACACACTAACCTGCTCCCATTCTATCAAACACTCTTCCCATCTGCCCGACACTCATCCTCGCTATCCTTACTCATCTATCACCTTTCCCCTGACATTCCCTGTGTCTATCCACTCCTTCTCTTTACCTTCCCCTATGTAGCCCCATGCGCAATAGTGGCAGTGGAATGCCTTGCTTGGGGTGAGATGATTAAAAAAAAAAACCCTAGCAGTGGTGGCTTTTGGATGTTATACTTTGCCAAAGAATAACTTGTAATTTGTTTCCAAGGCCACACACAGTTCTGATTTCAGAACTGTTCAACTCTTAGACTGGTTACCAGCTATTGCTGAAAAGTAGTCTGTTCTGCTATTTAACCCATAGCAGGGGGAGAAGAGATCAATTCATATCTTTTCTGACAGCATTTGTGTATAAATGAATTTAATGAATTTGACTGGGATTCAAACTCAGTTTTCCAGTTTCTAATTCTGAGCCACTATCCATGAAACCACCTTGCACATCAAACAATAAGTGTAGAACAATGATCATTTGTGATCTTAAAAATTCAAACAAAATTTATAATTTTTATTTGGTGGGAGAATAAATTTATGAATTAATAACCCTTTTGCTCTGAAAGTTTCACAGTTAATAGCTTGTTTTTTTTTTAACTATTTTAAGGCAAAACAAAATATTTAGTTAATTAAAAATTACCTTTCTTGTTATTTGCTCCATATCCCTTCATATTTTCATGACTTCATTCTTTTCAAACATGCTAGAAAAAATTTTGACTCAGCTGCTGTAGCTAAGAAAAAGAAATTTCCTCAGTCCTTTTTCTTCTGCATTTTTTGAAGCTGTTTTCATGTTATCTTTGCCAACAAAATTTTAATAAATACAAAAATGCATAACTGTTTTTTTTCTCTCTTATTCCTTCTAAAGTCTTACTTGGTGCCCCGAGCTTTCTCTTCTATACAAAGTTAAATGTATAATAATGTCTTTAATATATAATCCTTTCTCTAATTATATAGATTAATATTTAATTATTCATAGTGAATTAAATAAAACCTTACAAAATATCTCTGTTGCTTTTCCATTTAGCTTATAAGAATACATGCTTTTATTCATGCCAAGGACGTAGTTTATTTTCAAAATGTATCCTCAGCCCAACCATCTTCTATTTACATTATAAACTAAACTTCACAAACATAGATCAACATCCCAAAAATCCATAAGAAAAGTTATTTTAATAAAATAAATGGTCCTAATTCAGAGAATAGAACAAAACTGTTGCATATATAAATGAATTATTTTGTTGAAAAGCTTAATACAAATGCATGCACATGCTTGTATTCAAATATGTTTAGGTCTTTTTTGGATTAATGTTTTTAATTTAATCTTTAATTTACTACCTCTTTATGTTAAAAATGGAAATTATTTAGAAGAGGAGGTGCTGAAAAGTTCTCATCCTGATAGAATTCTAAAAAATTTGATCAAATGTTAAATTTTAGTTTATTTAACCCTTTCTTGGTAGATCCCTGATTGTTTCAGCACCCAATTCGTAATATAAAAATAACTTTTGACAGACAGAACCATAACCTATATGTATATCTGGTGCCTATTTCTAAAATAAATGTATATAAAACTTACAGGTATGTAACAATGAAGTGTGAGAAACAAACTTTGACATAGGATAAAATTTGTTTTTTTTATATATAGGTATATAATTGTACACAAAACATTTTACTAAGTAAAAGATAAATAGACCATGAATCACACTTTTGATATATATATATATATATATATATATATATATATATATATTTCTGGTCATGCCTATATTATTATGTCTCTCTATTTGATTGTCTGTACCTAATTTTTATCTACATATTTTCAAAGTTTTTCGTATTTTAACAAAGAGAAAAACTAGGCAAAAATTTGTATGTGTGGGAGGCTATTCTATGACTGATAAGCATATTATCATAAAAATCTCTGCATACATTGAACATTACTGTTTCTTGGCTCAGTCTATTTTGTCAAATCAGAGCAAACATTATAATTTTTCTTAGTCTGGCCAAGGATATAATTTCTGAAGTGTCAGAAGGAAAATCATTCATTATAACATTCACTAGCAGCAAACTGCCTGCATAGGGACAGGAAACAAGTTGAAAGGATAAATAGAGATAGAAAGGGGTGTAAGACAAAGATGTGTCTTTTTACCAGATCTATTCAACCTATACAGTAAAACAATTCTGAGAATGCTAGAAATTCTGTCAGGATTCATCTGGTGGCCACAATCGGATTGATATAAGGTACGTAGATGATAGTCTACGGCTATATCGTGTTGAATGCACTGGTTCCCATCCGATCACCGAAGTTAAACAACATTGAGCCTGGTCAGTACTTAAATGGGTGATCATTTGGGAATGCCAGGTGCTGTAAATGTAAGGACCAAGAATGGCCCACCGGTCCTCCAGGTTTGGGGGTTGGGTGCAGGGCTAACAACCCTGCCCCATAAAAAACAGTTTGTTACAGAAACAGCAACAAAAAATTGCTGCCCTATACACCATTGGGTGTGATGGAAAAATGATGATGATGATGCAGATGATATAGTGCTGATAGCAGATATAGAAAAGAAACTACAAGACCTCCTACAGGAAGAACTTAAAGCAGAAAGAAAAGACTATATATAAACTAAAAGAAAACTGAATGCATGATAATCAGCAAAAACAAAAGAGCCCAAAATGCCAGTTACAAGTTGGGGACACTAAAATTAAACAGGTACAGAAATTTAAATAAATGGGAAGTGTTCTAACAGAACAAAAAGTATGATATGGCAATCCAAAGGCTTATTGACATGGCCAACAATTCCAGAAGCTGAGTAGAGTATTAAGAGACTGGAAAATTTTGCTGGAAACAAAGAAGAGAGTACTAGATTGTTATAAGATGTGTATTTTCAATATGGCAGCAAATGCTGGACAATCTCATCAAAGATAAAGGAAAGACATGAAATAACCAAAATGTGGTTCTACAAAAGGATACTGAAGATACCATGGATAGAACATGTGAGCAACAACAAGGTCTTGGAGAGGTTGGACATGAGAAGGAAATTGATGCTTAACATCAGAAAAAAACAGCTGAAGTTTTTCGGAGATGTAATGAGGAAGGACTGCTTGGAAAAACTGATGCTCATGTGATGGATAGAGAAGAAGAGAGACAAGGGAAAGCAATATGTGATATATTTGATGGACTTGAGCAAATGAATGGTAGAGCAAGGATTGAGTGGGATAACAGGAGAAGGGGTCTTAAGAGCAACAAGGAATAGGGAGATGCGGAAGGCCGTGATTGCCTACTTCCTGAGGGTACACAGCTCAGAGAAGGAGATACAAAGATAACTTTTCTTTGCTAAATGCCATCTTCGATCAGGACTAAACTGATTCAGCTTCTTTCTTTATTATTTGTGAATTTCCACATTGTCTTAATCAGGGCCGTAGCTGATGCTAAAAAAGCACTGGGCACAGAGAAAATTGCCCGGATTTATTAGTTGACAATGTGATGATGTCATCAGTGTCATTCGTTTCCAGAAACTGTGATTTTTACAGATTTTTTTTGGCTATTCCAATGGAAATTAGGCACAGAACTTGAACAAAAGCAGGAAATTGGGTTTGGACTTTCTGAGTATAACCAGTCTTTTTTCCCAAAATTAATAAATAAACAAACAAATTTTTACCACGTTCATTAGGATGTTTTCTTTGTTTTCTTTTCTTTCTTTCTTTCTTTCTTTCTTTCTTTCTTTCTTCATGAATTGTTTAGTTTGATTTCTGACAGAGACATTTTTACTCGCCTGGATTTTCACTATGATTGCTGGACCCGTGCCCGGTAGTCAGATACGGCCATGGTCTTAGTATAGTTAAGTGTTTTCCATTTGTTGTTCTTTACTTAGACTAGCTGCTACTCATAGCTAGAGCTATCTTGCTAGTTCTTTTCCTAGTTGGAGGAAAGAAGGATGGATTCTTTTCCTTCCAAGGAGTATTTGTGTGAATGTGTGTATGCAACAAATGAGGCTAGTTCTTGAACTCTGTTTGCTTATTCCACTTTCCATGTGAAAACATTGTTTAGCCACCCACAGCCCTATCAAAAAGAATTCTATCACTAATATTTCACTTGAATTAAAAAGGAAAAATGTGTTTCTAAATTCACAGTTCAGAGCATGTGAACCGTATCACCAACATGAAATGTTATTAATACAGTTAACATGCTTAATATAATTTTATTTTCCAGAAACTTTTCTGATATTATACTTCAACAGAAACATTAAAAAACAAAAATAGAGATAATTTGAACAAATTAAAAGATAATGTTTCATAAAACTGTTTTATTATAATTAACATATATAAAAATATTTGTTTCATTGTATGTGTGTATAATATATATATATATATATATATATATATATATTGGCATGAAAATTAACACTGCATGCTGACTGTCAGTCTTACCATGAAATGAAGATCATTTGTGATCTGAAACTGAGTTACCAGTTTGATTCCAATGACTATGATGCAAATATTACACTAATATATTTGAATATATATATATATATATATATATATATATATATATGTGTGTGTGTGTGATCTGGTTACCTCCCACTCTTCAGGAAGGACTCCAATGTCCATATGCATGGGCTTGGTGTTAATGTCAGTGAACACCTCCCTCTAGCCAAGGTAACATCTCTTGAATCCCTGGATCATTCTTTCATGTGCTTCCGTCTCTCACTTCTAAGCTCAATTAGCTATCTCTTTTTCCTCTACTGCTCCCCCTCCTCCTCTGACTGTTCGGTACTTGATAGCATCTCTACTAATATCGACAAGGCTATTTCTTCTCATCCATCTGCCCATATATTTGTGTTTGGTGACTTTAACGCCCACCATACCAAGTGGCTGGAAAACTCTGTCACCGACCTTGCTGGGATCCGCACCATGAATTTTTCAATAACCCAAGCTCTTACTCAAGTGGTGGACTTCCCCACTCATTTCTCTAATAACTCTAACAAAAGGTACTCTTTACTAGAACCTCTGCTTCTCTTCCATCCCAAACTCTTGCTCCACCAGACAGCTCTGCCCTCTTGGAAACTCTGACCACGCCATAGTTTCCGTCAATATCTCAATCCACTCTCACTCTACCCAAAAAACCCAGACCAGCAGAATATCCTACTGCTACCAGAGAGCAGACTGGGATTCGTTCCGAGACTTCCTCTGTGACGTCCCCTGGAACAATGTCTTCGGTCTTCCCGTCGAAGACTGTGCGTCCGCTGTCTCCTCGTGGGTTAAGGCTGGCATCGATGCTTTCATCCCTGCCAGGAAATTCCAGCTTAAATCAAATTCATTTCCTTGGTTCTCGCCTACTTGCTCGGCCACCATTGCCCACCAGAACCATTTCTTCCGGCTCTATCAAAGCCACTCGTCAGATTGAAATAGGCGCCTCTTCACCTCAGCACGTAATAAGTGTAAAAAAATTCTAAACAGAGCTAAGCTGGTGTTTGCAGCCAGAATGAAGCAATGCATATCATCCTCTAAGTTGAGTGCCAAAGATTACTGGCAACTCTGCAAAAATGTGCTCAACAAGAGTAAGACTTCAATACCCCCACTAATCAATGAATTTGAGGTCCTCACCTCCTCTGCAGACAAGGCTGAATGCTTTGCTCATAGATTCTCTACCAATTCTACACTGGATTCATCAGGAGTACCTACTTCCAACATCCAACCTAGAACTAAGGCTCAACTGAATAATGTCAACATTACACCCTCGCTGGTCTTTAAGATAATCTTAAAACTTGACCCTCACAAAGCGAGCAGTGATGACGAAATCCTAATCATAGTCCTGAAGAAATGTGCCCCAGAACTCTCCTCTGTCCTCTCTAAACTCTATAATTTCTGCCTATCTGCTTCCTGTTTTCCTGCCTGTTGGATGTCCTCCTCTGTAGTTCCTATATTTAAGAATACTGGCGAACCCTTGGACCCCGCTAATTACCATCCTATCAGCCTCCTTCTGATCTTTGGCAAAATTTTTGAAGCCATTATCAACGCCTAGGTGATTCAGCATCTCATGGCCCACAGGCTTCTCTCGGACAAACAGTACGGTTTCTGCTTCACCAGATCTACTGCTGATATGCTAATGACCATCACTGAGTATATATACCAGGCTCTCGACAAGAATGGTGAAGCATGAACTGTTGCCTTGGATATCTCCAAAGCATTTGACAGAGCCTGGCATGCTGGCCTTTTGTGCAAACTGTGGAGCTATGGTATAGCTGGACATTTGTTTGATCTAATCCAGTTATTCCTCTCTAACCACACATTGAAGGTAGTATTAAATGGACATACCTCCCAAAACTACCATATGAACACTGGCGTCCCTCAAGGCTCTATCCTAGGTCCTACGCTCTTTCTGATCTACATTAATGATCTCCTAGATGCCATTAAATCCCAAGTAGGCATGTACGCCAATGACACCACAATTTACTCTCACCTCGATCAAAAACCCGGTGTGGGCGATAAAGCGAACTTCGCTGCCAAGCTTGAAAAGGACCTCCAATCTGTGGTGGACTGGGGTAGGAAGTGGCTCGTGAATTTCAATGCTTCCAAAACGAAGCTGCTATCAATTAGCCACCATAGACAATCGCACCTACCTCCAATTAGCATGGAACAGGCTTGCCTCCCTGAGAGTAAAACCCTACGCCTCCTTGTCCTTACACTCTCGGTGGACCTCAAATGGAATGACTATATCGAATCCATTGCTAAGTCAACTGCTATGAAGGTTGGTTCTCTGTGCAGGGCCCGGAATCTATCCTGCACATATACAAACCTATCATCCGCAGGGTATTGAATACTGCTGCCACATCTGGTCGGGTGCCCCTGCTACTCTCCTCGGGCTTCTTGACAAAATACAATGGAGAATCTGTAACGTGATCAATCCTGTCTTGGCGGACCAGCTGCAACCACTCTCTCACTGGCGTGACGTAGCTTCCCTGTGCCTCTTTTACAAGTACTTTCATGGCTTCTGCTCTGATGAACTTAGGTCATTGGTGCCGCCTAGGTACGAATTTACATGAGATACTAGATTAGCAGCTAGGTCCCACTCTTTTCCAGTGAAACAGATAAGATGTAACTGTAATTTCTACTCCAACAGCTTCTTTTCTCATGCTTCCTGCCTGTGGAATTCCTTTCCACATACCTGCTTCCCCAACAGCTACAATCTCCAGGAGTTTAAATGTAAGGTCAATAGACACTTCCTAACACACTAACTTGTATCCCTTCTTTCAAATACTCTCACCATCTAACCAACCCTCATTTTCGGTACCCTTACCCGTCTATCACCCTCCTTCTGACATTTCCTATATTTAACCATCCTTTTCCCATCACTTCCTCGACCCTATGTAATCCCCTGCACAATAGTGGCAGTGGAATGCCTTGCTCGGGGTGAAACGGTTAAAAAATATATATATATATATATGTGTGTGTGTGTGTGTGTGTGTGAATATATATATATATATATGTGTATGTCTGTAAGTGTATGATATATATATATATATATATATATATATATATATATATATATATTTATTTATTTATACCAGATTAAATAAATTGCAAACATTGTGTCTGCTTATTTTTAATAAAATCCGTTCATACTCATGGATAATTTTTGTGTATTATTATTGAAAGATGTAAGAAATGAGTTGTAACTTTGACTGATGATATTAATTTCTTGATGTTCCCAAGTACTTTCAATCTTCTTCTGAGATCATCTTCAGTAGTGTGAGTTGTGGTCACAGAAAATAAATGCAAAACTGTGTTGCTAAAAGTTACTGTAAATTTTCTACCTTCTTCAAATATAATGGTTGACAAATTGCTTAGCGTTCATTAGCATGTGAAAATTATCCAAATGGAATTTTTTTATGTTGTAATGTCATGGTCATCACATTAATGATGTATCATGAGTGGTTCTTGAGAAAAGGCTAATACATTGTTGCAAATTGGTGAATTTTAATTTATTTTCAATGTTTAATTTATTTCTCTTAGTGTAAACTTCATTTATATTATCTTTTTAATAATTTTACCCCAATCAAAGTAATAAAGCTTCTAAGAGGCAAATGTAGATAAATGAGAAATATAAAAAATAAATAAATAATATATATATATATATATATATATGTTGTATATCTACCTATATACAGAAATAGAGTTTTCCTGTCCTCTTAAATACATGGACACTATTAAAGTAAAGGGAAGAGTAGAGTGATTATACTGACTAGCTGTTCACTAGCAGTGTATCTACTTCACACAGCGTGAGAGTCTTGTATTTGTTGATATACTATTATTCCTAATCTCCGTTTTGGTGATTACTCATGCAGTAACCTTTTAGGGTTACAACATTAACTTATGTGACTAAAACTAACTTCAAATCAAATCAGGCCCATAATCAAGGGGCCTTGAAAATTCATTTGCCCATCCACCTGTGAAAATGAACTAATGTTTAAGTAAACTAAATTTAGTGTCCAGTGTTTTACTTGCATCCGCCCCTTAGCTTAAAGACTGGCTTTCTCACACCAAACAATTTGGCAATGGGTCTGCCTCAAATATGCACTTTATTTCTGAGATAAAGTAACTTGTTTTTTCAACCTAAAACTTCAGTTGTTTCCCCAGTGAATTTTTGATACCTCTGAAATTCCTTCTCCTACCTGGGATCTCTGATTTCTTTTTATAGGAATAATTGAAGCTGCTGTACTTTTACTGGCTTCATGTCTGTTTCTTTCAGAACACTGAGAGACTAAAAAATTTCCCTAGAAACAAAATAAAAAAAAAATTATTTATAATCATATCACCCCAAGCAAGGAATTATACTGCCACTGTTGTGCAGGGGGTTACATCGGAAGAAACTTATGAGAGGAAGTGGCAGAATACAGGGGGTGTTAGGAAGCGGGTAAGAGAAGGATGAGAATACTGAAGAGATAAGATGGGGGCATGAGAGAGAGGATGCAAGTTAGAGAGATAGAAGATTACTACTGACTTTACATTTAAATTCTTGGAGATTGTAGCTGTTTGGGAAACAAGTAAATGAAAGGGAATTCCACAGGTGGGAAGTGTGAGAAAAGAAGCTGGTGAAGTAGAATTTGTGTTTACATTTTATTGGTTTCACAATAAAAGGGTGGGACCCAGTTGCTAATCTTGATTGCTATGTGATGTCTGTTCTTCAGTTTGGCAGTAAATGCTGGACAATCCCTCAAAGAAGGAGAAATTTGAAGCATCTGAAATGTGGTTCTACAGAAGGATGCTGTGGATACTATAAACTGAACATGTTATCAATGACAAGGTTTTGGAGAGGATGGAAATGAAAAAGAAACTAATACTAATCATCAAGAAAAGACAACTGAAGTTCCTGGTACATGTAATGAAGAAGGAGGACTTGGAGAATCTGATACTCACAGGTCAGTGAGTATCAGGTGAGACAGGTGAAATCAACATGTATCATACTTTATGGGCTTCAGTGATTGCATGGCAGAGTGGAGTTTAGGTTGGGTAACTTGAGAAAGATTACTAAGATCCACTAGGGATAAGGAGATGTGGAGGACCATGATCACCAACATCTTGAAGGTACATGACATATAGAGTGGGGTTTGGGTTGGGTAACTTGAGAAAGCTTACTAAGAGCCACTAGGGATAGGGAGATGTGGAGGGCCATGATCACCTACACAACACATAAAAGAAGAAGAAATATTGCATATGAAATTGAGAGATATCAAATGCCACATGAGAAAATCAGAGGTTGATTATTTATAATTATTTATCATAGGCTTTTCAGTTGATTTGAAGTGCACAAGTTTTCTCATTCATATATTGTGCATGAAAAATATAATTTACATTGAAAATCTAGAAACTAATTTTTTATTTATATATCTGTTGTATTGTGGAATGAAGAGATCCACAGGGAAATGTAGATAAACTACTTTATTACCAGAGTGGTACAACCAAGAGGTATATACAATATTTACAGTCTCTCCCAGTAGTAAATGTTACTTCACAAAGTCCGTGATAATGACAACTCTTTGTGCTAAACGCACATTGTCTTTTATACATCCGGGTGACTGGATGTCACATAGTATAAGCCATGACACAACAATATCAATGAATTTTATTACAGGTTCTCATGATTTAAAGAACAAAAAGTCAGATAAGATTGTAAGAAAATATATTTCTCAAAGTTCATGATGGCTGTATAAACAATTTGTAATCTTCTATATGCAGGAGAAAGGCTAAAAACATAACATCCCTAGTGGAACTTACCTTTCAATTCAATTTAAAGAAAGATTGTGATGTTAAAATTAGTTGTTTCTTTATAAGAAAGCACTGAGCAATCCCAGGCTGAATAAACAGTGCTGCTTTTGGTTGAAATTTATGAGGAAATTATTAGAAAAATAAGTTTCTCAAGTCCAGTAACTGTTATTTCTCTTTCCAGTATTGATGGGGGTTTTCTTCTTAACCTTTTGTTTGAAGTGGTGTAGAATGTCAACCTCTTGATTTTTACAATGATGTTCATCCTGTACAAGGCCCGAGAACCACTCCAAGTAGAAGGTAGAAGGGTTACAGAGTAAGAGGCACCACTATTTGAATTGCATATAATAACCATTTTAGCTGTCGCTGCTGTTAAAAGTCCTCAAGTTATGTAGTTCATGTTATTTAGTACAGTTCTTTGCCTGTGGTTTTGTAGTTCAAGTTCTCAAGGTTGGCAAAAGTTTGTAATTGAGGTCAGTTGTTTCTTGAGCCGTTTTAATTTTTTTAATTTTTGCTCTAATTTCTAATTTCTTTTTAATTTATTGCTTTTTTTTACCACAATATGGTATAAATCAAAGACTGACAAGTAAAGAAAAAATTTACGTTAAAGATTTGTTCAGCCTGAAAGACTAAATGAGATTTAACAATAAAAAAACATTTCCCTGAGAACACAGAGCATGCAACAGGTTATGAAAACATTACAACAGGGTGTATGTGTTATCAAGATATGACTCAGCCACCATTTCAAAGATCAGTGGATCTTTTCACTCCAGAGAAAACTAACAAAAGGTGAGAATTCAAAATAGATGCATACAATTCTTATCTATTGTCAGCTTAGGAAATAATGCATTTGACTAAGTACAACCAACATTCGGCTCCGCCTACTGTAAAATCTTTTGATATCTGTAAATTTTCCAAGCCTAACAAATATTTCTATTGTGCGACTTCAAATATAATTTTATGACTTGGACATTTTTTTTTCTTTTCTTCAATCCCTTAATAACCAAAAATACCACTTAGATGTAGGTAAAGATGACACTTTTTCATCTCACTGGTTGCTTACAAGCAGAAAAAACTTAGGGTGTTGTGTGTGTGTGTGTGTGTGGGGGGGGGTTATTGATGATTGTAAGTCATTAAGTTTTAGTTCTACAGTTTTATGAGAACAACAATCTTTCAAATTAATGAAAACAGTTCTATTTCTATACCATGACATTTATACACATTTTATAGCCTAAAAAAACATTATGGGATAGAGGTAGTATTTTTTATTGCAGACATCTACAAATCCAAAGTATCTATGTCTGAATTTCTGAGATGAGGAGTTACATTATTTACATGATTTATATTTGGACTATTGTCCTCATCTTTGTTGTTATCACAATGTTTCTGCCATTGTACCTTTCAACCTTCCTCAGGTGTTTATTAACATGGGTAACTTACAGAGAATTCTGAAATTAACCTTTTATTTAAATATACAAGGAATAGACTATTCTCATTCCACTGTTTATGTCTAGAGATATTGTCTAGTTTTTATTTTTAAAATTGCTCAGTTATTGCTTGCTCATTTTCACTGAGTTAAAGTTCACATTGTCTTGACCAGGGATTAAACTCCTGCTTACTAAGTCACCAAATTCATGAACCAATGCTTTAATTCTCTAGTCTGTTGTTCCAAATAAGAACTATACTAGATTTCTTGAGACATGGGTAGCGTCACAAGAATATTCTTCCCTCTGTGAATTCAATAAATTATTCAGTTCCAGATGTTACACAAATTGATATACACCTAATGTAGACTTGAGAGCAAAATGGCTGAAATGTTGTGATAAAAACAACAAATATGAGGACAATAGCATGAATATAAATAGTGTAAATAAATCTAGTGAGAAATATTGTTATGGTGAAACACACCTATTCCTCAGATAATGGACTCTCCCTCTGTTATGGTGAAACACACCTATTCCTCAGATAATGGACTCTCCCTCTGTTATGGTGAAACACACCTATTCCTCAGATAATGGACTCTCCCTCTGTTATGGTGAAACACACCTATTCCTCAGATAATGGACTCTCCCTCTGTTATGGTGAAACACACCTATTCCTCAGATAATGGACTCTCCCTCTGTTATGGCGAAACACACCTATTCCTCAGATAATGGACTCTCCCTCCTATATTAATAAGAGTTAACAGGAAGTTAACTCGAAAAGAAGTTCTTAGAAGTTCTAGAGAGTTCTTTAGAGTTTTATTGGAGTTCAAGTAGAACTACTAGGCAGTTGATACTAGTCAGCATTTAGCCGAATACTAAGGAGTCAGCTTACAGTGGAAGATTACCAAGTTCTTAACATTTTGAGTACGTTAAGTCGGTTAGCAACCGACATAGCATGATTATAACCTTCAGTGTGAAAACTACTCCACAACAATTAATATGTATATGTTTTTTTTCTTATCTGTCTATCTATCTATCTATCTATCTATATGTGTGTGTGTGTGTGATACTTTTAAATTTGAAAGATAATAGTAACACCGAAAAAAATAAATTGATACTAATCAATTCTTGTTTTTATAAAATAAACCAAACTTTTGTTATGGTGAAACACACCTATTCCTCAGATAATGGACTTTCTCTCTCTCTCTCTCTCTCTCTCTCTCTCTCTCATATTAATAAGAGTTAACGGGAGAAGTTCTTGAGAGTTCTATTGGAGTTCAGTAGAACAGTAGAACTAGGTAGTTGATATTAGTCAGCAGTTAGCCGAATACTAAAGGTCAGCTTTCAGTGGAAGATTACCAAGTTCCTAACATTTTGGGTACGTTAAGTCGATTAGCAACCGACATAGCACGAATATAACTTGGAGTGCGAAAACTACTCCGCAACAAATATATTGACCACGGTGATCATTTTGCTTGAAATTTATTTTATTTCATACCAAGCAATCCACCTAAGAAACCAGGTTACTGGAAGTGAAAGATAATGAGAATATGTTGGTGAGAATAAGGCACAATAAAAGAACAAGTTCATTCAGACAAAAGATGGTCATGAGAGATGCATTTAAATTTTTGAAGATTGTTGGTGTTAGGTAAGCAAGAAGCTAGTTGCACAGGTATTAAATACGAGAAAAGAAATTATTATAATAGAACTGACAGTTACATATCAGCCAGTTATCCACGCTTGGGTGATCATGTCTCTTTTGATCCATGACCAATTGGGCAGAAGATTTTTCCTTGGTATGTTGGCATTTCTTTCTGAGGTAGACTGGTTACCAACCAAGGCTATAGGACCCAATTTATCCTGCTATTTATTCCATAGCTAGAGGAAGAAGAGATGGATTAATACCTTTTCCAAAGGTATTTGCGCATAAGTAAAGGCAACGAATTCAACTAGTATTTGAACTTTGCTTTCTGATCTCTCCTTTTGAACATATAACAATGTATATCCACATATAGATAGTAACAAATTATTCGGAGAAAATTGATTTTTCTGGTATTGAACAATAAAACAGAAGCTTATGGCCATGTCACTTTAAAACACAGGTTCTTATATAATTACAGATGTTAAGCAACATTGAGCCTGGTCATAACCTATATGGGAGACCACTTGGGAAGATCAGTTGTGGTCAGCTTGGATGTCCAGATAATATAATGGATAACAGCTTAGAATTAGAAATCAGAGAGCTGTGCTCTAATTCCTTGTCAAGTACATTATATTCGGGATGTGCGTCGTGGTGCAGTGGATATTGACTCAGAACAACAAATCAGGGAGCCAAGTTCAATTTCCAGTTGAATTCCCTGCATTCACTTGCACACAAATACCCTTGGGAAAGTTATTAAACTATCTCTTCCCTCCAGTTATAGATTAAATAGATTGGATTCTATAGCCTTGGTCAGCAACCAGTCTACCACAGAAAGCAATGGTAAACTAATGTGGGATAATCTTCTGCCCAGTCAGTTATGTCTTGAAAGAGACATGATTGCCCAAGTGTGTATCATGTATGACACTTAACTGACTGACTGATATTACATTCATTTATGTGCCTTGACAATGGCATGAATCCACCTCTTCTCACTCCAGCTAAGGGTTAATTAGCAGAACATGTATTAATAAATCATTATTATCTCAAAAAAAAAAAAACATACAATCTGAAAGTATTTTATGGCTTGAGATAACCTACAAAAGATTGATAAAGCATAAAAATAAAAAATAAAAACCCCAAAACAGCTGATAAGAAACCAAAATGTTTCCATTTTATTTCTATTTTTCCTGTTTGCTATGAGCATACAAAAAAAAATGTGTTCATAGGTAAAATTTCCTGGCCTTTCTACTGAATGTCTCATGCTTTAACCCTTGAATTAAACTTGTACGCCCAAAACTGCCAGACTTGTTGCTACTTGGTTTGGTTTGCTGCTATCAGAAATGTCTCCACACAGTGGATGTCTTCTATGTTACAAGCATGAGATGGTAATAGATGTACAATCAAGCAGGATGTATAATTCCTATCAACAGCTTGTTATCTATAAACTGACCTTCAGTAAGTTGACCTTTGGGGATCTGGCATTGAATGATCAGCCCTGAACTGAACAGGTTTGGGTATGAACTTATACAGGTTAGTAAATAAATAAATAAATAAATTTATTTATTTATTTATTTAGTGTGTGTGTGTGTGTGTGTGTGTGTGTGTGTGTGAAAGAGTGATTGTTTTCATATAACCATTTTAACTGTTAAGTCTCTGCTAAGGTTATTTATCTGTATTTGTATATGCATGCATGCATGCACATACATATATATATAAATTTGCTCTATGCAACCTAGACTTTATGAATTTCAGCACAGAACTAGATTGGCAATAAGGTTTTATCATTTTATAGTAGAATTGGCAAAATGTAACTGTAAGCTCTTTGCTAACAGTATCTTTTCTCCCACTTCTTACCTGTAGAAAAAATGTTATTTAGAAGCAAAAATAATAAAAGAAGACAGGTGATATTGATTGATATTGCCTTTCAATGTTTTTGAAGATCAAAGCAAAGATATATATTTTCTTCTTGATGCATTTTGCTCCAAGAAGGAACTTCTTCAGATTATAAATATTTTGATGACAGTTGTTTTAATAAGCACCCTTTGGTTCCTTGACTGCATGAACTTAAATGTAATACTAGATTGGCAACTAGGTCTCATCATTTTGCTGTTGAATTAGCGAGATGTAACCATAAATTCATTCTAATAGATTCTTTTTTTACTTGTGGAACTACCTTCCAGTTTATTGCTTTCTTGCCACCTATAGCCTTCAAAAATGTAACTGCAACATCTATCACCCTCTTCTGTCTTATTGAATCCTATTCTTTTATTGTCCTTTTCCCTTAATTAAACTCTTCGTATTCTCTTTCACTTTCAATAACGTTTGTGTCTTAGTCATATTATCACCTCACATGAGGTATAATGATTAAAAGAAGAAAATATTGGTTTTATTAAGTCAGTTTTATCTATTTGTGAGGAGAAGAATAGAACAAATGCGAATTGCAGTTTCTTTTTTGTCATATTTTCTCCCACTATTCTATATAAAGTACGAATTTCATTTATAAAACCGCTAGCAGTATAACCTGGCATTGCTTGGGTGTAATGAAAGCTTTAAAACTAATCCATGGTCCTGGAGCTCAGACTCAGCCTAAAAAATATTTGAAATAATAAAATAATTGCGACAATTTACCAGTCGCACCTAGTATATATATATATATATACATACTAGCAGTATAGCCCGGTGTTGCTTGGGTGTAATGAAAGCTTTAAAACTAATCCATGGTCCTGGAGCTCAGACTATTTGGGGGTTGGCACGATAGACTAAAAAGTAATAGTTGTTTCCAGTTCAAGCAAAACCGCAGACTGAAAGAAAAATGAATGGATGTAAGTCAAATTTTGAAGTTTGGTGAGAATCAGATAAAAATTGTGGATTTGTATAAAAAACATACAGACAAATAAACAGACACACACACAAACATCTTGCCTTTTATATATATATATATATTATCAATTTTTTGCACTATTGTAAGAACTGCAACCTTGAAACTTCTGAATATTTTTTCTTATGTCTTTGTCTATGAGTGTATCAAATTTGTTTGAAATTGGACCACTCCTTCTATAACCCAATTTTTTTCAATTATCGATTTTTGATATTTATTGGGGGTACCTCGACACAAAACCTAGCTAAGAACACTCGCAGATGCTTATAGTACAACTGTGTAAATTTTCAAGAAAATCGGTTCAGCTGTTTCGGAGTCTATAGGTAACGGACACACACACAGACACTCACACACACACACATTAACACACACACACACACAGACAAAGTCCCATTTATAAATAAGTTTAGATTGTTAGTCTGAAGAAGATCTTTCTCAAAATATAATGTATCATTCAGAAGTTTTTCCTATCAATCATTCACTTACTGTTTGTCTGAGATATAAGTGTTTCTATATACCCTTGTGCAAATTAATTGAAGAAAAACAAATAATGTCTTCCTAGGATCTTTTACACTTTCCTTGATAACGTATACATTGTCCCTTGGCATTGTTTTCCACTTTTGACTGCATTATCCTTTACATTTCAGACTGATAGATCCAGTTTATTTCTTTGATTTGATGACACAGCTGACAGTTGAAAGGCTGACACCAACAATATCCACAATGTCTCTGTAAGGCTGATCATGAGATGTTACAATTTTTGTATGCTTCCATGGAGTAAATTCCATCACAGACAATGGCTGTAGGACAACTTTTTTTTCAATCATTTCACCTCAAGCAAGGCATTCCACTGCCACTATTGTGCAGTGGGAGGGGAAAGTGATGAGAAAGAGTGGTTAGATAAAGGAAATGTCAGAAGGAGGGTGATAGATGGGGTAAGGATACCGAGGATGAGGGTTGAGTAGATGGAAAGAGTGTTTGAAAGAATGGATGCGAGTTAGTGTGTTAGGAGGTGTCTATTAACCTTACATTTAAACTACTGGAAATTGTAGTTGTCAGGGAAGCAAGTATGTGGAAGGGAATTCCACAGGCGGAAAGTGCAAGAAAAAAAGCTGTTGGAGTAGAAATTGCGGTTACATCTTGTCTGTTTCACTGGAAAAGGGTGGGACCTAGTTGCTAATCTAGTATCTCGTGCAAATTCGTATCTAGGGGGCACCAGTGATTTAAGTTCATCAGAGTAGAAGCCACGTCATGCCGGTGAGAGAGTGACTGCAGCTGACCTGCCAAGTCGGTATCAATCACATTACAGATTCTCCATTGTATTTTGTCAAGAACCCCGAGAAGAATAGCAGGGGCACCCGACCAGATGTGGCAGCAGTATTCAATACACAGGCAGATGGTAGATTTATATATGTGCAGGATAAATTCAGATGGGAAAAACTTCCGGGCCCTGCACAGTGAACTGACTTTCATAGCAGCCGATTTAGCAATGGATTCGATATAGTCATTCCATTTGAGGTCTGCCGAAAGTGTGAGGCCAAGGAGGCATAGTGTTTTACTCTCTGGGAGGCAAGCCTGTTCCATGCTAATGGGAGGTAGGTGTGATTGCCTATGATGGTTAATTGATAGCAGCTTCGTTTTGAAGGAATTAAAATTTACAAGCCATTTCTTACCACAGTCCACTACGGATTGGAGGTCCTTTTGAAGCTCGGCAGTGAGGTTCGCTTTGTCGCTCATACCAGATTTTTGATTGAGGCGAGAGTAAACTGTAGTGTCATCGGCATACTTGCCTACTTGGGATCTTATGGCATCGGGGAGATCATTAATGCAGATCGGAAAGAGCATAGGACCTAGGATAGAGCCTTGAGGGACACCCACATTAGTATGGTAGTTTTGGGAGGCATGTCCGTTTAATACTACCTTCAATGTGCAGTTAGAGAGAAATGACTGGATTAGGTCAAACAAATGTCCAGTTATAGTAAAGCACTGCAGTTTGCATAGAATGCCAGCATGTCAGACTTTGTCGAATGCTTTAGAGGTATCCAAGGCAACGGTTCAGGTTTCGCCATTCTTGTCAAGAGCCTGGTATATATACTCGGTGATGGTCGTTAGCATATCAGCAGTAGACCTGGTGAAGTGAAAACCATATTGTTTGTTCAAGAGGAGCCTGTAGGCTGTGAGATGCTGAACCACCTTGGCATTGATAATGACTTCGAACACTTTGCTGAAGAAGGCTGATAGGGCAGTAATTTGCAGGGTCCGAGGGTTATCCAGTATTCTTAAATATAGGAACTACAGAGGAAGACTTCCAACAGGCAGGAAAGAAGGAAGCAGATAAGCAGAAATTGTAGAGCTTAGAGAGGACAGAGGGGAGTTCAGGGGCACATTTCTTCAAGACAATGATTGAGATTCCGTCCCCTCCACTCGCTTTGTGAGGGTCAAGTTTTGAGATTATGTTAGAGACTAGCGAGGGTGTAATGTGGACAATCAACAGTTGAGACAACAATGTTTGGGCATGATAAAAATCTGATCATAAATGATGCAATATTTTTCAACATTAAACAAATTTTATCCTTCACCACTGTAAATGAACTAATCTGAGAAAAAAAAATAGGAATAAATTACACCCTGTCACTCCTGTGGATCTAAAACAGACCTATGGTGAAAGGAAGGAAACTAATGCTGTTGTTTCAATTAATTTGCACAAGTGTGCGTGTGTGTGGGTGTGGGTGTGTGTATATATTTATATATGTGTGCGTGTATAGTTATCCACAGACAGATTTGTTTTGCTGTATCTCAGCTCATCAGTACAGTTAGACTCTGATTGCTTTTTAACCCAAGATTAAAACCCGACTGAATTGGAGTCAGTCGGCAATTCTGCCTCTGAGCTATGGGAGCTTGGTAGAAGGAGGCAGACATTTTAGCGTGGATATTATCATTATACATGGCCAATGGCTGAGAGTGTTCTAATTCATTGCTGAATGAACAATGTGTATATGCTAAATTAGCTACTTTTTTTCAAAGTCTACCATTCTTCCAGAGTGCTCAATCAGGGAGAGCATAAATAGCATATATATATAAGTATAAAAAATCTGAAAATATTAGATATTTTGAAGATAACTTACTCCCTTACCTATAAGAGAGAGAATATCATGAAATCATTCTCTTTATACTAACAACAAAAGAAAGTAAAAACATCCATTTTGAAATATTATGTTAGTTTAAAATTAAATGTGGTGTACTTCTGAGTATGACAATAAACTACATCAAGCAGCAAAGCCTCTCATCAGGAGGTTTGCAGGAACGTGGGATTATCTCTTAATTTCTGCTCGTTTTAGAGTCCCAAGTATAGGCAAATAGTTAAGCTCCAAACTGGGATCATTTAAGAGAAAAAGTAAAAGTTAGGCTGGTTAAAAGTCATTAGCTTTAAACAGTAACTTGTCTAAGAGAAGGAAATCTCTGAAATAAAAACCTCTACACCTACTTGGTGTAGAATAGGGTAAGCAGAAGTCTCTAACCTTGGCAGGTAATCCTCTCAGAGATGATGTCTCGATAAAAACACTGAGTTTTCAGTCTCCTAAACTGGATGGTGCTAGTAAGGACATACAGCTGTAAAACTCACTCCAATATTTCATAATGGTTCAATTACAGAGTCATCAAGAAAACCCCGTCGAATCCTTGCTAGCAGGGAAATGAACATTAAACAATGATGATAATGATGAGTCACCACCTTAAAAGTAGGATATTTTAGCTTAGAATAAAATTTATTTATTAGAATCTATGCTATTTATTCCGCTAGCATGGAATTATGGCATTGTGGAAAGAGCAAATTCTTCAAAAACTTTTGAGCTGCTGCTTGTTTGTTTAAGACCATCTTTTTACAGGAAATTATATCTGCAAATGGCTGATTTGAGTTTTATTCTAATTTAACTTTTTCTAAGATGATGCTAAGAATAAGCAACTCTTTATTCAGTTTACTTCTTTTTTTTAATCATCTCACCCCAAGCAAGGCATTCCACTGCCACTATTGCGCAGGGGGCTACATAGGGGAAGGTAAAGAGAAGGAGTGGTTAGACATAGGGAATATCAGGAGGAAGGTGACAGATGAGTAAGGATACCGAGGATGAGGGTTGGGCAGATGGGAAGAGTGTTTTTTTTAATCATCTCACCCCAAGCAAGGCATTCCACTGCCACTATTGCGCAGGGGGCTACATAGGGGAAGGTAAAGAGAAGGAGTGGTTAGACATAGGGAATGTCAGGAGGAAGGTGACAGATGAGTAAGGATACCGAGGATGAGGGTTGGGCAGATGGGAAGAGTGTTTTTTTTAATCATCTCACCCCAAGCAAGGCATTCCACTGCCACTATTGCGCAGGGGGCTACATAGGGGAAGGTAAAGAGAAGGAGTGGTTAGACATAGGGAATGTCAGGAGGAAGGTGACAGATGAGTAAGGATACCGAGGATGAGGGTTGGGCAGATGGGAAGAGTGTTTTTTTTAATCATCTCACCCCAAGCAAGGCATTCCACTGCCACTATTGCGCAGGGGGCTACATAGGGGAAGGTAAAGAGAAGGAGTGGTTAGACATAGGGAATATCAGGAGGAAGGTGACAGATGAGTAAGGATACCGAGGATGAGGGTTGGGCAGATGGGAAGAGTGTTTTTTTTAATCATCTCACCCCAAGCAAGGCATTCCACTGCCACTATTGCGCAGGGGGCTACATAGGGGAAGGTAAAGAGAAGGAGTGGTTAGACATAGGGAATGTCAGGAGGAAGGTGACAGATGAGTAAGGATACCGAGGATGAGGGTTGGGCAGATGGGAAGAGTGTTTTTTTTAATCATCTCACCCCAAGCAAGGCATTCCACTGCCACTATTGCGCAGGGGGCTACATAGGGGAAGGTAAAGAGAAGGAGTGGTTAGACATAGGGAATATCAGGAGGAAGGTGACAGATGAGTAAGGATACCGAGGATGAGGGTTGGGCAGATGGGAAGAGTGTTTTTTTTAATCATCTCACCCCAAGCAAGGCATTCCACTGCCACTATTGTGCAGGGGGCTACATAGGGGAAGGTAAAGAGAAGGAGTGGTTAGACATAGGGAATATCAGGAGGAAGGTGACAGATGAGTAAGGATACCGAGGATGAGGGTTGGGCAGATGGGAAGAGTGTTTTTTTTAATCATCTCACCCCAAGCAAGGCATTCCACTGCCACTATTGCGCAGGGGGCTACATAGGGGAAGGTAAAGAGAAGGAGTGGTTAGACATAGGGAATGTCAGGAGGAATGAATGTTAGACATAGGGAATATCAGGAGGAATGGGAGCAGGTTAGTGTGTTAGGAGGTGTTTATTGACCTTACATTTAAACTCCTGGAGATTGTATCCGTCGAGGAAGCAATCGTGTGGAAGGGAATTCCACAGTCGGGAAGTGCGAGGAAAGAAACTGTTGGAGTAGAAGTTGCGGTTGCATTTTATCGGTTTCACTGTAAAAGGGTGGGATCTAGTTGCTAATCTAGTATCTCATGCAAATTCGTATTTAGAAGGCACCAGTGATCTAAGTTCATCGGAGCAGAAGCCGTGAAAGTCTTTTTTTATAACCGTGTCACTCTAACCAAGGTATTTTACTGCCACTTTTGAGCAGTGGGTTACATAGGAGATAAGTTATGAGAAAGAGTGACAGGTTATAGAGCGTGTCAGGAAGAGGGTAGGAGAAGGGTGAGAATACTGGTGAGAGTGGAGTGAATGAAGAAAGGAGCATGAGAGAGAGAGAGAGAAAGAGGATGCAAGTTAGTGAGATAGTAGATGACTATTGACTTTACATTTGAATTCTTGAAGATTGTAGCTGTCGGGAAAGCAAGTAAATGGAAGGGAATTCCACAGGTAAGAAGTGCAAGAAAACCATCCCCATCACTTATCCTTTGCAGGTGACAAATTGTACACTTTATTGCATTATGACAAAAAACACTTATTCAGTCAGGCCAGAAAAATAACTTCTTTGGCCATTTTTAGCAGTTCAGTAGTTCATATCAATTTCTTTTTTGTTCATTGTCAAAATTCGGTGAAGTAACAAAACAAGTAGTTCTTCTATATGTGGTGTCTCTTTAGAATGTCACTGGTGATGACTTTTCCACAATTTTTTATCCTTTGTACTTCTTAGAAGTGGTTATCTTTTTAGTATCTCAATCACTGCCATCCATTTATACAAATTTTTTAAGGTCAACTTACACATTGTTTCCCTCTGTTCCTCTTGGCTTCAATATGTCCTGTGAGTGTCAAATTCTCGAATCTAATTTCAACAGCAGTTGTATACTTCTCCTGTAGATTGCAATAGTTCCCTGAGTTATGTTTCTCTTGAAAATATTTTGACAATAGTGTCAAAGCAGAAGATACAGTGACTAAATGCATCAGAATGAAAACACCAAATATCATTCAATTACTAGAATTCAGTCAATTAAGTGCCATACGTGATACATGCTTGGGAAATCATGTCTTGAACAAAACATGACTGACCGGGCAGAAGATTATCCTGCACTAAGTTGCCATTACTTTCTGCAGTAGACTGGTTGCCAGCCAAGGCTATAGAACTCAACCTGTCCTGTTATTTAACCCATAACTGGAGAGAAGAGTCGGATTAATACCTTTCCCAGGGGTATTTGTGTGGAAGTGAATGCAAGGAATTCAACTGAAATTCATGCTTGACTCCCCGATTTCCTGTTCTGAGTTGATATCCACTGCACCACAATGCCCATACCAAAATTAAGCACTGTAAAACTTGATCAGTACTTAAATCAAAGACGGCTTAGGAACACCGGGTACTGTAAGCAACAACATTCAATCTGAAAATACTTTATGGCTTTAAATATCCCACAAAAGATTGATAAGCCGTAAAAATACAAATCAATTAAAAAATTACAGTTACTACTTACCTGACCCTGCCAATGTTGGAACAGGGTTTGAATTAGGTTTTCTTTCTCTCAGCCTGGCTGTCATCGAAGACAAGATTGACCAATTTACCTTGGTATATAATTCATAGCTAGATGAAAATCAATTCATGCCTTTTCCTATGGCCTCATTGCAAACCTTTGAAAAAAAACTCAGAATTTGAACTCTGAATGTTGATTCCACTCTCTGCACCAATAATGGTCCTGCAATTTGTACATCCATCAAACTTGCATATCAAAGTTTAGAAGAGAAAAATGATTTTCATAATGCCCAACAATAGTCTTCACAATCAACATCAAAGGAAAACAAAACCTCTAATGTAGCTGAATAATGGAAGTTCATAATATTATGTTCAAAAAAGAAATTGTAAAGATACACATGGTCATAGGCACTGTGACTAGAAATAATCATTTTTTCAAATTTTTTTATATTACTGTAGATTAAACACTTCAGGTCACAAATATGGAAAACATTTTTTTATAAAACTTTACAAAAGTTAATAGTGGGGGTCTAATTTGCTATGGAAATTTGTTGGAAATTGATCCCCCTATGGAATGCAAAATAATATAAAATAAATGTTCATACTCACCATTTCCAAGCAGCTGTGAAATAAAATTTAATCATTCATTTTTATTTTTTTTATATTGTTGCTATCAAGTAAATGGTCCAAATTATAAATTTCAAAAAAGTTGAAATTTTAAGAGATCTTGTGGTAGAACATTTGTTCTTTGTTTTTGCTTTCCATAGGAAGATCAGTTTACAATGAATTAACATAGCAAATAGAACCCTTATATTAACTTAAAAAGTTTATTCATTTTTTTTATATTCATAATCTGGAATGCTTAATATCTAGTAATATGAAAAAACTAGCAGTATAGCCCAGCATTGCTCGGGTGTAATGAAAGCTTTAAAACTAATCCATGGTCCTGGAGCTCAGACTCAGCCTAAAGAATATTTGTGTGAAGTTTGGTGAGAATCGGATAAAAATTGTGGATTTGTATAAAGGACATATATACAGATAAACAGACACACACACAAACATCTTGTTTTATATATATATATATATATATATATATATATATATATATATATATAATCGATTTTCTGCACTATTGTAAGAACTGTAACCTTGAAACTTCTGAATATCGTTTCTTATGTCTTTGTCTATGAGTGTATCAAATTTGATTAAAATCAGACCACTCCTTCTATAACCCAATTTTTTTGATTATCGATTTTCAATATTTATCAGGGGTAGCTCGACACAAAACCTAGCTAAGAACACTCACAGATGCTTATAGTACAACTGTGTAAATTTTCAAGAAAATCGGTTCCGCCATTTTGGCGTCTATAAGTAACAGACACACACACACAAAGTTCCATTTATAAATAAGTTTAGATATGATTATTTCTAAGTCTCAGTGCTTATTCTAAAACTCTCTGGAGCAGAATTGAAGTACATTTCAAGATTGTATGGCTTTGACCATTAACATATATAGGCAACAAATAAAGCAAAAAGATGGAGATATGAAAATATTTCTGCCTTTTAACTGGATAGGAGGGAAACAAAATGATTTGCCTGAGTGAAGAAGAAATTTAATTTCTTGTTCATCTTCTCATTCTCTCATTTTATACCCAAATAATAATTTTGTATTCTGCCACCATAAAATCTTTTAATATATTTAATTCAAAACAAAACTGGTGTCTGTAGGACGTTTTTTGGATACATATGTATACTGGTGAGACACCTATGGGTCAACCCATTTTATAGTTCACCAATAGAAGGCTTAGCCAATCAGGAAGCTCAAAACATTCAATGAGACGTGTATAAAAGGCGACCATATTTTTCCAAGTATTGTCGATCAAATCCGATTCAGTAGAGTGTCTGGTTCTGGAGAGATAATTAATCTTTGACATTGTTTCATTGAACAGATTATGTGCTGTGCTTTATCCATGAATTATGACAGATTATCAACAGGATCAATGTCTTTGAGGTAAGAGCTTTGAAGACACAGAGATGTGTTTTTACAGACAGACAGTGAGATCTATGGACAGAACACAAGCAATGAAAAGGTTCTAAAGAAAATAAGAACAAAAAGACACTGATACTTAAAATAAAAAAAGACAGTTGAAATTTCTGGAAAACTTTATGAGAAAAGACAGCTTGTAAAATGTAATACACACAAGACACAAGGGAAAAAGGGGTAGAAGGAAACAGCAACTTACCAAATGTGTTTGGATAGAAGAGCAGGGATAAGGAGAGATGCTAAAGAGTCAAATGTTGCTTAGAGCTACAAGGAATAGTGAGTTGTGGAGAGGAAGATGTTACATTTAACTGAAAAGAGATGGCTGCTGAAAAATAATTAGTTTTCTATGAGATACCATGAAGTATGACACACTAACAACCAGGGTCAGTGCAAGGTTTTCTTGACCCTCACCAGAATCTATGATACAGGACTCCTACTCTTCTACATCTTAATTTTTATAAGGTAGTATTCACATAAAATGCATATTTTATTATAGTGTAATTATGTACAGTAATGGATAAAATGCAATATAAGGGAAAAAGTCAACTATAATAACTAAAAATAAATACAATTTATCTAAATACAAATAAAACAGATGTCATTTCATCTTAAATAAACAATGTTTTATGGCAATTTTTTACATCACTTTGAGATTTTTCTTGTTAAAAAGTTGATGATATTTACACTACTCCCCCACTGGAGAGAGATGTGATACAAGTTTGGTTTTTAATGTGGGGAATCCGGACACTTACAAATGGGTTTGGAAACAAAAATTTTCCCAGTCCCTGCAACCAGCAGTCGTATACTGGCCCCAGTGATGAGCACTGGGTTCACCCCTCTGGTGCAAGGGGATGGCACTGCCTCAGGACACTGTTCCTCGGGACTGGGCATCTACTCAGTATGATTTTTTTCAGATGCATCTCTGTCCTCACACAGAGCTACAACTGAGCCACACTCTGTCTTCGAGGACAGAGACTCAACTGAGAGATGATTTTCTGTTTCAGAAACCAGAGTTGAAAATATTGATTTTTGTAGAATGTTTTTTCAGGACTTAGCATGAGCAAAAAAAATTCATAGATTTGAATGAAAGAAAAAAGACACCTGAATTATTTCAAAATCCTTTAAAATTTTTAATTCTTAAATAGTTGTGACTAGTTTAATTTGTAACATATAAATATAAGACAATATTACAGAATTATAGGGAAATTTACAAGACTGGCATTAGCTGACATATTTGAATTTTTATTTGTTTAACATTACTGTTTTTTAATGAATACTCCTATTTGAGTATTTTATTCTCTCTCTCTCTCTCTCTCTCTCTATATATATATATATATATATACATATAAACTATAGTTTCTGCTGGTCTTAATCATTTGAGAAATCATTTAAAAAATATCTGTCTTCTGGCAGGAACCAAACCCAAATACTCTCAACACCAATAATGTTAAACAAATAACAATTAAAATATATTGGCTAATGCCAGTTTTATAAATTTCAAAACAATTCCATTATATTGTCTTTGGTTGAGTTTGTTGACATTCAATACAATCTGAGCAGATATTAACCGTTCAATAAAAAGAATCAAGAGAATATTTATATAAACGTTAAATTGAATCTTGTCTACCATGAAATCTTTTGTGATCTAATGGTAAGACATGCCTGATCTAAAGATGGCATCTCTCTGGTGTTGGGAGTATTCAGCTTCTGCCTGAAGGTAGGTATTTTTGAAACAATTTCTTAAACAATTAAGGCCAGTTGAAATTATAATGTATTGTTTAACTATATATATATATATATATATATATAATAAAAAATATTTTCCACTCAAATATGAGTATCCATTAAAAAATAATAATGTCAAACAAATAACAATTCAGATATCAATGTACGTAGAAAAAAAGCAAAGATTGATAAGATTGCGGGTTATGAGTAGATGGGACACCTAATAAGACTCTCACCCCTGGTAATATAAGTCTTTGGCTGATGAAAGAAATAGATTTTTTGAAAGATATACCAATATTTAATAAAAAATACATACCATAGGTTTTTGTTTATTATTTTATATATATATACTGAAAAGTTGTTATTGTGATGAAAACAAAATTTAACAATAAATTGTGATGTTTGATCATTTTGGTTAGATTTTCAGAAGTGGATCAGGCTGAGAACTTTTCAGCACCTCACTAACATAATATATATATACCTAGCTATGTATATAGATATTTAATTTTAAAAATATAGATTTTAATTTTATAAACCGAAATTGCATTGAAGAGATCAATTCTCTAAATTTGAAGAGAAACCCATTTATACTCATACTGTTTTGTTTAATATAATATGGAAAATAGTTATTTGTCTATACTTCTTAGATGAGGTAGTATTTACACTATTTACATTATTCGAACTATTGTTCTCATTTTTGCTACCATGTTTACTATGTTTCAGCCATTGTACACTCCAGCCTTCTTCCAGTGCTAGAAATTTTGAACCAAACCCCTTATTACAATCACTGAGGTATACCATTCTCATTCCATGTGTGTAGCTACTACTGGTAACCATGAGTTATCTCCTTTTAATTTAAATGGAATGAGAATGATATACACCAGTGATCATAATAAAGGGTTCAGTTCAAAATTCCAAACACCTGAAGATAGAGCGTACAACGAGTGAAATATCATATATGTGGCAGCAAAGATGAGGACAATAGTCTGAATAATGTAAGTAGGGCAAATAGTTAACTGAACCAACAAATGTATATCAATAAATTTATTTCTTATTTCAAGACTTTACTTATTTATAAAATCACAGCTCAAAGAACCATTACTTGAAAACAATTAATCTACTTTCTGTTAACACACTTTCAAAATCTTCCTTAATTCTTTTTTCTCCACTAAATTACATTTAGTTTGAAAATATAATCTGAATACCAGAAATCAGAACATTGGAATGAATGTGAATACCAGAAATCAGAATATTAGAATAAATGCAAATATCAGAATATTAGAATGAATGTGAATATCAGAATGAATGTGAATACCAGAAATCAGAATATCAGAAATCAGGATATCAGAATTAGCAACCAACATAGCACGATTATTACCTTCAGTGCAAAAACTACTCTACAACAAGAATAAATACCATAAAGTAAAAAAAATAGTTGTTAATATACAAGAATTACAGAAAACAACAAAAGTCGGGAAGCTGTGGAGACACATAATTACTCCCATACTGGAACGACATAATGCAAAAATATTTGATGTTTTTAGATTATTTTTCCTAAAAATTAATTCTGATGAACATTGAAAATTATATCCTCCTCTGAAGAAACTGAAAATAACTTCAGCCAATAACTTATTGTTTTACAGTTACTGTTTTGTTGTAGTTTTTACTGATAATTGTTTTGCATGTTTTACTTATTAACTAATGTACCCATGCCATGATGGCAATTCTAAGAAAGTTTTAATTGTGAGATATAATGAAATGAGAGTCTCAAAAAAGTGTTTGAGATTCAATAAAAAAGAGATAAAGAATTCACAACTAGAACTGAGGCCAATGAATAATTCAATTAATCCATTCCTGTTTATATTTTTTAGATGTTCCATAGTATCCATGATGCATTGATTACTTCTAGAATTATATAAATTGCTTTAAGCTCAATATTTTTTGTATTAATTATTTTATGTGTGTAATATAACAGTGAAATTTAAATATCTCTTGAAAGAAATGATTAGTAGCAGAATGACAAAGACAGTGACAAGATGATCACTTAATAGACAAAGATATCACTTAATAGACAAAGATATCTGAGTGCTTCACATGAATGGCTTTAACAAATAAGATTGCAATCTAAGAAACACATGAATGAAGGAACTGATTAATTAAACAGTTTGTTTTGCTTGAAAACTAGTTTTGTCTAAATACAGATAAATGTCTTATTTGTATGTATTATTAAAATAACTAAGAGAAATAATCACATATAAATTTACTAACTTAAGTTGTTTTACCTTATGTTCCACAGAGGGGACAGGATACATATAAATATTGATAGTTATTATATGGTTTGATTGTTGTTTTGTTTTTATTATTGGTTGCTTTGATTTTGTTTTGTTTTTTATCTGTTTTGTTTTTTGTTTTTCTGTGTTGGTTGTTTATTTTTTAGTTTTCAATGTAGTTTTGTTTATTTTTATAATCTTATTTGTTTCTTTTATTATTGGTTGTTTTATATTTTTTTGGTTGCAATTCATTTTCCTGTTTATTGTCATTTGTTTTGGTTTTGTTTTTTCATATATATTAGCCAATATAACATTTATAATAGCTTATGACCATGAATTGAATCCTCTAGCTTCTATTTTTCTCTCTCACTCTCTCTCTCTATATATATATATATGTAAATATATTCCCCTCTTTTTTATCTCTTTATAAGTTATTTATTTGTATAATTCCTTATATCAATAAGTTCTTCAATGATTTCTGTTAAGGTAATGATATACAGTCAGTCAGTTAAATACCATATGTGATATATGCTTAAGCGATAGTGTCTTGAAAGAGTCATGACTGACTGGGCAGATAATTTCTCCGCAGAAGGTTGCCATTACTTTCTGCAGTAGACTGGCAGCCAACCAAGGCTATAGAACCCAATCTGTTTTCTTATTTAACCCACAGCTGGAAGGAAGACTGGAGTTTGAACTTGGCTCCACAATTTCTCATTCCAAACCAACATCCACCGCACCACAACGCACATCCTAAATGATATACACTTACTCTTTAAAACAACTGCAAGAGGAGAAAAGATGATAATATCTATTAATCTATTCCTGTTTGTTTTTTGCTACAACTTCTTTACAATCACTGCAATTCATTCTTTGAGAAATGAAAATTCTAAAGAAAAATGTAAATGGGAAAGAGGATTCAGAAAGAAATGAAGATAATTTTAGGAATAGAAAGAGAGAAAATAGAAAAATGGTTAAAGAAAGGTGAGGCAACACAGTAGAAGCCATAGACAAGAAGGAAATATTTAGAGAAATTGAATTTCCTGCCAGACTTACATATAAATAACTAACAGTTATTTCTATATAGTCATACAAAAATAACCTTATCTATCCACATGTGCTTCAATGTGTTCTCCATATGCTATTTAATATATATATTCAAATAAAACTTTAAAAATTACATATGTCATATGGCCATTTCAGCAAGAAAAAACCTCACTTCTTCAGTACAAAATTCATTTACCGGAAGTCTACTCAAAAAGAAATTCATACCCAGAAGTTTACATCAAAGAAGAAAAAAAATAAGATGATATCAGAAAGAATAATGGGACGGGTGTTAAAAGAGAGAGTGAATTTTGTTAGAAGGTTGTCGGCTAGACATTAATATGAAGGGTAGGGAAGAAGGGGAAAAGAAAAGAGAGACAGTGAAAGGAATTCAAGACATGATCATTGAAAATAACTTTCAGATTACATCTATGTTAGAAATCAAAAGTTAAAAATCAAGTGTGTTACAAGAAAGCAAATGAGATAAAGGGAAAATGGAAAGAACGGGAAAAAGAAAAAAAAACAGGTAGGCAGGGAAAGAGTTAAAGGAGAGATTGGGTGGGATAAGAAGAAAGAAAAAAAATCATGCCAGACAGCCGTCGAAAGAAATGCCATCTAAAAAAGAGTGTGATTAAAGGGATAGATGCATAAAATGAAAAAAAGAGAAAGAAAAGGGGAAAAGGAAAATAGAGAAAAAGTTAACATGGTGTAATATATATACATATATATATATATAGATTATAAATTATGTTTTTAGAACATGTACAGCCGACAGCCGTCGAAAGAAATGCCATCTAAAAAAGAGTGCGATTAAAGAGATAGATGCATAAAATGAAAAAAAAGAGAAAGAAAAGGGGAAAAGGAAAATAGAGAAAAAGTTAACATGGTGTAATATATATACATATATATATATATAGATTATAAATTATGTTTTTAGAACATGTACCTAATTTTTTCTATATATGTCCTCTACAATCATATGCTTGTTTCAACGTATCATCAGGAGGAATAAGCAAGAACTGGAATCATCCACTGTCTATATTTGGTTCATTGTTGTTGTGGGGTTGGTCGGGGTTATTGATCATGAAGGGAATGTGTCTTCTGTGTTGACCGTTAGACTTTTGAAGAACTTGGTGTGTAAGTTCTAAATTGTTGATTAATGGCATTATCTGTTGGAATGTACGTTTTTATCGGTGGGGTATATCTTTTGGTTAGAATTTTGAAGAAAGTGGTGTGTGGAGGGGTTTGATTACTTGGTCAGTTTTTTGTGTTTGTGTGGGGTTTTTTTTGTGATTGGGGAACTCATCTTGTTTGTTGACCTTAAGAATTTTTAGGATGGCATCGTGGTTAGCTAGTGTTTGATTAATTGGTGTCTGTTTTTACCAGACAGATTTTGTGTATTCTCTTTCATTTAATGGCTAGGCTTTCTTCCTCGGGGTTCCTTAGATAGACATGATAGGGGTGGGGTGTTTTTTCTTTTTAATTTTGATTTTTTTCAGTACAAAATATTTTTGTATTTTATTTTTGTTTTTTATATTTTTGTTTTAGCGGGATAGGGTTTTTTTATTCAGGTGTGGAGTATTATTGTATTTAGGTGAAGTTATTTCCAAAAAATCTAAACTTGTATTTTTTAGGAAATAAATGCAAATTTGTATTTTATCAGTTTTTTATAATTTATCTAAATTTGTATATTTAATCTTAATTTTGAATTTAGAGGATTGGTTTTTTTCTTTTAATTTTTAATTTTCATAGATTATAGTTTGGAATCCTGTTTATTTCTTTTAATTTTTCATTTTATCTATTTAGATATTTTTGTGGGTATTAGACCTTACTTTAAGGATTTATTAGATCAATTTTTTTCTATAGCATTTTTTATCTATTATAACAAAAATATCAAATCAAATTTCTAGTATTCTTTAGCATGATTGTAGGGTTAGATCTTTAATGTGCTTACAGTTTATTTTTGTGTATGATATAATTATTCTGAAATAGTACATTTAATCTTAATTTTGAATATAAGAAATTGATTCTTTTTTGAGTTTGGGAGCCATTTTTTTCGTTTAATTTTGATTTTTCCAGTACGGAATATTTTTGTATTTAAGTAAGGTTATAAAATATAGACAACGGATGATTCCAGTTCTTGCTTATTCCTCCTGATGATACGTTGGACACGCAACGTTGAAACAAACATACGATTGTAGAGGACATATATAGAAAAAAATTATGTACATGTTCTAAAAGATAATTTATAATAAATATTCACAGCTCTATACATCATATATTGAGCACTGTTTTAAATTAATGTTTTGGACGGTGAAAAAAATTCTTTTTTCATTCTGTACTCACTCGGATATATATATATATATATATATATATATATATATATATATAATCTACCTGTTTTGCTATATCACAACTTGTCAATGTGGCTAGATAAACTTTGCTTCAAGCTGGGATTAAAACCCAACTGACTTGTCATCAGTCAAAGATCCTAATCTCTAAACAAAGAAAAGTAGACTTCATAGCATGTTATTCACAGATGTAAAAAAAATGCCAGTAGTCGAGAGTATTCAACCTGTTAGTGGTGTCAAGAGGCATTCAACACAGTAGCCAGAAAACATAGTATAAAGCCGTAAATGGCTATTGTTTTATAAAATCTACCTTCCTCCACAGTATTCTCTATATATAGGTTTCATTAAGAATGATAGACAAGATGTGATGGTGAAGTTTTTTATGTAATTTCTCATGTGATCTTATGATTTCTTTCATTTGAAAATGTAAGTTCTGTCATAGCATCATTCACATGCAAAAAAAAAAGACTACAAATAATGGAGGCCTTATTAATAAAAATGAAAAACCCAACACTTAGTAACATCAACTACGAACATGCTAACAACATGCTTACAATGTTTGGTACATAATACATACCACTACATCACATTGTACATAACACCACTTTCTGTAACACATAAAATAACATATGTCCTCAAAAATGGCTAAATGTATAGCTGAAAGCACTCAGATAAATCATTTGAATAATTTTCATATAAGTTATGTCCTCAAAAGAAAGAAGTCATATGGTTGTATTACATAAAAAACTTAACCATCACACTATGTCTGTCATTTTTAATGAAATCTGCATAAAAGAGAGATTGCTGCCCAAATATACAATATATATATATATATATATATATATATATATATATATATATATATATATATAAATGGAGTCAACTCTGAATGGCGACAGTCTGTTTCCTGACAGGTGTGAAGATTGCATAAAATACACTCAGTGTTGACGCCCATCTCCACTTTTACATTTTCAGGTCTCTATCCTAGGCCCAACGCTCTTCCTTATTTTCATAAATGATCTCCCAGAGGAGATCAAGTGCCAAGTAGGCATCTACGCAGATGACACCACAATTTACTCCCACATCAGTAAGAAACCCAGCGTGGCGGACAAACATAATCTTGCTGCTGATCTTGAGAGTGATCTATATTCTGTGGTGAATTGGGGTAAGAAGTGGCTTGTAAATTTCAATGTGTCTAAGACCAAGCTGCTGTCTGTCAATCATCACAGGCAACCACTCCTGCCTCCCATAAGCATGGAACAAGTGAGTCTTCCTGAGAGTAATACACTGCGCCTCCTCGGCCTTACCCTCTCTTCCGATCTCAAGTGGAACCACTACATTGAGTCAATAGCTAAATCCACTGCTAGGAAGGTTGGGTCACTGTGTCAGGCCAGGATGTTTTTCCCGCTTGAATCTATTCTACATATATACAAATCAACCATTCGTACGTGCATGGAGTACTCCTGCCATATATGGTCAGGTGCCCCTGCTGTTCATCTCAGTGTTCTTGACAGGCTCCAGTGGAGAATTGGTAATGTGATAGGTACCGACTTGGTGGCTCGACTCCAGCCACTTCCCCACCGATGGGATGTGGCTTCCCTTTGTCTGTTCTATAAATACTTTCATGGCTTCTGCTCCAACAAACTTAAGTCACTGGTGCCTCTGCAACAGGTGTTTACTCGTGCAAACAGATTGGCAACTGGATCCCACCCATTCACAGTTAGGTCAACCAAAAGCAGACGACAATTCTATTCCTGCAGCTTCTTTTCTCGCACTTCCCACCTGTGGAATTCACTTCCATATTCTTGCTTTCCTGATGGCTACATCCCCCAGGAATTTAAATGCAATGTCAATACTCATCTCTTAATCACTTGACTCTAGTTCTTTCTTCACCACCCTGTATATCATTTCCTTTCTCTCCACCTTTGCAACTGTCATCACACCTGTATTCCCATCCTTCTTTTGCTTCTTTCTAACTGGTTCATCTTTCTCTTCACTCTGTTCTATCTAATCTTTTTACTCTTATATAGCCGCCTGCACATTAGTGGCATTACCACCTTGTTCGGGGTGATACAATTATATATATATATATATATATATATATCTTCTAACTTTGATTGTGAGCATTTTTACCCATAAATTTAGTATACCTGAAAACTTAATTTGTTATCATATATATATATATATATATATGAAGAATATTAATCAAGAGTAAGAGATTTTCATTAATATATTCCCCTTGATATTCAATAGACTTCTGTTTGGAGAAAAATTAGTGCACAGGCAGAGTAAATATTGGTAGTGATACTTAATTTCTTTGCTTATTACTCTTAATTTACTAGTGCTTAAAAATAAAAATGAAGTACTATTTATTCATTTTAGCTAAGAGAATCAAATAAAGTAAATCCACTGATTTAAATATGTGTACACACCCTACTCAAAAATTCAAGAAATGTGTCAGTCTCACAAACAGTCAAAACAAACTATTGGCTTTGGATTTGATTAACTGTTAGAAGTTGTTAGCAAAATGAATAAGTCCTTTCTCATCCTTCAAATGAAGATATGTTTTTGTAAAATATAAAGAAAAAATTAATAAAATGTTTAGTCAAAAATAATTTCATCAGTCATTTTATCCTTGGACATTATACTTTTCCTCTTCATCTCATTATCAAAGTTAATATATTTTGGTGATGCTTTCATTTTCACATCAAAGAGTTAATCGGCGATCATTTAAACAAGTTATGAGCTATGATAAAAGAGGTTTTGTAATGTGTTGTCAGACACAAGGGAGTTAACTGCTTATTCTATAATAATATTATCATTATTTTGATAGCCAATGAACAAACTGTCAATTTTTGACTGACCCTTTCCAATCTGATCTGCAGAGAAAATTACTTTCACGTTTGACTTGGAAAACTGTTTTATAAAATTCCCTTTGGGATTATTGAGAGTATATTGTGAATAGGGGCAGAAAACAAGAGACTGGTAAAAAGAAAGAAAGAGCCAAGAAATATGAGTACTCAGAATAAATTTTGAGTCAAGAGTTGAGAGAGAAATAATATGGTGTAATAGAAGTATGTTTTTTTTTTAAAAGGTAAAACAGTAAAAGAATAAAAAAAATTGTAAAAGAAAGAGGGGAAAATAAATATGAGACAATACTGAGAAAGAAAAATGAAGAATAAATAAAAAAATGGCTAGAGATTATGGAAGAAGCAGTTAAAGATAAAATATGAAAAGTTTTGGTAGAGAATGCTGGGATGATAGAAAGATAACAGAAATGAAAGATAAATGAAATGGAGGGAGGTGACTACAAAAATAATTTTAAAAAAACAGGATTACAAAACGGAAGAAAAAAGATTTGGGAAGGGAAAAATGGCAAGAAAAAATATAAAACTTAGATATGAAATGGTAAAATAAATTTTCAGGAAAAAAAATTGAAATATAGTTTCAAGTAAGAGTAAAGAAAAACAAATAAAATTAAGAACTGACTAAAAACATCAAAATAATTCCAGGGCATAAACCTCGCAAAACTTCTTGAAGAATACTTTAGTACATTACTAATCAAATATGGATATGCATGTTCATTTAAGCATTTATTATCTGTGGATAAAATTATCAGTTGTTTATTTTCAGATTCTCACTCTGCTTTTCTTTTTCCTTCCTAAATATTTCCATCCAAGACCATTTTTAAGTACTGTTTATTTCCATTCTAGCTCTTATTTCCTCACTTGTTTCCCACCCCAGTGCTAATAATTTTTCCATTCATTTGCCCATAAAATGTATAGCCACTTTTCTAAACACTTTTTTTCTAGTTACAAAAATCCAATCAAGTAACAATGAATAAGTCTGAACTGATTTCTCAACAGATAAAGATATTTCTTCTCTCTTTTAAAAGATTTTATACTTTCTTTCTCTTTCATTCTTTTCTTTGGCCTCAATTTCTTCTGTTCCAAGATGTTCTTTAAGAGAGCTTTTATTAACCCTCCTCCTCACCTATTTTTCTTTCTACCTTGCTCTCTTTTGTGTTTTCCCTCTCACTTGCTTGATTTCTTTCTTTTACTCTCTCTTGCTTAATTTCTTTCTGTCACTCTCTCTTACTTGCTTGTTCACTTTATATATATATCTCTCTTGCTTGATCTCTTTTCTTTTCTTGTTCTCTTTCTCTCTAATTTTTGTTTGTTTCTCTCTCTCTCTCTCTCTCTCTCTTACTTTTTTGTTTCCAACTTGCTTATATTTGTTCTCTCACTCTCGCTTTCTCTTGCTTGTTTTCTTTCTCTCTCACTCTCCCTCTCTTGCTTGTTCACTTTATATATCTCTCTTTCTCTCTGGCTTGTTTTCTTTCACTCTCTCTCTCTTTCTCTTGCTTGTTCACTTTATATTTCTCTCTCCCTCTCCCTCTCTCTCTCTCTCGCTTGTTTTCTTTCACTCACTCTGGCTTGTTTTTCTTTCACTCTCTCATGCTTCTTTTTATTTCCCTCTTTGTTTTTCCTTCTCTCTTTTGCTTTCTCCCTTTCTTGCTTGCTTTATTTCTCTCTCTCTTCTCTTTTAACCATCTTTCTTGTTTCTTCCCCCCACCTCTCTCTCTCATTTGTTCACTTTTCTCAATAGCTTCTATTCAACAAATTTATTCTTTTTCTTTTTCTTTCATCTTTGTTGTATTCTCTATTTTTGGTTACTCTCTCTTTTTCTCTTTCAGTCAATTATATTCAACTCCTTTCTCACCAATTTAACTTACTTTCTCTTTTTTTTATTCAAGTTGCTATGGCATCATCTTTCTTTCTCATTATTATTGGCTTCATTGGTAATTTGTGATTTTATGATTCGTTAATGCATGTTCATTTAAATCTTTCTTTTTTTATCTAGAGCTATATACAAATCAATGATAGATTTATTCTCATGAACTGTTTCATTCATTATCATCAGGTCTGAGAGTGGAGTGTAAAGGGTGTCCATTTAGAGAGGGAAGATTTGTTAAGATTGTAAAAGTTGGATTGTTGGGAGGGAAAGGTTGCCGATGAGCTGGAGTTTAGGGGAGGACAATTATCCATTTATAAAGTACATTAGCACATATGATAAACTTATTTTGGTCAGTTATTATACATGTATTTGGAGTATCCATTATTAAATGATTTTATATAAATATAGAAAAGATTATGAGAGAGCATTTACTTAGAAATATATTGACATTGATTTGTTTAAGTAGAGATAAATGTACAAATATCATTCACACCATATATATGTATATGAAAGCATAAAAGTTCAAATATATATATGATCTTATATATATATATATATATATATATATATTTTTCCCCCTCTTGTCCAACGCTTTATAGCGACGGACAGTAACGGACTTAGATTCTGCCGGTTATTTGTGGTCCTCAAGGTTTGCTTTTGTAAAATTTTAGGATCTAGATACGTACAGAGTCAGTTTTATTATTATATATATATATATATATATATATATATATATATATTATAATTTTGTTATTATAATGTTTTATAAAAGCATTATACTACTGCACAAACATTTTCATTTTTCAGAACAATATTGTTCTTCTTCAATTGTTTTTAAAAAACAAAATCATTTTGTTATTAAAATATGACCCAAAGAAGAACAATATAGTTCTGAAACATGAAAATATTTGTGCATTGATATAATGCTTTTATAAAACATTGTAATAACAAAATTACAATATTAAGCTCTACTCTGTATTGAGCAACTTTATAAAAGTAAATGCATGAACAATAGGTTTTTAATCTATCTGTTCTTTCACTTCCTTATGGTATATATATTATGCTCTCATTACGATTAAGCTCTCTAGATAGGAAAATTTTAAAAAACAGTTACCACTTCCGTAATTTATGCATTACTCTACAGCAATGAATTGTGTTCTTTCAGTGACTGGCACATGTATAACCTACTTATATACAACATGCTAAAATTTTCCTTCTCTGATTCCTTATGCCTATGGCTTAGGAGTTAGCGACTCCGACTGACATTGAATCGGTTGAGTTTCGATCATGGCTAGACGTAAGTGAATGTGTCTAACCACACTGATAAGCTGTGATACAGCAAAACAGGCTTGTATGTGTATGGCAAATATATATATATATATATATATATATATAGGTTTTGTTAAAAATGACAGACAAACTGTTACATTTAAATTTTTTATATAATTTTTCATGTGATCATATAATTTTTTCTTTTTCGTACATAAAATATAATAGAATTATCCGAATGTTTTATTTATCCAAGCACT